>JAVJAQ010005960.1:42075-622492 GCA_032362365.1 Zygogramma bicolorata
GAAGCAATACCCCCTTCTCTGAGCTGGTACCCTTCTGTAGACTCTCAAGAAGAAACCACGTTTATGCAGTTTTCTTTATTATATATACAGTGTGTCCCAGCTAAAGCTTGTCACCCCCCTAATCCCCGAACTGGTGAGAATCATTGAAAATCGCTCAGACCCGTCGATTTTTATTTCAAGGAGGAACACTCTCACCAAATACATCATCATTGTGTTGTCAACTCCCTCACCCCCAGCAGCCCATACTTCAGTATTTTCAATGGGACTACTATACTTGTGATTCATCAGTTTGAAGGGAATGTAATCCCAAATACAAAGGTGTACTGGTATTCAGGATAGATCAAGTTTTGTTGGAGTTTTAATGAAAATTAAGTTGCATAAAGTTATTTTTATTTTTCATCACCTAAAATGTTATCATCATATGAAAGGTTCAAAATGTGAACGATTACGTTCCATACAGAAGTATAAGCGATTTTCGATCTGTTGTCGCACATTTCTCCACATTTCAGGATTCACTACACGACACTCCATACCAATTGCCCTTTCTAGATCAACAAGAGAATTTGGCTGTGTGATATAAACTTTGGATTTCTAATGACTCTATAAAATAACTCTAATGGTGGTAAATCAGGAGATCCAGCCGGCCATTCTATCGGTCCTCGCCTTTCAACCCATCTGCCTGTGAACTTGGCATCTAAAAATTCACGTACAGGTGCAATAATATGTGGAGGGGCTCCATCTTGTTGGAAAGTGAGCTGACCTTCAAATAGACTATCATCGTCTTCAAGTAACTGAGTGATTCTGGGGTTCACAGTTGTATCAAGAAGTTCAAGATACGTTTGTCCGTTGAGGTTACCATCAATAAAATATGGACCTACAATTATGATCCACCAGAATACGAGCCCAAATATTCAATTTCAAAAAAGCACACATTTCAAGGGTAATTATCATCACCAATCAATAATTGACTCATGATTTCACAAAGCTTCATACGTCTGTCAGGATCATCTTCACTTAACTCTTGTACATTCTGCATTTTATGAGGATGGAATTTTGCTTCTTTCAGAATTTGATGCACGCTGCTTTTAGAAACTCCAGAAATAGTCGCAAGTTATCTTAAAGATTGAATGTTGTCCATCACATATCCTATAACTGCGACCCCTATTTCTCATCGGCTTCTCCCTTTCATGTTTTTTATTCAGCACTGATCCAGACTCCATGAACTTATTCATCAATTGAATCACGTATGATGTGTTTTTTTCTGGAAGGATTTCATTGAAAATTCGAGTCATAGCTCTAGCACACCGTCCATTTTCAAAGTACGCAGCTACAATGGATATTCTCTCTTGTATAAAACATTTTAAAACGAATGTTTCAAAATTTTTGAATGAAGTGAATTCGACGTAGGAATACGCACCACACACCACAATGGGGTGTATGGACCATCATCGGAAACGTTCGTGTTTTAATGACGTCATTGGAGGGGATGACATTCGCCGTAGGAAGAATTCGACGCGACGCAGCAAGAATTCGACGTAGTAAGAATTCGACGTAGTAAGAATTCGACGTAGCAAGACGACCCGTCGAATACATCAATATACCAAGGCGTATACAAAAACACATGGGGACTTTTTTTTTTATAAAAACGCCTGTTTTATTTTCTAAACTGATTATTTCTGAAAGCAATACATTGGCAATTTTTCAATACAGTGGCGTACCCACAGTGAACTTTTCTTACGATAATAATATTTTAGGTGATGAAAAATAAAGATAACTTGCAACTTAGTTTTCATTAAAACTTCAACAACACGTAAAAGATCCTAATTTCCAGTACACCTATGTATTTGGGATTGAATTCCTTTCAAACTAATTTATGACAAGTATAGTAGTCCCATTGAAAATTCTGAATTATGGAGTGCTGGAGGTGAGGGGGTTGACAACACAATGTTGATGTATTTGGTGAGGGTGTTCTTTCTTGAAACAAAAATTGACGGGTCTGAGCAATTTTCAATTTTTTGACAAGTTCGAAGATTAGGGGGTGACAAGTTTGAGCTGGGACTCACTGTATACATATATATATATATATATATATATATATATATATATATATATATATATATATATATATATATATATATATATATGTAGGAATTGATGTTTTCACGGATCTTCGATATGCAAGATGAATTTTCTGGGTTTTCTTATCCGTTAGGTATCTTCTGATTTGTTCGACGTTTCGAATTCCATTTTGAATTCATTCTCAAGAACTGTGAGACGAATATCTGTCCATACCGTCCTGGTCAATCACTCCCCTTACGAAGTAACCAAGCAAGAGTAAGCACAGACTTCAATTGTCTGTTCTCCATGGAAACTGGCATTTATAATGATTCTCCTCAGTTATTATCCGACTAGGTCCGATATTATTGTTGATTATATATCACCTCTCTTGTTTATCCTGCCCTCCGGTGTATTGATTATTTTCCTCTTCTTTTTTTTTTTTTTCTTTTTTCTTTTTTCTTCTTTTTCTTTTTTTTTTTTTTCTATTTTTCTTCTTTTTTTTTTTGAATTCCATTTTGAATTTATACTCAAGAAATGTGAGAGGAATATCTGTCCATACCGTCCTGGTCAATCACTCCCCTTACGAAGTAACCAAGGAAGAGTAAGCAAAGACTTCAATTGTCTGTTCTCCATGGAAACTGGCATTTATAATGATTCTCCTCAGTTATTATCCGACTAGGTCCGATATTATTGTTGATTATATCATCAGCCGCTCTCTAATGTTGTATCCTGCCCATCCAGGTGTTATGTAGAAATTGACGTTTTCACGGATCTTCGATATGCAAGATGAATTTTTCTGGGTTTTTTATCCGTTAGGTATCTTCTGATTTGTCCGACGTTTCGAATTCCATTTTGAATTCATTCTCAAGAACTGTGAGACGAATATCTGTCCATACCGTCCTGGTCAATCACTCCCCTTACGAAGTTGCATATATATATATATATATATATATATATATATATATATATATATATATATATATATATATATATATATATATATTGTCCGACGTTTCGAATTCCATTTTGAATTCATTCTCAAGAACTGTGAGACGAATATCTGTCCATACCGTCCTAGTCAATCACTCCCCTTACGAAGTAACCAAGGAAGAGTAAGCAAAGACTTCAATTGTCTGTTCTCCATGGAAACTGGCATTTATAATGATTCTCCTCAGTTATCATCCGACTAGGTCCGATATTATTGTTGATTATATCATCAGCCGCTCTCTAATGTTGTATCCTGCCCATCCAGGTGTTATGTAGAAATTGATGTTTTCACGGATCTTCGATATGCAAGATGAAATTTTCTGGGTTTTTTATCCGTTAGGTATCTTCTGATTTGTCCGACGTTTCGAATTTCATTTTGAATTCATTCTCAAGAACTGTGAGACGAATATCTGTCCATACCGTCCTGGTCAATCACTCCCCTTACGAAGTAACCAAGGAAGAGTAAGCAAAGACTTCAATTGTCTGTTCTCCATGGAAACTGGCATTTATAATGATTCTCCTCAGTTATTATCCGACTAGGTCCGATATTATTGTTGATTATATCATCAGCCGCTCTCTAATGTTGTATCCTGCCCATCCAGGTGTTATGTAGAAATTGATGTTTTCACGGATCTTCGATATGCAAGATGAATTTTTCTGGGTTTTTTATCCGTTAGGTATCTTCTGACTTGTTCGACGTTTCGAATTCCATTTTGAATTCATTCTCAAGAACTGTGAGACGAATATCTGTCCATACCGTCCTGGTCAATCACTCCCCTTACGAAGTAACCAAGCAAGAGTAAGCGAAGACTTCAATTGTCTGTTCTCCATGGAAACTGGTATTTATAATGATTCTCTCCAGTTATTATCCGACTAGGTCCGCTATTATTGATGATTATATTATATGATTATATTATATATGATTATATTATCAATTCCTACATAATACCTGGATGGGCAGGATACAACCTCAGAGAGCGGCTGACGATATAATCATCAATAATATCGGACCTAGTCGGATAATAACTGGAGAGAATCATTATAAATACCAGTTTCCATGGAGAACAGACAATTGAAGTCTTTGCTTACTCTTGCTTGGTTACTTCTTAAGGGGAGTGATTGACCAGGACGGTAAGGACAGATATTCGTCTCACAGTTCTTGAGAATGAATTCAAAGTGGAATTCGAAACGTCGAACAAGTCAGAAGATACCTAACGGATAAAAAACCCAGAAAATCAAGCGGAAGGCCGGGGTTCGAATCCTCTCCGAGCCACCGTGCTGGGTAATCGCACGTTAAAAGGTAAGGCCTCGTTGATCCATTGCTCGCACAAGTTTCGACTTCTGAGGGTTGACGTTCGTCAGCTGATTGACGGAACGAACAATTTCAGGACAATATATATATATATATATATATATATATATATATATATATATATATATATATATATATATATATGTGTGTGTGTGTATGTGTAGAATGAAATAATTGATATTGATTTTCTCTAGTTGAAAGTACAATTTACACGTCGGGTGTTGTTTCCCTAAGATCAAACCCAGCTTTTACCTTCTCATATTTCTACTGTAACACGAACACAGGAAAAAACATTTTTTAATAAAAAGAGATTTATTTCATGTGCGGGTTGTCCGTGCCTAGGAGTGGCTGAAATAGGAGTGCTCCCGTAGATACAATTTCAAACTAAACACGCGACTTTGAGCGACATAATGCACCACACTATCTCACCGAAAACGGAAGTGTACTTCCGTAAGGGGTCTCTACTTTCGGTATGATCGCAGTCTTGCCTACGCGAACCACATACGATGTGCGTTACTTTTACTCCTTCACACTGATTTTTGTTTCTTTCGATCACAGGATCAAGCTAGCCGTGAGTGCAACAGGGGAGTCGAGATTCATGTGCCTCTCTGAAGACAGCGCGGTATTTTCGAAAATAATTTGTGATACATAGTTGTGGTTGAAAGTCCCTAATGGTTGAGGTTCCATTTTAATCGACAGCTGGTGAGTATGATTATTTTTCAATAAAATAATCGAAGAACCTACTGAAAATAACTCACTGTGATACTTTCTTCAGTCCGAGAACATGTTCCCTAAATAGTAGATCATTCAGGATTATAGAGAATTTTGAATTTTTTGAAAACAATCCTCGATTGAATTCTATTGTTTTGGAACTGAAGAGTCACGATTAAATATCCTCATATCAACATTATTGATAGCAACCTGATACATACCATTTTAATTGTTTTTCGCGGAAACGCAGTGATAAAATTCATGGTGGAGGAAACGATATCGTTTGAAACCTCTTGTTTGAATGTGATAAATATGTGAATTTCCATCGCATTTCCTGATCGGAAATTTTCTGCTCTTAGGTACCTATACGGAAATATGCAATCACCTTTCAGATACTATTCAGAAAAAAGCAATCGCAAATTCGATGTCTCAAGTATTTATAAATTTCATTTTTTGAAAGAGGTCTGAGGATGCTTCATCCTGATACCCGAGAATAGATACCACCAATATATAATATTGTCATATTATATGGAGAATGAATCCTCAGTTGGAGACGAATATCTCAGTTGTTACAAAATGTAAAGATCAGAGGAATGGTTGGTACAATAATGGTGCCATAACAAGGCTTACTTTTTGATAGATAGATCAAATTGTGGAACTTATTACACGTGTTTCCTGAGGCGTACAGCCTTGATGATTTCATTACGATTTCATGAAGACAACGATTATCTCGATTGTTTTTTTCATCTGTCAAATATCAGTCATCAACCAATCACACTTTTGTTTCCTATTTGACAAAACCAATCAACACGCATCATTAGCGACTATTTGCATAGTGCACAATAGTCACCGACTATTCAGCACGATAATTCTATCGAACAGCCCGTGCATCTGAGAGTACTTTAAATAAATAGATCTTAAACGTCAAAATGAATCAATCGTGTTGAGGTGTTCGAAAATCAATTGGTTTGACGACACCAAATACGAAGAAATGCGTAATCCAGTTTACAATCTCTCACAAAACAGTGAGGAGTGAAAATAGCTTACATACAATAATTGAGTTTTCAATTTCAATTGTCAATTTATAAAGCTGGTGCTTTCTGTTTGGATTTTGTTGATTGTTGTTGATATATTGAGTAAATCATTACAAATTGTTTCATTTTGTGAATATGTCTTTTTGATATGAGGAAAAGAGTTCAAAAAATAATCTTCATAAATATAACACAACCTTGATCGTTAAGCTACTATTTTGATTGCTGCCAAATTTCTCTTGTATTTGTCAATTTGACTTGACTTTATTTTGGCATTAATAACCAGAAATGAAAGCCCTCGAGCTTTGCTCTCGGCTTTCATCAGATTATTGATGCCAAAATTATGTCTCATTTAATTATCATAAAATACAGTCGAAAAGATGCAATAAAAATAGTCGACTATTTATTAAGGTCTTGTTATATTACCCTCGAATATTTCCTATGTTTCTCTTGGTTCGATGTTCTCTGAGTATTCCTTCCATTAGTAATACTTATCTATAGAAGTTGAAACTTTTCCTAGAGATCAATTACCCAAACACCAAACTGATATTTTCACACTCGACGCGCGTTTCGCTAACAAGGTTAGCATCTTCAGGAGAAGAATTTTCTTTTCTTCTCCTGAAGAGTGCGAAAATATCAGTTTGGTGTTAGGGTAATTGATCTCTAGGAAACGTTTCAACTTCTACACCAAAGGTTCCAAAACTCATCGTTTATCTATAGAAGTGTATCAATAGAGATAAACATTCATCGAGAGAGTATAACTTATTAAATTACCGTTGAATAGATGTGACATATCATTCATCACTGAATTACTTTTTGTTAGTTTCCTGTATTGAATTTCCTCATCGCCAAAAATCTAACAACTTCACAATTCCTAGAAGAGAAAGGACTAATATTTCAGGTAGCTAGCTACTCTGTCGTTTCCAAAAAATTTTTGAAAATATTTCTGGGTATTTGAAATATACGAGTATTTTCGACGGCTGCATTTTTTTATTGCATTATTCAGAAAATTCGATTCAATGAAAATAATTTGTTTCAGTTCATGCGAATTGTAATAATTGTTTCAAACGATATTCTTCATGTTTGGTTAATGAAGTTTGTTTTTCAGGGTTTTCATGTGAATTCCGGCACTTTTTGTATTTGAATTTTCAGTTTGATTAGGAATTCAATTCAATTTCATGTTTATCGACTATCCCTTAATGCAAGTTTGCCATTTCGACAATATGTATCTTTTATAATGACTGGTTTTTTTCGACGACTCTGTTGAGTATTACCTACACAAACATTGAATTAAATAAAAGCAATTTAAAGCTTTTACTGAATTCTAATTCAACAACACAAATTGAATTTTTCAGTGTATTTTGTTGTATGCGTCATTTAAAAAAAACGTGATGATGTTAACAGAAATCAGTCCTGAGATGAGGCGGTGGGCTTTTCCCAAATATGAAGTTAGTTGCAGACAAAACATTTCCGCAGTAGATTGCTTTTCCACAAATCCGAAGGGAACGAAAATAGACCAGAGGGAAGTACTCAGACAAGTTAACAGCATATTTTCAGTCGACACGCTACATCCTACTTAGGGGAAGCAGCATGCGACACAATTATAGAATCAGGCATCAGGTATAAGATGCACGAACGATTCAAACCGAAAAATGATCCATCGGTGTAGTAGAGCACTGAAAATTGCAACTCTGTTTCTAATTTGCCTCTTCTGTATGTTTTTTTGTAGCTATCTATCCCTCTTGTAGGTATAGTATTTTGAAAAAATGCGTTTTTTTAATAAACGACGTCCCTTTACGAACTTCAACCCTGAATAATCCCTTGATGTGCAATACCAAAACTTTCTTGAGGGCATTTTGTTGGTAACATCAATATGTAATTTTGCCCCGATTTAGCCGACTTCGTACCTATCTTCCGAAATCCCATTGGTGAAAAAATCGGTATACTTTCCGTTTCCTTGCTAGTCATTTTCGATTCCGAACATAAGAATAGTTTGTCCACAATGGTAACTTCAGATATAAAATAAGGAATGAACCTTTTGGCAAATATTCAGTTTAGAAATTTTTAAGCTTCTTTTGACCCCAAAATGGGCATTACTCCCAATTCATCTAATACGTCATTGCAAAACTGATATTTTTCAATGACCAAATTGGAGTATTTCGAGTATTCACAACCTCTCTGAATTTGGTCGAAAACGCATTTTCATGGACTTGAAATTTTTGATTATTCAATAAATATCATAACCATAATGTCACCTATACATCTCAATCTATCATTGATCTTTTTTCAGCAAATATTCCCATTTTTCACGATGAAACTCAATTTTTGTAATTTCGCAGTTTTCGTTTTAGAATTTGATGGCAGCGCCGGATATAGGACACCCAATTTTCGTATTTTGATTATTTCTCTTCGTTCGGAAGTTATGGTCTCTTATGCTCTCTTCAAAATAGAAAAATAGGGAATACCCTGCTTTCTTCTGCCCCAAAAAGAGGTCTCAAGTTTTCATTCATCCTACCCTTTTCAACGCTTTTGAGTGCTTCTGGGTGAATCAGATAAATTATAGGTATGAGGCTATCAACTATCTCGCAATGAAATGTTACAGCTTGCTCAAAGCAAAGGGCGTTTTATTCTAATATGTGGTTTAACAGTATGACTGGAATGAGTGATTGAAAAAGGGGATTTCTGTTGAGGTTCGGTTCTTAACCATAGTTACTGGTTCAAATATATGTCGTTCTTCAAATTTTGTTTTTGTTTCTTCGCCTAGTTGTCGAATATTATTATTTTTCCCAGTATCTCGGACATGAATTTCAGAGAAATGAATGAACTATCATGAGGATTTTTTTCAAATGAATTCATTTTTGAGGATTATTATCAATGAATTTTCGAGTTGCACCCCAAATCCCCGTAGATGACTTCATGGCCTCAACATTATTCATTCAAAAAAGTGAAAATATTATAATCACTGAGACATTGAACTATGAAAGCGATATCAGTTAAGCATATCTTGTATCGAAACGAATACTAATATGCGTTCGTATAATGTATAATGGACATTACACTTATTAAATAATTTGAAAAGATCGCACATCAACACGCTAGAGACTCGTAAGTAGAGCGTAAATGAACAAGATTAACAACTGAATAATTTCTAATGGAACTGGATTAACATATAAATATCAAAAATTATACTCAGAGGTGCATTTAAGATAAAGCAATCTGGTGCTCATACTGTAACACTGATATTACATGTTTCATATTCAATTATTGCCAATTATTCACATCGATGAAGAATTTCTCTCAATATATTCAATATCTGATATCAGTCAATGAACGAATATACCAATTCAATCAGATAATTTGAAGATAAATGTGGAATTTCAGACAATTCCTTTTCCCTTCAAACAATCCCATCACGTTTACGATACGCTTCACACCCCGTTTCGACGATGCAATTTTGTCGCTGCGAGATATGTCATCTAGCTGTCAGTTTGCATTGCCAATATTAAAAAATAGCACTGAATGTTACCAAGATGAACGTCTACATTATCACAACTGATATATAATTTCATTCATTTCTAATAATTGATATTGTGATTAAATCACCTTATTACTCAACTTGATTCCTCAAATCTTGAAAAATAATTGAAATGATCGAAATCAATATTCTTCACATAATGATGCCACCACATGTTTGTGGTTTGCGGCAACAAATTCACCATTGAAATAGCTAAGTCGCTGCAACTTATCGCACCAAAAAAAATTCATGCAACTCGAAAAACTTGCATGAAGTCATGCAATTTTCTGGAGTTGCAGCGACAAACTTGCATCGTCGAAACAGGCTATTAAGGAGAAAAGTACGAACTTTCTGAAGTGTCGATCCATGATTCATTGAATATTTTCACAATATTAAAATCGCTTGAAGATAGTGTGTTTGTGGCAATAAATCAGTACACACGAATGGTCATAGGTTTGGATGCCGTGGCCAGCAGCCAAAACTGTTCAATTCTCTATGGATTTGATGTGCACCCCGGATATTCCTTGCTCTAGCAGGTCTGTGTTCTCAGTTGTACTGATACACGTTGATCATGCTAAGAGTCAAAAGAAAGATCTTGTTGATTCTTAACTTGGGAGATGGGACAATCCCAAAATGCACAATGAATAAAAAAATATGGTTATTTATGTACCGAGGGTATGAAGTAGACCTTCATGTCCTCGGACCAGAGGCCCTTGGGGTTGTGAGTAGCCCAGGAGAAAATCATCTCTTTATACCCGTAGTCATGATAAGTTATATGTCATACTTGTTGATAGGGAAACAGTAAAATTAAAATGTTAACAGGCAGGAATATTTTCGTCTTTATAGCCCGTGCCATTAAGTGGCCTTTATGCCCACACGGCGGTACACTGTTATGTAAGAACTCGATTTGATCGAGATTATTCCCGGCATCGATTCTGAAATAACATAGATCTGGAAAATTCTCCTGTTTTTCAGTAAAGAACGTCGGATGTTTTAATCATCCGAGAAGTCTAGTCTAAGTGTTTTGTAAGCGATTTATAAGCCAGTGCAATAGTTTTATTGTTAAGTGGAGTTAATAAAAAATAGTTTCGGGGTATTATTTTTGAAAAACGAACCCTGGAAATATCATAACAGTTGTGTCAGAAGAGAAATTGTGATGATAAATACAAAGATAATTTCATCATACTATACGATGGAGGATATGTTGAAATTGATCCAAATCATTTTGCGGATTTGGAAAGACGACGACATGAGGAAAAACAAGAAGGGGAATAGCGACGGCTGGAGGAAAAGAAAGAACGAGAAAATGAAAAGAAGGAACGAGAAGAGGCACACACCAGAAAATTCTAGAGAAACAAAAGAACGAATTAGAACAAATAGAACCACAACGGAAAGCAGACTTCCAGAACATTAAGACAATTTTTTCCAATATGTGTTACAGAAAACTGAAGTACAGATGGAAGAACTGAAGGAAGTTGTCGAAAATCCACCATGAGTTCAATAAGAAAGTGGGCACAGTGCGAGAGCAGATGGATGGTTTAGAAAAGAGAATCCAAAAGCAGATAGCTCTCCACAAGAACCAAGATCGCCGAGACAGGGTTGCCACATCAGGAATTGCTGTACAACCGCTGACTTTTGATGACCAGTCATTTTGGTTGGCTATCTCAAGATCGACGTCCGTTTGGGGAAACACGAAAGATATTGATAAAAAATTATTTAATGTTGGAATCAGAGGTAAACTCCTAAAATGGTTTGAAAATTACTCGTCCAATGGAAAACAATTTATTCAAATTGACAATGAAAAAAGTTCTCTTCAAAATATAACTTGTGGTGTACCTCAAGGGTCTATTCTTGGTCCAATACTTTTTCTTATCTATATCAACTCCCTACCAAATTTAACATTGAATTGAATGATCAAATTATTTGCTGATGATACCACTCTCATATACTTCTCAGATAGTTACGATGAAATTAAAGATGATATGAAAATTGATCTGGATAAAATTCTCATTTGGCTCCATCAACATAAATTTACTCTGAATTTTGATAAATTTTCATATATGTATATTTCCAAACGATCAATCAACATTCCTACTAATCCCATAGTATTCGATGATAAATTGGTAAAATACACAGAAACAACTAAATTTTCAGCTTTATATATCGATGAGAGATTGTCATGGCCAAAACATATTGAAAGAATCAGAATGAAAATATCTCTCCTCATTGGAATTTTCTACAAAATCAGAAACTACATATCACTTACATTATTGAAAAATATATACTTCAGCCTCATCTTTTCACAATTGCATTATCTCATCTCCATTTGGGGGACAGCAAGTAAATCTATTATCAAACCTTTGAAAACTTTACGAAACACAACATTAAATGTATTTATAAATTACATTATCTAGAATCAACAATGAATTTATACAAACCGCACAATTTATTAGACTTACATTCTCTCCATAAACTCAAAATAAGCTGTTTCATCCATTCTATTGATAATTATAGTAAGAAGTCAGATATTATTTTCACTCAAATTGCTGATATCCATAATTACTCCACACGACAAACAAAATTACTAGCAACAAATAAAACACAATCAGATTTCGGAAAAAAGTCAATTTACCACAAAGGCATCATAATATATAACTCAATTCCAGAAACAATTAAAGCATTTCGCTCAACAATGAAATTCAAGCAAAAATTCAAACAATTTTCAATCAACTAATGTACAATATATTTTGCATGTAGTCAACAGTTAAATGTTTTTTTCCTTCGTTGGTATTCATCAGTTTTGAAAGCCATTCCATTTTGACTGCTTACAAATATTTAATTTCGTTGAATGTATGTATTTTTTTTTCTTTTCCTTTTGAACTTTTGAAAATTTCATTTATTGACCATGTACTTGTGTGTTTTGGTCCCTTTTCATAAACATGTAATGTTTCTTGGGATAATAAAATTGAATTGAAACTGAACATTCTGACGAAGTATGTTACCCCTACTTTTTGTTTTGGTACCTATATTTTTCAGTGGTGAACTTATGTAGCATTTCATTTTAGAAATGATATCGAAATTGGATTTTGGATATATCTAAGTTATAAGGATTCTATATGTATGTAAATGTAATTAATATTTTCAACTCTTCCTCCGTTCAGGAGATTTTTGGATTTTTTGGTAAAAATTGTGGAGGCTCTTTTCATTTATATTGTGTGATACTTTTGCTCGAAATGAATCATGTTATCCCTCACACCATACTGAATACATCAATGCAAAATAAATTTTTTCCATTGACTAAGTCATTTTCTCACGCCCACAAACATAATAATGAATAAATTTACAGAAAGCAGGACACACAGCATAAATGCCTTGTGTTGTCTATCCATTCGTCCGTCTGGAAGATGTAACCAGAACCCCCAATGACACTTATGGTATGGAAAGTGTGTCCGAAAAACACCCGAAATTCATTAAGCGCTAAGCTCAGTTTTAGTTATTGAACACTTTTCATATAAATATTTCATTTACTTTGTTTTGATTCGATTTCATTATCAGAAAAATCACCTTTTATTCAGTTGAAAAAACACTGAATTTCAGTTATATGTTCAGCATGCGATGTGTTCGTTAGTTTTCTTCGATTCATTCATTAAATTCTATTCCTCTTCCAATCACTAGCGTCAACGAACCAAAGCGAAAAGAAAGTCATTAATTAACGAACTATACCTGTTCTTTCATATTGTTCGGGTAGCGATGGCAAAATGAGTTTTTTTTTTCAAACTATATATAGTAGAGGATGAAGTTCCTATTTTTAGAAGAACTTCACGAACACTTTTCATTGAATGAATATTTCTTAGTCCCTCCTGCCCTGTAGTAGGTGGTGGCCGATCGGTTTTCCGTGCCGTTTTATATTCAAATGACCTGTCTCACAGCAGGTTCAATCCGCGGTCGAGGCAGAAATGTTCTCTTCGACTCGGTGCGATAGGCAGTAAACGAGACCTGAGGTGTTTTCTGGGGGAGCATCTCGTTCTACCCACATTTCGTAACACCCACAGTGCATAACACCCAAAGTGCGTAACACCCAAATGTCATAACTCCCAAATTTCGTTATGCCCACACTCACCGAACATACCCGAATGATGCGCTGTTGCCAAATTCATCCTTCTTTTAGGTTAGGTTAGTTAGGTTAAGTTAGATTGGGTTAACAGGAAATTGCAGAATATCCGGTATATTTTGCAACAGTGTATCATTCGGGTATGTTCGGAGAGTGTGGGCATAACGAAATTTGGGTGTTATGACATTTGGGTGTTACGCACTTTGGGTGTTATGCACTGTGGGTGTTACGAAATGTGGGTGTTACGCAGCGCACCCTTTTCTGGCGCTCATGTATTCAAAACGTATTCGTCTGTCTCCTTCTCTGTCGCATACGGCTAGCCCTATAGTGAGAGAGAGAGATGGAGAGACGAATAAGTTATGAATACAAGAGCGCCAGAAAACACCTCTGTCTTCAGTCGCCGATGTTTGGTACTTACCACAAATATCATTGATGCGCAAGAGTTGACACCAAACTATATTTTACTGAATTCAATGTCCTCGAGTACATGTAGTTCCGTGATAAAAAAATTGCATTTTTGTTAGTGTTTTATAATTAGTTACATCTCGGCCATATTCCATTGAATCAATTGAACAATTTATCAACATCACGTGGCTACCTGACACAGAAATCGACACAATTTTATTTCTCACCCCTTGAATATTTCTCGCATTGAAAAATGTTCTTCCTGGAGTTATCGCATATCCATTTTATGGGCACAAGAAGTAGAAGTTTATTTCAATATAGAGCAGAAAGGTAGGCAAAAAAAAGAGTATCATCTACATGACTATTGAATTGAAGTTTTATAATAGGGGAGCCAAAGCAGGGATTTTGGAATTCACTAAAGCGCGGCAGATTAATATACAGGGGGATACCTTGTACCCGGTTAAGTACTTCCACCATATAGGAGCCCTATATATATGGCCGCCCTTCAAGGATGAAGGATCAGATTAGTAGAAAAAAATTGATCATCTGGAATTCTCGAGCGCGTCAGATTGAGGTAGGGTGAGTTAGTTATATCCTGAAACGTGTATATTCCACTAATCTGAAAATTCGAGTGTTACCTAAAGAAGGAGGAGGGCTACAAAGTTGTAAAAAACGTCATCTCGACATTCTTGAGCGTGGCTATTTTTTTTTTATTTTGAAGGAAATAATTCAAGAATTACAAAAAATATATAATCTGACGATTTCCACAGGCCGAAATAATAGAAATTAATCGACAAAATTCAATTCGTGCAGCTAAGTGATGCCTATATACACTTTTCCGCGTTTCTATTTCTTTCTCACTCTTTATCTATTGCTCTCTCACTCCGTCCCCACTCTGGTTTCTGTTGCAATGACAGTTGATCACACAGACTCGTTCGTGGCATGATATTGTAAACAACAAATATCCAACGTTTTAAAATTTTAAAAATTTAAGTGCTTTTAATTATTTTCTTGCAAATACAAGAATTCTACTAAAAAAACATTAACTTTTTTATTTGCATGCTTTTTCCTGTGCTTTTTAATCAATTGAGATCGATGATTTAAAAAAATAAAAAAAAGTTCAAATTCACAGAATAGGCGAATCCCTCCAGATAATCGTCAGATTATGAGACTGCAACGTCTAGGGCGTAAAGATGAACCATATATATAAATATATTAATCTGACGCGCTTGTGTATTTCGAAAATGACGATTTTTCTTCACATTCTAATTACGGCCGCGAGTCTGCGTCACATCCAAACCGTCAGATCATTTTTTTTAGGTTCACTTAACATCCCCTCGGAAAATCTGACGCGCTCGAGATAATTTTTTTTTTTCATTTTCAACCCTTACGTACGACCACCTCCACCATGGAAACAATCAGATTAACATACGTACATTTTTAAAAATATGTAGGACATAGATGATATCAATATCTGACGCTCTCGAGTATGTTCATGCAATAGTTTTTTTTACATTTTTGAAAATCTATAGCCGCTTCCCCCACCGATGAAAAGGTATACATTATATGAGATTTTTCCTTTTTATCATCTAACCTTCTCAACCCAATAGGTTTCTATGACGCTCGAGTAAATCCCGATTTAGCATCGTGGGCTCCTCTACTATTAATAACGCCGTAATAATCCGTAGAAGTCTTCTACAGAAATATGCATATCATCACAACTGATACACGAATCCATCCAGTTTCCATTTGATGAAATGATGAGCCGAGTAATGATATGCAGCTGCTGCCGCAATTTTCACTAGGCGATGTTACTAGAGTATGTAGGCGTCAGTGTAGTGTCCTGTACTTATCAATTTTATCACTTAAATTAGACGTGAGAAAAAATCGTTTAATCATCTACATGGTGGACACTTTCTCAGAAGCATTGCATCGAAATCTAAAAAGTCAAGGTTATACCGCAAGTTGAAAACATACTCAAGGTTGTGAATTTTGTGTAGGAAGGTATTATAAGTTACATTTTTCACTTTAAAAATCTGTCTGGGACAACATCATTTCAACGCTATAGGCTCAATAGAGAATAGATAAACGGAACAGGCAGACGTGATTTTTCAGAATGGGCACCTTTTGAAGGTGATACCTTGGTGGAACATCAAGTCCATTGCTGAGCTTTGGTAAAGAATAAGAGGGGTTAACAAAGGCGTATTTATTGCCAAAAATACTCCTGTTTCAAGTTGAAGTCATGAATTAAATCTTTTTCAGAGGTTTCAACAAAGAAAATATTTTCATTTTGAAACGCCCTGTAGATCGTAGGTCAGAAATAGTTCATTTCTGGGCAAAACGTATGACTCCCATCTTATTGTGAAACATCCTGTACAATGAACATATTTCTAAAACTGATGCTCTCGACTTGTAAAACAATTACGATCTACATCAACAGAATGTGTGAAAACATACATGGTGTCAATTTGAATCGAGGATAAGGGCCATTTCATGCGGAGTACTATTCTTGGCCTATTCTCAGTCTTACTCTTTTCGTCAGGTGGATAAGTTCATCCATTTTTGCTCCATTTCGATCTAGGGAAATTCCTCGAGATATCTTCTGATGAGTAATGTCGGTTTGTTTCCCACCACTTGGCTCACGGTCTCTATTCGAGATACTATCTATCGGGTTTTTTGTTCGACTTACTTTCTACTGTATTTGGTATAGTACATTAATTTTTTTCACTGGGAATATTTTGATATGAGTAAGTATTTGAATTGTTCTTCAGCACATCGTTATGTTCTTGTAAAATTTTTACTGTTACTACTAAATCCTGATACTTTGTCCGTTTTACCTTCTCTTTTCGAGTCATATTCATTTCGGCTGGGACCGAAAACTCAATAACGAATATAGTCTTTTTTCCGAAGAGGACTATATCAGGCTTATTGGCTTGTATCTATTTGCCTGAGGGTGGGGAATGAAAAGTTCCAGAAGATTCGGCACCTTTCATTCTACACAACGCACTCAATATCCTCTGGAGTAGTACCGGGGTCCTATCTGTTTCATATGAGTGCCGAAAAAAATGATAAAGCAGTCGAAAAGCTGCGCTATGGCGATGGGTATAGACCGAGACCTCAGAAACTGAATAAAATAACAGCATAAGCATCAAAATCTCTGGCGACTGACGGCAGGACCTGCATCCAGTATCAAGCACCGCTATAGCCATTACACAGTTCTGGTAGATAAGGATGTAGAAGACACCGTCATGGTCCGCCATGATGAACATTTCAGTCTCCGACTTCAGCTCACCTGACCTGAGGAAGTCAAATATCAGCTTAGCAGACAGGCTAATGTCCTTGATGTTCTTGAAGAAGACTCGTCATGCAGCTGCAGCCTGGCAAAAAATATAGTAATATTTGACACCCATTGGTGGAGACTGAACCCTGCTGATGCCAATAAATATATCAATTCATTTCGTAAGTGTTTGAGCTCTTAGATAAAATCAGCTACTGCAAGAATGTCATCCACATAGTACTGATTTCATATGATCTGTGATGCACGTGGGTGAGAAATCGTTCCTTCATTCGCCAGTTGATGTGGACAAATGGAGAAAAATGGAGCACAGATTGTACCATAGGTAACTGTTTGCAACCCGATACATATATGAGTATATAGCATATGCCTGCCTGAACATTTTCGTCCAATCTGCCGTAAACACGTACTTGAAAATTCGAAACCAACATACAATGTGAAATAAATCTGAATGAACAGTTTGACCTTTATACATAACATCGTTCAATGAAACACCTGTAGAAGTATTCATTGAAGCATCCAATACAATCCATAGTTTTGTACTCACGCTTTCTTCCTCAATCACACAGTTATGTGGTAAGAAGTAGTTATAATCACTATCATTGTTCCCTTTTCCAACGGAAAGTATTAAGCATGATTGAAATCAACATATTCATTTATAAAATCGTTATATTGAGAACGTAACATTTCATTTTTACTCAACCTTTGTGATATACCTAATATTCTAATATTACGCTTCAATTGTTTCACTTCCAACATTTTTGCCACTTCCCTAGTCACACATGAGTTTGTGAAGCTGAATCCAACAATGCGCGAACTTCTAGCCTCTTTCTTTTTCTCATAATAAAATCACCTTTGCTTTAGCCAATAATACTTGATGTTTGGACAATGATGTCAAGCAGTGTAGTTCAATTTTCCTTTTTTAGTGCAGGTCAATGCATGAGATGACTGAAATGAACCCTGAGAGTGATTTTGCCACTGGGAGTCATACTCTCGAGATTTGTGAGAAAATGAATGAGATTGGGGGAAAACTTGAGAATTAATCTCAGACTGAGATGGTAACTCTTGAAAATGAGTACTTTCTCCTTTATCAAGAATTTCATTTGAATTTTCGAAACATTTGTTCTCGTGTAGAAGAGTGTGGTGTTTACCTGAACAATGTCTACACCTATACTTTGATATGCATTGATAAACCGAGTGTGGATTCTTTTTCTCTATTTCACTCGATTATATTGAATAAATACAATATTTTGTCGGTTTTTGACTTTTATATTTTACTTGTCGTCACAAAGTCATTGACATTACATTACCTACTAGAATAAAGAATATAATACAGAATGTATCAAATAAACATTAACATTCTCCCCCCTGGTGAAGAATTTCACTGAACTTCTAATTCACATATTTTCACTACTGGTCGTCGATAAACAGTCGACCCGCATTTAACATCAACAACCCTGATTCTGCCGTCAGGACCAGGAAACGTTTGTACAATTTTTCCAAGTTTCCACTTATACCTGGGGTTAGCATCATCGACCATTACCACAATATCAGATAGTTTGATTGGAGTCTGATCTGTAGTCCATTTATTTCTCTTATTCAAGGTAGGTAAATATTCTTTTACCCATCTCTTCCAGAAAGAATTCTTCAACATTTCTGTTTTTCTCCATTCGCGTCTGAGGGAACTGCCATCTGGTTCAATGTCAACAATGGTATTGTCGTCATTGGCGAACCCAGTCAAAAAATGATTTGGGGTTAGCGGTTCGAGATCTGCTGGATCAGTAGATATCACGGTCAATGGGCGAGAATTAACAATATTCTCTGCTTCGACAAAGAGTGTTTGAAGGGTTTCGTCTTTTAGCGATTGCCCGTATAAAATCTTTCCTAAGACTCTTTTCACACAACCGCTAAGTCGTTCCCACACACCACCCATGTGTGGTGCAGCTGCAGGGTTGAATTTGAATTCCATGCCTTCCGAAGTAATCGAATTTATGAAAGCAGTACAGTTCAAACTCTTTTTGGCATTCTGAATTTCATTATCTGCTCCCCGGAAATTCGTTCCATTATCACAATAGATAGTTTTTGGTTTCCCTCTTCTAGCTGCCATCCTTTTTATCGCCATTATACAGGAATCTGAACTCAAAGAATGTGAGATTTCTAAATGAATGGCTCTGACCGCTTAACAGGTGAACATTACCCCCCATCTTTTTTCCTTTCTTCTGCCTACCGTTACGTGAATGGGACCAAAGTAATCCAAGCCAACATTCACGAAAGCCTTAGTACTGGGAGTAAGTCTTACAGTGGGAATTTGTCCCATTAATGGTGGAAGTGGTTTAGTCTTTCTATTTTTGCATTCTTGGCATCTAAAGATTGCGAATTTTACTGCTGATCTGCCCTTCGTCTGCGAAGTTCATTAAGAACCATATTTACTCCTTGATGTCTGAACTTCTCATGAAAGTGGCGAATGAGGAGTTGAGTATATTCGTGTTTTGGACCAAGAATGATGGGCTTCCTTGTTTGTTCGTTCAAAGAATGTGCCAAGTCTATCCTACCGCCAACAACCATGAATCCATTCATCAATTCGGGACAAAGATTTGATATTTGACTCTTGTTTTTCAATGATTTTCCGTTTTATAAACATTCCAGTTCTTCTTTGTAGTCATCTAACTGTGTCTTATTTATCCACATATTTTCTGCTTCATTTAGCTCTTCAATAGAAAGCTCTGGTCTATTGTGTGAATTATTTCTAGAGTTCTTTATAAATCGCATAATCCAGGCCGTGCTTCTTATTAGTCGAAGCCATTTTGAAAACCGTTTGATATCTGGTAACGATTCTGATAAAGAATTTGTAGGACCTACAACGTGAGAACCCGAGAAAGATTTCTTGAATTCCATTTCCACATGGTCTGAAATTTCAAATTTTTCTTCTGTAGGCCAGAAGTCTTCAGTTAGTTTCAAGAAAGTTGGACCTGTGAACCATTCATTAGAGATGACCTTTTTTCGGAGTATTTATCCGTGTTGCTTCATCTGCGATATTCATATGTGTTGGAATCCATCTCCATTGACTCACCTCTGTCAATTCATGAATCTCATTGATCCGATGAGCAACAAATTGTTTGTATTTCTGAATATCCCCTCGTATCCAACATAAAACGCATTTGGAATCTGTCCAATAGAATGTTTTGTTTACTGTCATCTCCAATTCGCGTTTGATAGCGGTTGTCAATCTACTCATCATGACAGCTGCTTGAAGTTCTAATCGCGGTATGGAGAGTATTTTCAAAGGTGCAACTTTTGCTTTTGCAGCGATGAATGAAATATCAGTTTGTAAACCTTTTGAAACTAGTAAATAAACAACACATGCATAAGCTTTCTGGCTGCTGTCACAAAACGAGTGAATTTCTATGTTTTCCGCTACAGGTATATTAAATGAATAACATCTTTGAATTTTCACTGCTTCAATTCCCTGGAATTTTGCCTTCCACTTAGACCAAACATCCTTGAAAACATCTGGAAGCTCACTATCCCAATGGATCCCTGAGCGCCATAAATCCTGTAAGAAAATCTTGGCCTCGACTGTGAAAGATGCAAGAAAACCGAGAGGATCGAACACGGACATGAAAGACTTGAGTACTTCTCTTTTTGTGCAAGGTTGGTTGGGTTCGTTTTCTTTCTTGCTTATTTTGAAAAGAAACGCGTCTCTTTCGCTGTTCCACCAAAGACCTAGAACTCTGTTTTCATCGAGATTCTTCACAAACAGATCAGATTCAAGTTCTTGTCTTACTTTTGGAGAATTTGTCATCCAATTCACGATATTGAAACCCCCTTTTGCAAGAATTCTACGAACACCAAGAATGGTCTGAAGAGCTTCCTCATCGGAATCCTTACTGTCAAGATAATCATCCACATAAAATTTTTTTGTAATTGCATTCAGAAGGTTCGGAGAATTGGTAAGTGTTTCTGCAGTATGGTTCTTAATGAACTGAGCGCAAGATGGTGAACATTTTGATCCAAATATCATTACCATCATTTCATATACGTCAGGTTGTCTAGTATCATCTAAATCTCTCCAGAAGAATCGTTGTGCACATCTATCTTCTTTCCGGATCATGATTTGATGGAACATGTCCTTGATATCACCGCAGATGCCGACTTTTCCCCGTCTGAATTTCCAGAGAATGGCTACTAATGACTGTAATAGGTCTGGGCCAGGTAACAGAAAATCGTTCAGACTGAATCCTTTCGATTTGGCAGCAGCATCAAATACCAATCTCAATTTTTCGGGCTTTTTGGGGTTGATGACACCAAAATGTGGCAGATACCAAGTGTGCGGCTCCTCAATCAACGATTCTTCCGAAGATAATTTTCTCGCATAGCCATTTTCGAAGTAATAATTTATTTTCTTCTGGTACTCCCTGGCAAAATTTTCATTTCGTAGGCATTTTTTCTCCATGCATATCAAACGCTGTCTGGCATTAAATTTACTCTCAGGCAGTATACAGTTATCATTTATCCACAGTAAGCCAATTTCAAATCTGTCTCCAACACGCTTGACAGTATTTTTCATGATGGAGAGTGCTTTATTTTCGTCGGTGCTCATGACGTTCTGCGTACTGTTTATTCCAAAATCTTCAATTCTGAATGATTCTCTCAACATCGCATGTAATTTGTAGTCAGCTTCTTGATCACATATATGTAGTGTGTGTGCTTCAAAAAGCACATTTTTATCCAGAATGGGACCATGTAACGACCAACCCAATTTGCATTTAGAGGCGACTGGAGTATTTTCTGGACCACTTCTCAATTCAGAGGCAGCGGATAAGCTTGATATTATATTGTCCAATCAAAATACGAGGCCTCTCATTCCTTATTTTCGCAATTGGTAGATCTTTCAGATGCAAAAATGATGCCCTTTGATCTATATCTACATTCTGCTCTGGAAGGGATAAATTTTCTACTGTGCGAACATCAACTAAATCGAAAATTTCAGCACCTTCATGAGGTTTCGATATTTTCAAATCCATCTTCTCTGAATTTTCTTGATGGGAGATAATGTCATTAGTCCATTGCAAACAAAGTGCTTCCTTTTCTCCCTGTAGCCCCAAACTTCTTGATACTTTTTTGTCTATCAATGTAACAGTGGAGGCCTCATCACAAAGGGCAAGTATTCCTATAGTTTCAAGTGGACCATGAATACGAACAGGCAGTGTTCTTAATAAAACTCGTTTTTTCTCGTGGTGTGTTGCAAGAACTGAATCAACATGGATATTGGTGTTCGATTGTACTGCTGCTGACGAACTTTTATGAAGAAGCGGGTGATGAAAGGATTGACATTCATTCACAAGACAACGTTTTTTCTTATTGCATCTGAATTTCTGATGTCGTTTTCTCAAGCAAATGAAACAGAGCTTTTTTCCAGTGACAATTTTCCAGCGTTCATCAACTTCATCAGATTGCAATTTAGGGCAAAGTTCTTCATGGTTAAGTTCACAATAATCACATGACTTTCCCACATCACTTGTGGTGAAAACCCTCTCAGGATTCTTGGGTGGAAATATCCTGAGGGTATATTTTGTTATTCCATTTGGTGGATTCCTCTCATTCGGAAAACTCACATAGCACGCTGCTTGAGCTATGCCTCTCAACCACTTTGAAAAATCTTTCAAATTCACCTTTCCACACTTTTCCACAACAGTTTCACCCCACTTCAGCCTCAACATATCAGGAAGTTTGTGAATGAGATCTCTCAAAAGATGTGGATTTTCCATATGGCCTTCGGAATTCAAAGTTTCCATAGTGGCTACGAGGTTGTTCACTTCATTAGAAAACTGAATGAGTTTTTCTACATTCCTTTCTCGTACTTGTGGGAGTTGTCTTATTTTCGCTATGATTACCTCAATGATGTAGTCTGGTCTTCCGAATTGAAGTCGTAAAGTTTCGATAACTAGCTCAGTATTTTCTGCTGTTAACATCATTCCCGCCACAGCCGATTTGGCCTCTCCTGTTAAACATTTCTGTAACTTTGACATCTTTTCTTCATCACTGAAACCACATAAGTTGGAGATTCTCTGGTATTGTTGATGAAAAAGTGGCCAATCAGCAGGATTTCCATCAAATTTGGGAAAGTCTTTATCAATCACCTGGCGAGCCATAAACAAATCTTGCTGTTTGACTCCACTGGATTGAGGAGACAAACCTTTCGAAACCGTTTTTATTGCTTCTGAAATCGTTTGACACAATATTTCGATTTCCGATTTCTTTTTAACTGATGATTCCGCAGTTTTCGGTAAATTGATTGAATTGCCATGATCTTCTTCCTTATCAATAGTCTGGCATTTCTCAGAAGAATGTCGCACCCACTCTTTCACAAATTCGTGTTTAGAGGTTGATCCTGAATAATCGTTTCCTTTTGAATTGGTTTCTTCAATGTTTTTCACAATAACTTCAGGGTAGAAATGGGTAATATTATTTTCCAGGTGTGTGCAATTGCTAGTTCTTTCACTCGAGCAATGGGACCGACTTTTATGAGTCCTAGCTTCATCGATTGCATTGAATCTTGCATTTTCTAAATCTTGTTCCATTTGCAATAGTCGCATATTACTTTCAATCTCAAGTTGCTGTTTCTCCAACACCTGCCGTTTCTTTTCCATCTCGATGGCAAAACGTTTTCGTTCTAAGCTCACTTGAGAGTTATGCGAACTATTTCTGGATACTCTGGAACAAGCTCCGTCACCAAATTTTTCAGGCCATATAAAGTCAGCAGGAAGGCTCTTGTTTTTGCCAGCAGTTTTTCTCGAAGATCTTCGTGGCTCATCCATGGACATGTTCTTTTGAAGCTCGAAGGACCAAATGTGAATTCTTTTTCTCTATTTCACTCGATTATATTGAATAAATACAATATTTTGTCGGTTTTTGACTTTTATTTTTTACTTGTCGTCACAAAGTCATTGACATTACATTACCTACTAGAATAAAGAATATAATACAGAATGTATCAAATAAACATTAACACCGAGTGTGATTGTAAAACAATTGAAACATAGCTTTTCTTAGGATATAAAATCTCCCTTTGTAGACATTGGTGTGGAGGAAAATTTGATACATTTGTGAATCGTATGACCTGGAACTTTGCAATATATACATCTTTGCTCTCTACCTCTTTGAGCCCCAGTAACTATATGAGAATGAATAATCGATGGTTTTCATTAAAATATTTTGATTTTTGTTCCATTCCTTCTTCAACCTCCACACCTCGAGCAGATGATTCCCAAGCTGTTATTTTTTTATTCAAAAAATTCAACAAATTTCTGTCAAGTTTTCCACAGAAAATATATTTAAATAAATAATATATAATAAATAATATATAATAAATACCATGAACCCATTACTATCACACCTAGTGTTACTAAAGCGTTGAAATGTTGTTTTGAAATCGATATATTGCCAATTCGCAATAACTTCAAATCATATGAATTGCTATTCCATTTTATTTAGTTTTTGGATGAAAACAAATTTTCCACACGCAGTTTCAACAGTTTTTTTTAGTGAAAATGGATCCTGGAATCAATCCCGGAATTCCGGGATTGAAAAATTTTGATTCCGAAATCCCGATTCACTGATTCCGGTCCGGGATTACATCCCTTGAAGAAGAGCATGCTCTGATTTTTTGCACTAAACTACGATCGTAACACACACGTTTCAATTCGTCAGGTATCCTTTGTGCTTCATTCAACCTTTCACAACACTTACCGAATTATAATAATTATCCACCATAAAACCAAACCAAAATTCCCGATACGATTGTGAGTTAGAAAGACAAAACAACGCGCATTGCATCTTTCCAACTCCCAAATATTATCGGAATTTCGGTTTGAGGACTACGGTGAACTGTGAGCACGAGGCGTCAGCCGAGTGCGGTAATTCGAGAGTAATTGGTCTTATGGTCTTATCCCCGAGTCGCATACTGTACTTTTTCAACATCATCCAGACAGCTGTAACGTAATGGCTCACTTACAATACAATCGATGGTGAGAAATATTCTATTAGTACCCTCGAAACTGCCATGTGTATCTAGTTGACATCAATATGATTCGTACTACTACGATCCAAGCCTATGAGATCCGAACTCACCGTTTCGAGGAAAATATTCTGAAAGTGTTAAGCTCATCCGATTTTCAACTTTGCCAGGGATTGCGAAAGAGTGCAAAATCATTTTCTGGTGGTTGTTTCATTAAAAAAATTAAGAAAGTGAAACTTCCGATTAATTACGTAAATTGACTCAAAATGGTCCTTTCTCTCTATGTGAATTGCACGAAATGAGCGAAAGAGCGGTGGAATCTATATTCAGTCGGTCAGATTTTCCAGAACCATGATGAGTGCGCTGTAAAAATTGTATGACTTCAGGAAGTAGTAGTCTTCGATAGTAACTTTGATACTGAAATACAAACAAGAAACATGGAGCGAGTAAGACGATCAGAGAAGCAATCGGCGATTGATATGCAATTCTACGAAGCCGTGAGGCCCACAGTCAACCAGGAAAACTTTTCTGTTTCAAAGCAAACAGAAACAATTTCAGAGTATGGAATAATCATTCTGATCAGCGACGATATCGGCCAGAGAGAGAAAGAGGGTTGGTGCACAACTTTTTTACCATCCACGAACTTACAATTAGTCTGACGAAGCATATACTTCTTGTCCACGCCATTAGCGGTTGTGAGTTAACCTCAGCGCTATTCCGACAATGTGAAATGAAGGCGCTGAATAATATTTTCAACCTTCTTCTTACGCTAGATTCGCCGATTTTCCAGCCCCTCAGCAACATCAGAGATAATTGTCGGAGCAGGAAAGAAGTTCTCGATTGCCTTACATGGTGGAGATCAGCATAAAAGATGACTCTTTCACCAACTGGAGCTCAGCGTAGCCATATTTTATGAGGGTTTTTCTCCAAGTTCGGCTGTGGCTGGGAACGATGTTTTCACTTTGCAACTCCGACTGGAAGAATGCTACAAAATTCGTTAGTTCCCATCAGCACAGTCAAAAACCCCATTCTTTGATGATGGTAGCATGGTGAATTGAGATTGCCGACGAGTTTGTTCCAAATTATGTGGGAGCTAAGAAGGGAACTGCTTCACCGCAACGCCGAATCAACATTCGTATATGACGAATTGGCTCTTCAGTTGAGTGGAAAAAATACGTTTGGGGGGTGAAGTTTCCTGGTAACTTCATTTCAAGCTTCGATGTATGATTGAATAAAGAGCAGATGTCAAATTGTTACGCTGAGTTAAGTTGTTGCGAGTATCCTGTTCTGTTCGGGAAGAAATCAAGCTGACAGTAAAACTTTTCATGATCCGAAGTGTAGTTCACTACTTCTAGGAATTCTATACTGGTCCATCGGGAATCAAAAAGAAAATAGGACGATGAAGAGAGGGGAAAAGAGGAAGAATTTGCAAAGGAAAAATAAATCGAAAATAGTTTGTATATATAATAAAATTTCATCTAAAATACTTCGTGTCATATATGTGCCTGATTTGTCAATCTGAGTATATGGGACCTTTGTTCTTCGCAGATAATATCATTGAAATAGGACAGTTAGCCAATGTTTGCAAACATACTCACTGATGCCATCGGTGTATTCATGCCTTTAAATGATTTTCGCGTATGTTTCAGTAACTATCCGACGTATAAACAATAATAATTTGGTTTTTGGGCGAACGGAAGTTTTAGAGCACATTCAAAATGGCATTTCCTGCATTTTCAGAAGTTGTCATTTTTCAAAACGCTCCAGCAGCAGTTCGAATTATTAAAAAAGAAAGGATTTTTTTTACACTTTTATTTTGCAAGGAACAATAATTTTGCAGTTTTCTGCAATTTCTGAAGTGAGTTCCCTGCTTTCGAGGTGGCAAAGTTGAAAATCGGATTCTGCGATAAAAATTTATATTAACCTGTCGAGAAAATACTCCGCAATTTTTCTTGGGAAAAACCTCACATGATTAGAATACTATGAAATATAAAATGATCCATGATATCATTAACAATTTCAAAAAAGAGTATCAAGAATGTAGAAAAAATTTAAATTATTTTGTCTTTGAAACAATAAAATTATTAGATGAAATTATGGAATGCAAATGATATTCTTCTTGTTAATGAATGAAAAAATGTTAATCGATTATACCTTATGTTTAACTATCGGAGATCTCTAGATAACCTGTCAAAGAGAGCATTTCCGAACGAGAAGCCTTCAAAACTCTAGAATGAAACCAATTCCAATGCGCTCCTACTCGATTATTACGATTATTTTCAATTTCCTGTAAATCCGAACATTAAATTATTATTATTACTAATTGGTTACTTCGACCATATACTATTCAATGAAGAATAAAAGGGGTGAAAATTCCATAGAAAGAATTGTAATTTCAGTGCCTACGTGCCAGAAGAACGAGTTCTTTTATTGTGTTACAAGAGAAGCAAGATCTGCCAGACCAACCTTGTCTTCGAGGATAAAAATTGTTGGATTCCGAAGAGAAAGCAGATTAAATCCGTACAATATTTCCTCCAATTAATAGCAAGGAAGCAAAAATATCGAGATAATTTCTAGATGTATGAAAAATGTAAAAGCTAATGCATCCACCAATTGTTGTAACTAATATCCGTTGATAATTAAATACTTGCGCTTTATGGCATACATAATTATTATTAATTCAATACTGTTGAGGTTTGCACGCATGACTTGTAGATGAATGTAACGTAAGATTATAAATATGGTCGATGTAGTAGTAAAAACGCATCACAGTTAGTCATTTTCAATATCTGAAATGGTTACTGGATATTTCCACAGCATACGACTGTTAACATCTAACAATACTTCTACATATTTTGTCTTTTTATTGTTAATTCAAATCGATAAAGCAATCAAAAGGTGATACTTCGAAGATTCTATTCTAATGATATTCTAATGATATTTCCAACGTGTTTTTCACTACAATGTGATCACTATCATCTAGTCAAAAACTAATTGATCATTTTATTTTCACGAGTTGCAACTACTCAATGAGCAATGAAAGTCTGGAAAATACACAGAATTTGTCTTATCCTGATGGTCAGATGGATGATCATAACAGGCAAGCTCTTCTTAGGTGAGATCCTCCTGACACCCATTTGCAACTACAATATATTCTTGCACATGATATGATAGTTGTCGAAATACTTTCAAACATAGATATCGATTATTTCTTTTTTCAATTTCGTAGATTCTGAAAGTATATGAGTACTATAAATGAATAAATCTGTTTCCGATTATGAAAAAATAAATGCTTGCAAGTGATGACAATTCATCGTATCCAGATATACGAAATACGTTGCATGAGAAGAACGGAAACGTTTAAATTTAAATGAATATTTGCACTGAAATAATAATAACGATTTATTTACCAAAGAACATATACATGCTTATGTTAGGATAAATCAAACTGAAGTCACATACAAAAAATAAGAATAGAACTAGAGGGATAAGTTAAAAAATGAATAAGGAAACCGAATATTTTAATGGCAACAAAAAAAATATGATAAATGTTTATGGAAAGGATTTTTTTTTATTTCTCTACTTCGGTAACTCATTGTATATTTTTATTCTATTATGTTACAGATTGCTACTTACCATCAATCAAATTTGTGAATGTAGTCAATAAACCAACTACTTTTTTTTTCCTTTTTCAATGCATACTTTCTTGTAGTCTTTGAGTTGTTAACCTACCATAATCTAAAGAAAAATATATTGGAGTGTATGCGAAGTGTAGAAAGGCAAACTTCTAATCTACCATCTACGTCAGCAACTTGATTTGACTATCAAATAAAAATAGAAATAACATTTATAAAAATACTTATCGTTAATGTTTTGGAAATCAAATCTGCTTCCGTCCTCAAAACTGATTCACAGATATTTTTCTTCGATGCTTCTATTTGAAATCAGATTAGAAGTCTGGCCTTCTACCCTTGTAGTGATTCCAGTATCAATTTCTTCAATGGTAGTTTAACAACCCATCTACAAAGAAACAATCAATTCAGCACAATAGTATTTATTACAAATATTACCATTCTTGTGTGATAATTGAAATATATTATAGAAAACAGTTTCTTATAAGATATGTACCTTCAAGCTTTCCCATATCGAAACACTATTGTGAAACTTTTATTTTCAGAAAGAGTATGTACTATCGATGGCATATATTCAATATTTATAGAAATATTCGAAAACAGTTACTCAAACATTTTGTTTTTTCATTGCAGATGTTGAGAAATATGGAAAAAAGCCGAAACAATACAAAAATCACGGGATACCTGGAAAAGAAGGGAAGAAATGTAAAGCTAGACATGTCTAGATTTCTGTATTTTTCACTTATAACTCTTTTTCAGATGATATGTTCATACAAAAAATACTGGTTCGTTCTGGAAGGAGGACTCTTACTCTACTATAGATCGAAAGACGACTATGACACGATTTCTCCGTTCAAAGGAAGCATAAACCTAGGGCCACCTTGTAATATCAAGCCGTTGCTCTCGACTGCTGGGGCATTTCAAATACAAACTAGAACAGCGACTATAACCTTGGTGAGTGAATCAATCAAAAACAGCACATATCCAAAAATGCATCAATGATATCTTTTTTTTAACTGATGCACTAATAACCTTACAGCAGAGAAACACCCATCATTACTACCAAATAAATATTTGTCAGTTCGTCATAAATAATCTTTTTGAATTCCATAACATAAAAATAATTTCATAGTATCGAGAATACATTCTGCATATAAGAATAACAGCATTATAACGCTGACAGATTATTGATTTCACTCATATTCAAGAGGTCGGGATCAATCTGGATAAAAAGGGAATAATAGTCTATACATTATTAGAGGCGTTTCTCAATTAGGCTCAGTCCTCGGAACTTTACTTTTGCTGGCAAACATGAATTACCTGTCAGATCACATGTACATTTTAATAGTTTATAAGGTAACGAGAAGAATAAGTAGCCTATTACACATGAGCGAAAATTGTGAGCACGAGGTGATAGTCGAGTTCGGTAATTCGCGAGTGCACGTAACTAGCCTTATCCTCGAGTTGGGTAATTTCCTTTTTTACTCCACCATGCTTGTTCGGTGATTTCTCCGTTATCCCTCATTTTCAAGACGCTGGATGACAACAAGTAGGTAAATCAGTTGCTTGCTTCATGGATATAACTAGATACAGTACCAATCCACTAACTGTTGAGCAACAAATTTCCTGAAAAATATGATTTTAACTTCAATTTCAGAAAGAATTCGAAACGATAACCCGCTGAAATTTGTTTTTGGGCCATTCAATGTTTTCATCATCAAATTTATTATGTCAAATTTTACATATCGGCCGCCATTAATTTTGAATACACGTGTATTCTAAATGAGCCATTACTTTTTTTTTTGGTGGGGTGGAAAAGCATCATGCACACTGGTCGCTTAGGTCTATCGCGGACCAGTAGTGCCGGGCTCCCACCGGCTAAAACCACCCCCTGCCCTCTCTCGCACCTGGAACTATCCTAAGGGACATCACTTCAGGTACGAACGGCATCTGTCCATTGTCTTCCTTCCCCTTTTGCTTTCCCTGCGCTCTGTTTTGTGTTTCCCATTCCTCTCTCTCTTTGGTGTTCATTATAGTGGTTATGTTTGCATATATTCTCCGATAATTCACTTCATTAGCTATCATGATGTTCATTATGTTGTCTGCCGTTAGATTTATGCCTATTTCGCTATTCATTGCTCTTCTTTCTTCTTCCCATCTGTAACAGTGGAAAAAGACGTGCTCAGGGTCGTCAGTTTCTCCGCAGTGGATGCAGTTGTCTTCTGCCGTCTTTCCTATTCTCTTGGTATAGGTTCTGAAAGACCCATGTCCCGTGAGAAACTGTGTGACAAAGTAATTCGTTTTTCTGTATTTGCACGAGAGCCAAGGTTCTAGCCAAGGTATCAACCTCTTTGTCCACTGCGCGTTTTTAACATTATCGTCTCATCTCTGCTCCCATTGTGAAACTGATATGACACGGTGTTCCTTCCTGATGTTGTCTGTTGCCGGTTTCTCCTGGTAGATCCTCATCCTCTCCTCCACTAATATACTTATTGGGAGGATCCCCTTTATAACACGTATTGCTTCCTTTGAGACGGTTCTGTATGCACAGGCGACTCTTAGAAGCATGCGCCTTTGGGTTGCAGTAAACTTTCTGTTGTATCCCAACCTGCATCACTCTTCCCCAGACGGGGGCTCCATACAGGAGTATGGACTGGACTACATTATATATAAGAACCCTCTTGGCCGTCTGTATTGCATAATATTCTCGAGAGAGCCGTGGCGAGTTGTTCTGCTTTGGCGATTGTCTTTGTTACGTGGGTGTTATCAATTTGTTTATTATCGATGTGTATTCCCAGGCATTTGATGGTCCTTTTGGGGGCTATGATGGTTCCATTTAGGCCAAAATTGATGCCTTCCCTTTTCTTGGGACCTTTGACAATTACTGCCTCTGTATTTTCGGAAGCGAGGGACAATTTGTTTTCTTGAGTCCAAAGGTTTATACTACTGAGCGCCTCGTTAGCTTTACGCATTAGATCTTCCTTGTTGCCCGCACCTACGATGAGCGTGAGGTCGTCTGCGTATGCGATAGTCTGGCAGTCGCGTGGAAGGTCTAGTCTGAGTATTTTGTCATACAGGACATTCCATACAGTGGGCCCAAGGACTGAACCCTGTGGCACCCCTCTGGACAACTGCATGGTCGTGTTCCCAATCGTTACTTCCCGTTGGCTCAGGTAGCTGTCTATTGTGTTTATTGAGTATTCACTCACTCCTATTTCCTGGAGTCTCTTGATTATGAGGCTCCACACGGCGGTATTGAAGGCATTCTTTATGTCTATTGCTATGATGCAAGCCCATCTGTTTCTCGTTGTTTCTATATAGTTAGTGATTCGCAGGACCGCGTCGATGGTAGACCTCCCTGCTCTGAATCCATATTGATCTCCTGATATTCCTCTCTTCGTGTTGAGTTCCTCCTCCAGCCTTGCTTTAACAAGATGTTCCAGCGTTTTGCCGAGTCCATCCAGTAGGCAGATTGTCCTGTACTTGGCCTCCTCTGCCGGTCCTTTGGGGATAAGGATGACTTTGGCCTTTTTCCACACCTCTGGGAAAGACTGGGTGGCGATTATTTCGTTCATGGTGTCCAGTATGTGTTCTGGTATCAATTGTACACTAAGTTTTATCGCCTCCGGTGTGATGCCATCCGGGCCGGGTGCCTCCTTTGTTTTTAATTTCTTGACTGCCGTGTCTAATTCCGTTTGCGTAAAGGGTGTGTATGTGTCGGTTGCTTGTCTCGCTTGTCTTATATCATCGAACGGGGGTAATAGTGTTCTTGTAATGTCAACTTTCCTCAGGTCTGACAGCTCATATGGGGTCTTATGTGTTTTAATTTGGCTGGTCGCGATTTTGTAACCTTGTCCGAAGGTGTCGTGTTCTACTTCCTCGCATAACTTTTTCCACTGGGTACGCTTGGAGTCGTTTATGCTCTTTTTATACAGTTTCCTGGAGGTTCTGTATGCCTCTTGAGCCATTACCTAACAACAGTCAAATACATAATGAACGAATTGAAATAGTGGGAGTAGAAAAAACGAATATATCGACGCTCCGATAAACGCAGATAATACAACATTAATTTTAAATCTGATAAGGAAAATGAAAACTACGTGGATTGAATTTCAGAGCAAACCCAAAACTGATTTTAACATGGTCGTGAGTCTTGCTCGGAAATCATTATTTTGTGATCGGTGGATTCTTTCTTCCTAGTTTTTTTTTTATTCTTAAATTGTGGTAGTTTAAGAACCCAAACAAACTACGAAGAAATAATGGTCCTGTATCCGAGTAATAACAAACTGTGATTTGGAAATGTTGTCCCCACAAGAAAGCATTGAAATAGTTAGTTATGATATAAGTGCTAAAAGTGATATTTCATTTTGTGAGAAGGGAAGTTTGGGGACACAACGCCGAAGGCAGAGTGTTCCATCCCTTCAAACAAAATCGAATCACTTACAGCAGGTATATCATACACTATTTTTTCTACAAACACAATTAAAGTCCAAATTAACCCATACCTTTTTTACATTGATTAATTGATAAAATAATAGCCTGGAGATTATCAGTTTTGAATCCAATTTCATCTAATCTATTCATGAAACAAGTTGCCAAGGTTCTCAAAAAGAGAATTTGTTATTTGTCTTTGTTGAAAACTAACGTTTCTTCGTTCCTCGATGGAAAGTGATCCAGAAAATAAATTTCTACCGCCGGAAATTGAAGAAGCTGCCTATAAAGCTGCTTTTGAATCATTGCCCAGTAAGTCAAAACGACAGTACAAGTTTTCATACTATCGTTTCTTGAAATGGTGTGATCAGAAAAATGTCAGTGACAAGGAGGCCAGTGAAAAAGTGCTTCTTGCATACTTGCAGAAAAGTCCAAAATATGGAAATCGTCAACGCTTTGGTCGAATTACTCTATGTTGAACTCGATGATGAACATAAATAATCATGGCATAAGCAGATATTACGAGCTTGTGGCTTTTTTGAAGCGGCCATGGAGTTTCATATCATAATTGTAGTTTCACTAGTTGTACGTTTAATCGTATAAACACTTCATTTTGAATTATATTGTCCCTACAAATGAATCACTTTTAGCACTAGTGCTAAAAATGATTCACTTTCAACACCAGTGCCATAAAATGGCATTTTAGACACTGGCAGCATGCGTCAAAATTTATACTCTTACTGACGTTTGTAGTAAAACATTTATTTCAAATTTACTGATAATCATCGTGTAATATATCGGCATGCATTTCACAGATAAAATACCTCTGTAGTAAGTTGTCATGTGCGGTTTATGTTACAAGGAAAAATGGAAAATTGTAAATGAAGATGCACATATATGTGACCTACTCTTGTTTGTTCTATTCGGTTATGTGCTGTGGTATATTGGGTTGGAGGAACAATTCAAAAATTGTTGGTGGCAGGCCCTGTAGCAAATGAACACCATAAAGATGTACAATATATTTTCATCACATCTATTCAAACATATTCACTAGAGAAGTACGACAGTGCAATCATTGGGGGTAACTTCAAAAAACGCAAGATATGAACGTCTTTATTTCGATACTAAACAAAGGTTATAAGAAAAAAACGTATGACGTCGCAAATTCTTACCAACATATATAAAACTCCGTTTTACGAGAAAAAACTAGATAGTGGACAGGGTCTCATATTTCCTAGGTTTTTCAACAGATTCCATTTAAATTCTTGTTATAATGTTAATACTTTATCTAATTCAGTTTCGAAAAGTCAGGTATTACATGACGTTTGTGAATTTTGAAACGTCAGTTTTTTCAAAACTGTCACTTGAGACAAGTGAATGAGAGTTGTGTAATATTCATTACGCAACTAGTTGTGTAATAATAGAACAAGAAACTACTAATTTTATTCTTTGAAAATATTGAAAACAGGATTATTCAAAGTACAATTAACAAAATTCAAAGCAGAACCCGATGTTTCTCCTAATTCTGCTATAACTTTTTCTGTTCTGATCTCTTTCGTTTCTTCTCTAAACATTCTTTCGAAGCTGGCTCAAGCTCAGATTCTCCATTCATGATATCCTGAGCAATTCTTTTTTTATTGCCTAAAGAATTCTCAATATAACCCTCCGCAACAGTATTGGACTTCCAGCCCCCGTGCTGTTTTATTCTGAGAATATCAGCTCCTGAATCTGCGAGCAATGAAGCAGAAGTACGTCTAAAACAATGCCCAGTATACTCAGTAAGATTTGGCAAGCCAAGAAGTTGTGCAATCGTTCTAGGCAATTTTCCGAACGTATTAATTCCGACAGGCTGAACACTGCACTTACTCTCTCTGTAACCCACGAAGAAACGTTCATGCTTAGTTATTTGGGGTCTCAGGCAAATATACTTCCTGATAATATCAAACATATTTATACCAGAAATATTTCCACTGTTGACTATGAATTCTCGTATTACATGAGTTTTTGTTTCTGGAATGGTTATTCTGAAGAAACTTTTTTCATCTATGACGTCTTTGACACGCAGAAATGTCAATTCAGCTTTTCTACAAGCACCCGCAATTCCAATTATGATTGCAACCTAGAAGGATAGTTCAAATCAATATTTCATTTTGATATAAAAATTAATGAATGAATACCTTCGCAAATAAAAAATGTTTGTCATCAGCTTCCTTTATGAAAGTTTCGAATTGTTCCCTACTGAACACTTTTGATTTTTTTGCATGATAACCCACTGACCGCCTTTTCAGTAATGCAATCAATGTGGTGTAAGTTTGGATATTAACATCTTTTTTAACTTTTAGTTCACTCTTCAACATGGAATATGTCATCCACATCGTTGAAGCTTTCATAGCTTTTATAGTTTCGAAATATGCCAACATTACTTTTTCAGTTATAACTGTAACTTTCTTCGTTTGGCACCATTCTTCAAACTTTTGGTAAGCTGCGTCATATCTAGCTTTTGATTTTTGAGGTATCAATTCATTTAATGCTTTATTTGCCGATACTTCTATATCAGACGCAATTTCGTCGGAACAACTACTCATTTTTGAAATAAGTCTGATACGTTTGACATAAGTCTGACACGTTTGACATTGCTTATTAAATATTCATTTTGACAAGCGCCAACGCCAATGTCCCATATCATGAGAAAACCATTATATTATATTCAGGGGTAATATAATAAGTGGTATGATTATTACCGATAATTTTTTGGAATATTAATGAATTGCAATCCCAAAGCTGAAAATACAACGAGTCCGCAGGACGAGTTGTATTTTCTTGCATTGGGATTGCCAATGAATTGATATTCCAAAAAATTATAGGTTATTAATCATACCACGAATTATATTTAGGACGACAATATAACCCCTGTTTGAGCAAAAATTGTTGAATTGCCTGGTAATTGATTCTTTATTTCTGGCCGTATTCAAGGAAATACTCTTTTCCACTGCTTCATCTATGATACCAATCGCCATTTGTCCCCAACGATCGCTCATATTGATTAAGAAATATAACTAATCAAAACACATAGATTTGACGTTTATAATTTAAATCATTATTTTCACTCGACAGCTAGTAAAACAAAAACTAAGCAGGTTTATCACCGTGAAAATACAGCGACAAGCTATATTTTCACTGTAATTCGGATTCTATTGGCTGAATTTCAAAATTTGAAATAGACTGATTGGTTGTTAAGCAAGGAGATATATTGTCATGAAATGATATCATTAGATAAAATTTTGTACGAAATACGTTATGGAAAGACTTATTTGTTTGACTCGCGTAATTTGCAAAACTCGCTTCGCTCGTTTTGGCAAATATTACACTCATCGAACAATATGGGTCTTTTCATAACTGATTACGTAAATAACTATTATAATTGTTCAGGTTATAATATCAGTTATAATCCCTATTATGTTTCATACACATTTTAGAGTTCTTTAGAAACCCCTTCTCCAAAAACAGTTCTATTTGATCTTTCCATCATTTCTAATTTCAAAATTTTCGCATTTATGTTATCGAGAAAGAAAGTTATGAGTCTGTCGAATAATTGAACTGAGCAATTAAGTTCTGAATAGACTCTATAAGCTGATTCGATTCATTTTTCAGAGAGCCTACAACCAGGAAGAGCAGAACCGATGGATGCAAGCGATCATGTCAGAAATAAATCCGAATAAAAGCCCACAAAAATTGAGCCACTTCAGGTACTCTTCAGATGAGTTACCTTCTCCGAAAGAAAAAACTGATTCGGAGAGAAAATTCGAAAGATCCGAGGAAGAACCACCACCAAGTTATGATTTGGATGATCCGATCATACAAAGACTTCAAAAAATTGGAGGCCAATCCTACGGAAACCCTTTACTCGGTACCATTAGCAGAGCAACGGCTCATAAGATAGAAAAACAGTGTCTGCCTCGAGAATTCACTATAAAAAGCTCCGATGACTTGAAAAATATCGACGGCAATTCTGAAACAGTAAGAAAAATGTCTAGTGAACATCGGCGAGATTCGAAATCTTTCGAAAATGTTTACGAACAAATTCCTTCTGAAATTTCAGTTTCGGATCATTACGACGTACCCGTTTTGCTTAACATAGAGAAAAGCATGTCTCTTCCAAGAAGAATTCAAAGCACAATTAGGGTGGAAACCGACAAAAATCGCCCTATTACTTTCATTTTAGAAAATGATACATACGAATGTATCATTCGAAAGGGGTCTGTTAAAAAGAGCACCCCCAAAAAATCCTCGAAGAAAAATTCATTCTTCTTCAGTAAAAACAAGCACAGTCAAGAAAATGACTCTAGTCATTTGGTGCAGAACGAATTATACTCATTTACACCAAAGACTGACGAAAAACCGACTGAAAGTGACGAAAAAATGAAAAATTATAACCTGTTCTCAGGTGGAACTGATGTTTCGGAGAGGTCAAACAAAGATCAGTCATACACTAAGACAAACAAACACTCTTTTAACAGCAGCGAGAGGCAAAAGACAACAGAATACTCGAAAGAAAACGAAACATTGGCATCTTCAGCGAAAATAAATGAAAATATTCTGTTGGAAAATGATTTATATGGATGTACAATAAGAGACAAAGAAATACATCAATTGCAGACAACTACAGGAAACAATTCGCACAAAAATAACAATAAATCAGTCTCCTTCAATAAAACCAATAAACATTTGTGTGATATTGATGAACAAGAAGAGGGGTTGATATCCTTGAGTAACAGGGGTGATGAAAATAAGAGATCCACTATTTTGCAGGAAAATGAAATATACGCATCTGTGGACGAGGCAAATGATGAAGGCGAAACCGAAGAAATTGAAGAAGTGAGTCGGGAGAATGCTGTTTATGCTCGCCCGATGAAAGACAAAAAATCAAGTATTAGCGAGAATACTGTGGGTCCAATCGAGAATGATCTTGATACAATGTATGCCGAGGTAGATATTGTCAGGGATCACAATGAAAACAATGTTATTTCACAAATACATTCAGAAGAAAATTTATATTCCATACCAGACGAATATCGGGTGAACAATAATAAAGCAGAAACCACAAATGAAGCACAATATGCCGAATATGCTGAGCCCGCTTTTGCCAAGGAAACTGAACTATTCGCAAAAGGAACGAAATTTAAACAAGATACTACCGCAGTCTGCGATAAAAGTATGTCGAGATTGAAGAAGACGTCGAGTTTCATAAGGAGAGTTTGGAAGAAAAAGGCGAAGCACAAAGAAAAGGCTGAAATTGAACATATAGAGGAAAATTTGTATGAAACTGTCCCGGAACCAGTGGTCGAAAATAATGCAATTGCCGATGGGAAAACACTGCAAATGTTATCAGAGTTACAAAATATATTGGAACGAAAAAAGCCTATTTTGATCGTAAGTAATCCCCGCTTCCAATCGTTCAAGTTAATCCCCCATCCAATAATTTAAATAAAAATTGGAATCAAACCAATTTCAAAAATATGAATAAAATATAATAGTTATTTATGTAATAAGGATCATAAAGACGATCATTATGGTACAAGTCGTGAATGTTATCGGGCGAGGCGTAGCCGAGTCCGCTAACACGGCGTGTGCCATAATGATTGTTTATGATTCGTATTACATACAAAATTTTATCTGATGGCATTTATATCAATACATTTGAATAAACTTTTTTGATCAAACCATTACATGTTTTCCTTATAGAATTTCATTATGGTACTTAGTACCATAATAAATTCATTATGGTACTCAGTCCCATAATGAATTCATTATGGTACTCAGTCCCATAATGAGCTTCCTTATGTCATCAAAATTGAGTGACATAACGTTGTCATTATGACATGCCATCAGATAAATATATTTATAGAAAAAAAAGTTAAAATTATAGTAAATAATAAAATTACTATAATTAAAGAAAAAGATGATAAATCGAACCCGAAAAACTATCTTAATCTGATAAATTCTACTGATATCCAAAAATTTTGAAAGAAAAGTAATAAAAAAATTCACAAAGCAGTCTAAAATAATAAAAATAAAATGTTTTGTTCCAAAATTGCTTCCTACAAGAGTATAAGAGATAATGAGCTCTATGTATATGATGTTTTCTGATTTCCGAGCGAACAACTCGGGATAAAGTGAGATTTACCCCGACGCTCGACTAAAATCTCTGTATCTCTCTTGTTTCTGCTCGAAAATTCATCAACTGAATGGTATTTTAATATAATTCCCCCCAACAATTCTCACCTCTGGAACCGAGTCGAATCAAATTTACGCACCACGGTCTACTCAATCAGGTGATGCCTGTGTTGTAAAGGTGAGAAATTGCCGGTTGGAGTTTCAAAATGAAACCGGCTTGAGATTTCCAACCAAATAACAGTCAGTACGAGAAAGAGCCGATTCTCAACTATATATTTTCACATTCATAAACATATTTAATGAAAAATAAATAAAATGGCAAGACATCTTAGAAAAATGTTGATGCATTTTGAGAACTTTGGTATCAGAACTTTTCAGATACATATTCTGGAAGTCAAGTGTCTTAGCAACAAAATGATAAGTATGTTTTTTTAAATCTTCACTTTGATGATTTAACGTCGATTGCAAAGACATAAGTCATGAAAAATGAGCGACCTCTAAAACAACTGGTACAGAAAAATTAAATTCAGTTAAGCCCAAGATAAATAAATGATGAATGTTATATCTGATTTGTGAAGTTTGCATCGTTTGTTCATCATAGATCATTATTTCACCTCCAAATATCAAAATCAACCACTCACCAAATATATATGATAATAAATTATCGGAGAAATTTCCATTAAAATACCGTTCATTTTATGAATTATCGACCAAAAACAAGGGAGATACAGAGATTTTAGTCGAGCGTTATGGTGAATCTTATGTTATCCCGAGTTGGAGTGGAAACCTGAAAATAGAGCTCATTATCTCTTAAGGAAGCATACGTTATATCGAAATTTTCAACCACCTCCAAGTTGTTGATGCAGTACTGATTCTCACAGTTTTCCCTCAAATTCCGCCCGTTTACCAAAAATAATCTCTACTTGATTTCAGGTTCGAACCTATTGTCAATTAGGAAATTAGGTAGTTTTGTGGATAGAATGAAAATTGATGAATTTTTTGACCTATTAGACTACATACGATTACGTCCAGGTTGAAAATTGTTGACATTTTGTTCTTTTCAAAACATTCGACACGCCAATAATATTTGCGACAGCAGGAGACATAAACAAGTAATATCATCAATTTCATACGAGTTAATACAGAAGAGTATAGAACTGACTTTTCCTTCTCCCTACAAACGAACAATCTTCAGAGTCAAAACGTGTGCGAGCTCAAAACCAATAGGGTTTACCTTTTAACTTGCTATTCCTAGTAGGTACTAGCAGGGAGAGAGATGGTGAAAGTCCATTAAAGCCTTCTTATCTCTACTTCAGCATAGTATCACTATATATACCAGTTTCTGATCTCCCGAATACACCCAAGTTGTCTCTCTTTGACATTTTACTCGAAAAATTTTGCTAATAACATGGTTCTTTCTCATGTTGTCACTATATATTTCTCCATATCATATTTGTAAACGACTATGAGTATTAGAAAACATATCCTAATTTTGACGTGAGATTACAAATTCTATATGCCTTTTGGACTACTTCAGTGTGGAAAGGAAGCACATTTCATATGAATTCAAAATGGGATTCGATTTCAGCAAAAACTCGCTACTGATGTAGTTTCGCCAGAAAACTCCTTGGATCCTATATCAGAAAGAGATGACGACAGAAGTCCAGAACTTAATTCTTCGGCCCAGAAAAAAGAACAGCAAGGTGACAAAAATATAATGAAACCAATGTAAAATTCCTAACTATATTTTGTACTTTGTATTCTTCTAGCACCAGTTTACCCAGAGTTGCCGGTGAAAACGCAGAATATGGATAATCCTTCCCCTTTCCACGATATTCCAAAGAACAACAAACCAATTAGACTGCCTCCAAAGAAAATCAGTCAGGTCGAGAGTATTAACGAAATACTCGATCAGCTAGAAAACCAGAATGATAGTACGAACAAAGTGAGGAAGTTGATCAAACGCTTCAGTGAAACGGACGTTTTCAGTGGTGATGTTGTGTTGAGAACAAACAAGAAAACCAGAGAATCGATCGATTCTGATGAATTGAGTAAGTTGTTGGAAGAATTGGCTGCAGTTACCAATGCCCCTATTTTGACTCCAGGGGTCACATCTAGCCTCAATGGTTCTAACATCGAAAATGGAGAGGTTAGTATGGTGCATGAATTGAATAATTCTATCAAGTTTAACTGAATTGTATAGGTGATGTGAAAAAATATGAATACCATTTTAATGAACAATGTTTTCAGTTCTCCGAATTGTTGCCAGAAAGAAAACGACGGCATTCAGAACCTGATTATGATATTCCTAGACCACACAAATCTTTGACAATCTTGCCGAAACGAGATGATACCTCAGAAAACGTCATCGGATCCACAAGATTTTTTGGACCAATTCTGAAACCGTCGGATATTGCGGTACCCTTCAACAACAGGTAAAAAGCAAATATGCTCAGAATCATTCGCAAATGTGCTTCTTTCTCACCCACTTTTAAATAAGAAAGTAACTGATTATTCATCGAAAAGAGAATGTCGAAAAAATACTTTGCCGGCTTCCCATTGGCACTTTTACATCATCGTGTTCTTTTCTTTTTCGAAACGTTATTAAGAAAATGTACCTGTTAACATGTTCACATCAACGTAGTTGAGAAAAAAGTTAAAACTGACACGATATCAAAAACTATCTCGGTATCGAAAGGACATAGAAGTTAAGATTACCTACTCACTGAAAAACCTCCGACCTCTCTTCAGTAACTTCGAAACACTTTCCTGAAATGAAACGTTAATGCGGTTTATCAGCCATTTCGTCATACATATATCTACCTATTCCTGTTAACGCAGATCTCCCTCGCTCAGGACTAATCCATTTTTTTCATTGTGGTACTCGCCAAGACACAAAAATTGTAGTACTAAGGACGGGCATTAGTGCTTTGTGAGAATACTTGTGAAAGATTAATAAGATAATTGGCTAGTCAAATGCATAAGTTGAAATCAAGTTCAGGACTTGAGAAATTCATTGAACTCTACTCTACTCGGTTCGTTGCGTCTACTCAGGACTCATGATTCCCGGAGCCATTGGCCACTTACGGTGCGGATAGTGGTCATCAGTTAATGTAACTAACGCGTTCGCCCACTGGATTGGAGTAGAAGGAAGTACGGATCCGACCAGATTAGGATTGGACGAATAATCACAATAATGATGTGTCTTCATTTTCAATGAAAGAACCTTTGCATATATTATCTGGGAGGTGGCCTTCTACATGGTCGCCCTTCCATGCAACCATTTCTACAAATACTTAACTGCTCTCCGCGGCCTACGGGATCGGTAATATTTTTCTCTCGATATAAATGCCATAATTCAGAAGAGTACTTTTGAGTATTATTCACGTTTTTCAGGGATTCTCCAGAAACCCTCTGGCGCCTTAGCAGCATAACTCCCGATTCTTTGGAAGGCAACGTCTCCCAAAGAACACCAACTCCTTTGCGGTCCTCAATCGAAGACGAATGCGAACCACATCACTACTACAAATTTATGGACAGAAGAACTTTTTTGAGCAGTGCAACCAGTTCGCCTCCACATGCTCAGAAGAACTGGTCGATGAGTAGTGTTGGCTCAGACATGTTGATCGAAAACGATATTTACGTCGATCCCAAATCGATCAGGTTCAATTTGAGAAGAGATTATATCGAAGATCATCATTGTAGGCCAAACGTGGTTGGTACAGAAGAAGATGAAGTGTTTATCGATTCCTTAGAAAATGATAACCGGGGCATAACTGAAGAATACACGGCCCTCTGACAGTCAATTCAGCAAGTTATCCTTATCACCATTACTTATCACCATTTTTCTTCCATCAAGTGAATTACTTAGTAGATGACTCCAGACAAGCCGTTAATTCTTCATTTCCATCCGATATAATATAATGTCCCTGAAAATTTTTGATTTGAGTGAAGAGTCACTCAAACAGTATATTTTGCTAGTCGTACTGGGAATCTTGGGTTAGTTTGTATTCACGAGAATGTATGTATTATTGTATTGTAATAATATTACTCAATTCAAAATGTTAATTATAAAAGTTACCAAATCTTGTAACATAAACCAAAGATTAAAATTACCTTCTATTATTGTTCATCATAACTATTATGTATATTCATTATAAAAAACTCAAAAACGAATCTGATTATTCTTGTTGCATTTCGAAGAACGAAGAGGCGGTTTCTAGGGGGTAGATGATTATATAATATATACAGTGTGTCCCGCTTTTCATGAATACACCCTGGTATCTCAGTTATCAATAATGCGATTTTCTTGAAATTTTGCTGGTGATTATATGTTAGGTAAATAAAGTATTTGGCATAGTGAACATTTTCATCGACCATTGGCGTACGGTGTTAGGGGAGAAAAAAAGCTGTTTTTTGGGAAAAGGATATTAGGGCTCAATTCAGATATTTTTTTTATAAGATTCAGAATCAGCATCCCCAAAAACCCCCAATTCTTATTTTCGAAATCTCAAGAGCTGATTTGAGCAGAAAAAAAAATTAAATGAATTTTTTTCATGAATACACCCGAATATCTCTGTTATTATAAATGCGATTTTACTGAGATTTTGGTGGTGATTGTATGTTAAGTAAATGAAGTATTTGGCATAGTGAACATTTTCATCGATCATTGGCGTACGGTGTTGAGGGGTGAAAAAAAGGAGCTTTTCTGAAAAAAGGATATTAGGGATTATTTTAGACTACTTTTTCATCAGATTCAGAATCAGCATCCCCAAAAACCCCTGAATTCATATTTTCAAAATATCAAGAGCTAATTTGAACAGAGAAAAAAAGTTCAAGTCCCTTTTATCAAGTTCTTTATTTGTAACTGTGGTAACAAAATTACGAATTACATCATTTTATATTCTTGTGTTTTCAACATAACTACCCTCTGAAACAATACACTTCTCAACAATTCTTCTCAAACGTACATTCACTTTTCTTAAATTTTGGGGAGTTATTTCCTGACACGCTTGCCTAATTGCAAAGCAAAGTTCCTCTCTATTACGCGGCCGAGTAGCATATACTTTATTTTTCAAATGTCCCCACAAAAAAAAGTCACAAGGGGTAATATCTGGCGATCTAGGGGGCCATGGTTCTAAAGGGGAATTTCTACCTATCCACTTCATAGGGAAACTTGCATTCAAAAAGTTTCTTACTCTCCGTGAATTATGTGCGGGAGCACCTTCTAATTGAAAAATTAAGTTTTGTTTTTGTGCTAATGGCAATTCCATGAGAAAATCATAGAGATCATTTTGTAAAAAATGCAGAAAATTTTGTCCGGTCAGGTTATCCAGAAAAAAAGGGCCAACAATTCGTTCGTAAAATAGGCCACACCACACGTTAACTTTTTCACTGTATTGGTTTTTACAATGAATTACCCAATTCGGATTCTCAGCTGCCCAAAACCTACAATTTTGACTAGATACCACACCGTTTGTTGTAAACGTTGCCTCGTCAGTAAACATTATGTTCTTCAGAAAAAGTCTGTCGTTAAGATAGTTACCCTGCAACCATAAGCAAAATTCAAACCGTCGTTCAAAATCACCATTTAATAGAGTATGTAGAAATTTTGGTTTAAATGCCATAATTCTATTGCGTTTCAAACATCTCCATACTTTGTTTTTCGTTAAATTCAGTGTCCTCGCAACCGCCCTCAGAGTACCATTTGGGTTGTTTCGAAATTCTGCTAAGATACGTTCGTCGTCTGGATAGTGTCTTTGATTCAAATTGTACCTCCCAGGTCTTGTCTTGAAAACCGCTCCAGTCCTTGCGAACAATCTGTTGATTTTGGCAACGGTATCGTGAGAAATTGGTTCTCGATCATGATGCCTTTCATTGAATATTCCAGCAACCTGACGCGTGGACCTTTCATTATCACCAAATAAGCGGATAATCTCTACTTTTTCTCCAATTGTAAGAACTACTCTTCGGTTGTGTGCCATGTTATTAACAGTTAAGTAACACTGCTTGACATATTGACAATTCGTACTGATTACCGAATGTTGAACAAAAACTTTTGTTTCAAAGCACTCTTTCATTAATTTGCTTGAAAACACAAATCGACAAGCCAACGGTAACAAAAGCACGCGTATCTTCGAAAATACCTAAATTGTAGTATAAGGGCAGTTGAAACTGATTATAACGAAACGGATGTGTTCGAAATTCAATAGGATTAGATTAGGACATTTGACCTAAAAAGTTGAAAATAGACAATCTAGTTAAAAAAGTGAATGCAAATTTTTTTTGTTCAAATCAGCTCTTGAGATTTTGAAAATATGAATTAAATGGTTTTTTGGGATGCTGATTCTGAATCTGATAAGAAAAGTTGCCTAAAATAAGCCCTAAAATACTTTTATAAAAAAAAAACTGCTTTTTTTCACCCCCCAACAAGGTACGCCGATGATCGATGAAAATGTTCAGTAAGCCAAATACTTCATTTGCCCAACATACAATCACCACCAAAATCTCAGTAAAATCGCGTTTATAATAACAGAGATATTCGGGTGTATTCATGAAAAAAATTAATTTAATTTTTTTTTCTGCTCAAATCAGCTCTTGAGATTTCAAAAATATGAATTGGGGGGTTTTTGGGGATGCTGATTCTGAATCTTATAAAAAAAAATATCTGAATTGAGCCCTAATATCCTTTTCCCAAAAAACAGTTTTTTTTCTCCCCCCAACACCGTACGCCAATGGTCGATGAAAATGTTCACTATGCCAAATACTTTATTTACCTAACATATAATCACCAGCAAAATTTCAAGAAAATCGCATTATTGATAACTGAGATATCAGGGTGTATTCATGAAAAGCGGGACACAGTGTATATATATATATATATATATATATATATATATATATATATATATACAAACCGAACAGAATTTTTATAAAAGAAATTTTCTCGAAATGTTTTACATAAATAAAAATGGCAATAGTTCAAATAAAATAAAAACGGATGCTCCGAGTAAATTGGTATCAAATTTCAAAAAGAAGTGGCAACAAGCTACCAGGAACGAAATCAAATTTTTCCCAAGTTTCGATGAGTGGCTTAACATTATGTGTTCGAGCTGAAATACGTTATTGGAAGTATTCCTCAAAACTAAAGTTGGTAATTTAGAATCAATATGCAAATGACGATGCGATGGCACTTCTGTTCAGTCTTTACAAACGAAAATTTTGCGATGACGCAATGAACCGTACAAATTTACCCGAATTAAATACGTTTTTGAAGAAATTTTCCGACATATTAAGTTTTAAGTTTTTCTACATGTTGACTCCGAATTTGTATTCAGCGACCCCGAAAATCCCCGAGTACAGACTTTTACCCTAATTGAATACGTTTTTGAAGAAACTTTCCGCCATATTGGATCCGCCATTTTGTTATTTTTACACTTTGGCTTCTCGGAGTTAGGACCACTGAGGATCGTTATGAATTCTTAATATTGGGATGATTAAAGGCACAAAATTCATATTCTTTACTTTTGAAAAAGTTCAATCTTTACTGATAATAACGTCAATGTTCTCTAAAAGATTAAAAATTCTGACATGTACAGCTTATCCAATTCATCTTGGCACAGAACTAACAACTTAAATGCCCAGCAATCTCTGTAAATTATACCAAGGTGAAAAAACACCTATTATATGTGTTCACTGTGATGAAATTGATTCCTAGGTGTTTTTTTCGTCAGTGTGCAACCAGTGCCAGTATTTGAGTTTGTGGCAAGATAGATTGGATAAGCTGTACTTAAGTGGTCCGGAAAAATGAAATCACCCTCGAACTCTTCCCTCAACATTTCTATGAAGACCATCAGAAGTTGCAATGAATGCAATCGATATCAGGAAATTCAATGAAAAACAATATCGAATATTTCGTTTCATCCTATCTCTTGAAGTAAAAGGAACAGCTCAGATTTTCAAACATCATCAAGCGCATTTTCAAAGTGGAGGGTTTTATGTGCTCATCTCGATCGAATGGAAGAATTCCCTCGTACGCAAACGTTGGATTTAGGGAAACTTGTATACGCACCTGATCACTATAATAAATCATTGTCTCCATTTGACCTCTGTAACTCTTAGCGTTTTCGCGATGCCCACGCATCAATTTGAATGTTACACATTCGGTGTTTGCTCTACCGCAGTAGGCCTATCTATAGATGTTATTGTTCGAAATTGATTCGTTTATTTCTTCTTTTTTGGCGGTCCGGGTCGGTTGATGATGTCTTCGTCATTGTCTTCATTGTCGATGTCACAGTCGTCTCCCGTTTGAATCTGTGCTACTGCAGGTGGTATGTCATAGTCTTCATTGTCGCTGTCGAGGACAATGCTCGGTACATTTTCCGAGGATTCGCCGTTGCAGAATTCGCAGATAACGGAGCATTTCAGCCCACCCTTCTTTCAGCCACATGCGGCAGCACATCCCATCTTACATTGCAAAAGATGACGTTCGATCAGTCGTCGGGAGCTGGTTTTTGCGTTAGTGTTATAGGAGTGAGTCCATTCTTTACAAGATTACAGCCCCAGTCATACAGATTTTTGGGGATTTTACACCGGTCGAATTTGTTCTGTATTGAAAGTTTGGCAAACCGTTGGTACCAGATATCTTCCAAGGCTTCCTTTCCACCATACAAAGCAACAAGAAACAGTATTCCAACGTCTTCGAGGTCTATTGTACTCAGGAATACTCATCTCTGAAGAGGCTAATGATTTGATTCTTTCATCGTCTTGGATGTCTTCTCATAAATCAAGTCTGAACTGCTAAATTGTTCATGTTTGTTTTGGAAAAAACAATACTAAGTCTTCGAAAGTTTCTATTAAACCGTTGGTACCAGATATCTTCGAAGGCTTCCTTTCCACCATACAAAGCAACGAGAAATCGTACTCCAACGTCTTCGAGGTCTATTGAACTCTGGCATTCTGATCTTTGAAGAGGTTGATGATTTCTTTCAGTCCTTTGCTTTTTCAAACAAACTGAAGAAATTTGGTTTTTCCTTGGTTGAAGAGGGATGACGTCGCGTCACAATCACTGAATGCGTGTAGAAACAGGATATGTTTTCGGCCGCTTCTTTCACCGTCAAACTCTTCGGCGAACAGACCCTTTCAGCAGTATTTTCTCTTCCCAATTTGCGTAGGTATATGTTAACCTTCGACAATAATAACGCTGCCAACAGTACCAGGACGACGAAAATATCGTCAAATGATGAAGAGGCGGAAATCGCTGTGTTCACAATCAGTACATCGGCATCTCCTTCAGCTTGCTCAATCGTGAGTAGCCGCTTCGAATTTTTTTTTGGATGGAAACGTTTTTCTCAAATGAATTAACATTAGTATTTTCAATGTTCTCGGAAAGTTGTTAGAACAGATGACGCCTTCATACAAAATAGATTTTTCACAAAAATTTGTTCTAAATTTGTCCATAAAATTCATTTGCTTTTCTTGTTGAATAGTCAAGGCCATCTATGGTTGATTTCAAATTAGAATTTTTCACATTATTTTTGAACGAATGAATGAACACTGGAAGTTTGTAATTGATAAGAGAAAGAATATTCAAGAATCCTCTGGGTTTATAAAAATTAATTGTTGGTTCTTGCTGAATATACATAATTTTCTTTCGAATAGTTTGAAGTGTCATGGTAATGGTTTTATTTGCAATTCCCTAAACGGAGGTGAGGTATTGGATTTTCTATAATGTATCCGAATTTGATTCTTGATATTCCCAAAATTGGCGAAATCCCCTCTCTCAATGCTTCTATGTGTTTTGACCACGATAAATTTTGATCGATATGTAACCCCATAAATTTTCTGTTTCTGGAATACTCAATTGATTCTTTCTTGAATTTAACAGGAAATTTTCGAAGAGTTGGGTATTGTTTTTCCCGAAACAAACATGAACGAAGATTTAGCAGCTCAGACTCAATTTATGAGAAGACATCCAAGACGATAAAAGAGTCAAATCATCAGCTTTTTTATTTCTTCAGAGTTATATCCTGAAGTAGAGTAGAGTAGTACCGTCTGCAAATAAGAATGACTTTCCTTTCGGTAGTTCAATGACTACCTGCAAAGTTGGCACTACCTCAGTGTTAATTATTTATATTGGACGATTTTTTGGAAAGGGGTACAGGTTTGTCCACTGTTATTCGCTACCTGCTAGACTTACGAAAAATAGTGTGGTCTCAATTGTAAAAAAATGGCCAATTCAAATTTGAATTGTACAATTTTGTCGTGAAGTCAACCATTAATGAGTTAAATCTTAAAAATCAATTTTTTGTATCTTCTATCCAACATGGTGGATCGCGGGCACCATCCCGAAGGTCGAAAACTTGGATTTTTCATGAGGGTCCTCAAACCGATAACGTACCCCAAAATGAGAAATACGCCTGTTTGTAGGGCAAAGGCCTTTTTTGCTCCCCATTGACTGGATTATGAAGATGTATTCGAACTAAGATGTCTAGAAGGATGGTGCTGGAACCGATGCGATATTGTTTAGAATTTTATGGCGACACTTTTCTGTCATTAGTGTCATTTTTACGTATCGTGGTGTGTTTCTCAATTTCATCGCTAGTTGACGCTAATTGGAAGTGCATAGTCAACCGATCGATCGACAAACTATATTCTTTGATTCGACAGGTCAACAACATGAGCAAAATCCAATGTCATACTCATAAAAAGCAAAATCGAATGAAAGGAACACAATTATAGGGAATTTGGCCAGTATTCTGAACGAATAATATAGGTTGTTGATCAGTCAGCGTCCAAAAGTAAAAGTATAGCCAGTTGTCAGGTCGGCCGTTTATACATTTCCTAGGAAATTTGTTACTCTTTTCGTTGCAAACGCCATCTGAACTGATTTGATGTCGAAAAGCCATGGTGCTTATTATCATAGTAGGCATGTGTCGCCAAGTATACCCCAAACATGCCCAGGTATAACTCAGTACACCATCCTTCTAGACATCTTAATTGGAACATATTCAAATTTATCAGGTCCGGTTCCACAAAAAATCAACTACGAAGTCGAGAATTGTTTATATCTATTCACATGTTGTGCACTTTATGAGTGGCACTGTATATAATAATTATAAAGTTCTGATGCTTATCATCAAAATATAATTCGGAAAGATTGCAATAGGAGTAACTATGCACTGGAAAATTTAGTCGAGTTGTAAATTAATTTTGATTGATGACATGCCGATTTTCCAGGGCAATGAACGCATAAATCTTATGTCAAAATCCATCTTTACAGTGGCCACGTTTACACCGTGCGCTAATTTGGTATTCTGACCAAGTTGACCATACCAAATTCAGACTTAGTCAAGTTACTGCCTGTTTACACCATCTTCAATTAGTAAACAGTATGGTTCTTATTTGGTAAGCATACCAAAGAACATGGCAGAAGTATAAACAGGTTTGCAACTCTGCTGTAACTCATATTTTTTGACATGAAAACATCAAATAATTCATGGATTAAAATCAGAAATAATAAACATTAGATTTGGATTTGAGAGTAAGGGCAATTGTAGTACATTGGCAAATGATGAATTGTGAAAGAAAGGCGAGATTATCAAAAATTATAAGGCTTCATAGAAGGAATATGAGAAAATATCAGGAGTTGAGAATAAAACAGGAAGGGAAAATGATAATAAAATGATAAAACAACGAAATACACAGAGCTCGGACTTATGCTTAGCAAAGATTCAAACCAAATTTTGCAACTTGCGGATAGTCAATGCCGTAGGTGTTTACACCATCTTGGTCACTTAACTATTTTGGTCCGGTACGCAACAATTTTGGGTACCAAACCAAGCTGGTCACCTGACTAAGTGTACTGTTTACACCAAGATGATCAAGACGATTTGGTTAAAATAAAGTCATTAGTCACCTTACCAAGCGACGGTGTAAACGTGGCCAGTGGTCTCAATTGAAAGTCTATCGTGAAAAATAATAAAATCATTCAGATTATTCTAAAAACACCTATTTTTCAGATATCTATCAACATCTTTGTAATGAACTACTTTTTTCGTAATTCAGCCTTTCAGGAATCATTTTTGAGAATGCCTGTAGATATATTTTCCTCAGAGCAACAACTATTTAAACATTTTGTGTATTACCAGGATTTGTTAACATTGCAACTGAAAAATGAAAGTGATTTCTGTTCCCTCTGAATTCCGAAAACAAGGTATCGATTTTGTCTAAATTAAGCCACTATTGGTAAAATTAACGGTCAACCCCTATGATGAAAGTCAAAAACGTCTTTATGAAACCAGAATTTCAATATAAAGTCATATAAAATATATATCCAATTGAAATTTTCAATCAAAACTGCAATTTCTGCATCTGGTTTAATGAAGACATGAATTGACTTTCACATTTTGCCATTAATTTCAGCAGAAAAAATTACTAGTAGTGACCTTAGAAAACAGGAAAGTCTAACTGGTAAATGTTCCAGACTCCCCAGCTTCTTTCCTGAAATCTCCCATCTCACTAGAGTATCTCAACGTTACACAATGCTCAAATAGTGTGATATCTCGAGTAAGGAATTCACTGATAAGTTGCAGGGTCTCATTGATAAGGACCATCACGAAAATAGATACGACGTCCCTGAGCCGAATATTCCTCGGAAGCCAATAGTCAAGTCAAGATGAAAAAATCGCTTCCAATAGGCTCCAAACCCTGTTTGGTCAGTTGAGTCGAACTTATATGCATCTTCTAGGGGTAGACAAATGCTCACATACCCTCTCAGGTTTACTTTGATTACGACAATAAAATAACATAGGTGGTAAAAGTATATTTCTTCAGATTCATCAACAATTTAACGTAACAATGAAATATTATTGAAATCTTAACAGTCAAGCCTCTTCAGCATATATAATATGCTTTGCTAGTGCCATCGAGGCGGGTCCAAACAGCTGTCTGGACTTGAGTTTGTAGATACAATGATTTCAAATGTTGAATTCTTTGATTTCGGTGTGGGATTGTGGCATCCTGCAATTTGAGCGACCTAAAGCGATAATCGTTCGCAGCAGATCAACGTTAACTTATACTGTCCAGCCTGTTGTGGAGATCTTCTTTACCTTTATGGAACTTGAGAGTCTTTGTCTAAACCCCTCAGATGGCTTTTTTCCTCTATGAGTAACGCAATCTGCACCAGTATTTCCTCAGTCCAGCATTTAAGGTTTGAAATGCATTGTACCTGCTAGCTCTAACAGGTCGAAACATCTTTGATATATAATATGTTCAAATACATATCAATGTAGATCAGTTTGTTGATTAACGAGTTGGATCTATTCTTCTTCCTTCATAAAATAGAACCCTGGTGGGATGTTTCATGTCATCAATTGGTCTCTACTTTTTACGGCCAGTCTTCTTGGCGCCCCCTTTTCCTTTCAGTCTTTTTCTATAGCCTGCAGCGCCCTCGGTATCATCGTCATCATCTCCTCCCTTCTTTTTTTTTCCTTTTTTCTCTGTTAGATCTTTCATTTCCTGATATTAAAAATAGTAAAAGCTTAATAATTTCATTCAGTTAGTTTGATTCATCAATTCAACTTCAATGACGTTAGTGAATCAAGGAGATTCTATAAAATGATACCAAATCAAATTTATGTTCAAAATACATATCCTAAAAGTGGGAATTTCAACTGAATATAAAATTACCATTTTTGCTAATCTCACTGATTCTGCCACCCTTTCCTGCAACACCATCACTTCATCATCTTCTGTCTTGTATAGAGGGAGTTTTTTTCCAATTAGCTGTTCTATCCTCTGACACAATTCGACATCATACTGTAATCATCAACAGACATTAGTCATGCTTTTGAGTTAAAATACCAATGAATTAAATAATGCAAAAAAAAATCAATATCAAGTCATCTTCAAAACCACGACACAGTAATTATGTTCTTCAAACAACAGATAATTACATTTATCTGATGCCTGAGAAATGCATGATTTTATTGTAGGGTAGTTGAGTATGGGATTCTCGAAATATTTTATTCACAATTTGAAAATATGCTTCCCTCTAACACTTTAACATATTTATTATGTTGATAAGTGTTGTCTGTTGTTGATATTTATCGAGAACTGATCACATTGAAAATTTCATTGAGGGGTTTACTTTACTGCAATACTAAAATATTTGGTACTACCAAGTTGCTCATTAAAGCTTTCGTGAAATAAATAAAGCTGCTCCTCGTCAAGCAGGCCAAATCTAGCCTAGGGCAGCGAATAGACACCAGAAAATTGGGTAAAATGCGGTTGGAACAACAGAACGGCAATAGGCGCTGTGAGACAATGATGTGCAACTGTATACCTACTCGATTGCAAAAACTTCAAATGTGGTAACTGAATGTAGATATTTCCATTGGACGACATCATGAGACAAGCATATAATATTACAATTTACATTACAAGGATTTCTATCGTTGAGGGCGTTTATATATTCAACAAATAGTCATATCAGTCAGTAAAAACAGCCGATGTCTCTGTTTTCTGACTACGTCTTGAAATCATGTGGTGAGATTAAATCATTGACCATTGAAATAGTGCCCTTCTGTCTTCTACACAGGAAAATGTATAGTTCTCTGATACTGCCTGAACGGAAAGCAAGTATGAGAACAAAGATTCAGAGAGCAAGAAACATAGAACATAATATTTTGCTCATTATTTTTTTTATAACATTTTTGTTATATTTCAAAACAGGGAAAAATGCATTATTTTTGTCATATTATTAATTAACCATTCACATCTTACGTAGAAAAATATATTAATAGGCTTGAAACCATTCAATCTATTTTTCTAAAACAGGGAAAAATGCATTATTTTTGTCATATTATTAATTAACCATTCACATTTTACGTAGAATAATATATTAATAGGCTTGAAACTATTCAATCTATTTTTCAAAGTGAAATTCAAAACATTGAATAAATTTGAGCCGATCAAACGAGACCATTTAGCGCGCTTGAAGTCAACTGACGTTTCCCATGTTTGTTTACCATGCATTTCAGTTTCAATTGCTAGACAGATGATGAAAGAAGCTGACACAAGTTCTTAGTCAAGTATTATATGGAATTGAAGTGCAAAAACATTTTAGATATATACCTGATAAACTGTTTTTTCGTGTTTCAAGTGAAGCGATAGTTTGAAAACAGTGGTGTGAGTTGATGAGAAGGTATAATGTTATCTCCGAAATGGTGTTTATATTATTTTGAGGAAGTGAACTTGATATATTTGTATACAGCTCACTGTGAATGAGTAAGTTGATTTCGCATTCGCTATTTAGCAGTGGAAAATTCGGGTTTAAACTAGCCTATCATGCCAAAAATATCGGAACATGGGTTTCTTATATGCATCTCTGCTGTGGGCATTTATGAATACCAATCTACGTAATGAACTCAAACACATCATATTTCATAAAGTTCACCTTGCAGCTTTTACTCAAATGTATGATATATATCTGGGAAAATATGAATGGATTCAGCGAAAATTCTTCCTACCACAGATACCCCACCAGACATGTCGAATTGTTAAGTATCCTTGGGTCTAGAAGAAATTTGAAAAGTCCCCCAGGTATATGGGAATAAAATTCCTCAATCACCTACATAACCATTATAAAACCATGAACATGTCGGCATTTTTTATTGCTATCTAAGACGTGTTAGTGTGAATGAATGTTTTTTTGGGCAATTTGATTGATTAGGAACTGGAGTTTTGTTCCATTTCACATAAATGATTTTTTTAAGCTGTTTCTATGTTTATTATATGAATATCTGTACCTTTTCATGTACGTACATTTTTTACTATTTACTATCTCTATTTATTTACTATAATCATTACTTTCACTGACATGTTCTATATGTCTCATGTTATAAATAAATATTATTCTATTCAATTCGATCTGTGCATACGTAAAATCAATATTTGATACAAAATTTGCTGTCACTGTAAATTTATCTATTTTCAGTGAATTGTTCGAGTGTGTTTTGATAACACCACCTAGCCCTCCTTCTAGATCCACTACAAATCAAGATTCACTAGAAATAGACACAGGAATACAGGTTTCAAATATTTTATCACTAACCCAGTGTAAATATCGATGCCAATAAATCCACTGTTGTGTTGTCTGATTTAAAAAGCCACCATTTAAATTTCCCTGCCTAATTTTTTGATTTATATATAATATTTTATCGGTTTAATTGATTATAATCTGACGATAATAAAGATCCGAGAAAAAATATATTTGAGACAAATATAAATTTTATTGGCCCAATTACATGATTTTACTGGTGATCACTCCAAAATGTAACTTTCTTTTAAAACGTTTTTTAAATGAAGAAATGCTGTTTTTAATTTTATCCCCTCAAATAACCATGAAAACCTGATCTAGATTTAGTAGGAATTCCCACCAAATACAGCCCTGGGTATGATTTTCAAAAAATCTGTCAAAATCAAAATTAAAGTCAAATTCAGTTAACCTTGAAATGCTTAAAAATAACGTGAATATAATAAAATCGATTCACGTTTCGTTTCTAGAATGAAGGAGATGTTTTAAATTCCATGTGAATAGGCTTGTGGTGTTTCAGACTATAATGTCCTTTTAAAACTAGATAATAGGTGTACCAAGTTTCATGCTTTCTTCAGAGAATGTAGCATATATTTAGGTACGTAGGCCATAATAATTTAGTACTAGTAGGTGTGAAAAATCTATGATAGGAAATTGAAGAAAATTGCCTCAGAGGTAGTGACGAATGTGAAAATAATTTGGTACTAGTAGGTGTGAAAAATCTATGATAGGAAATTGAAGAAAATTGCCTCAGAGGTAGTGACGAATGTGAAAATAATTTCATGTACTTATGTCATCAATAGCTCTTAGATACATCATAGGCAATTTGTGGTGAAAGTTACAGAAAATCTGAAAAAATATAAATAAACAAAATACCTGAGTAACGAAAGTAATGGCTTTTCCTGATCTTCCTGCCCTAGCTGTCCTTCCTACACGATGAATGTAGTCTTTGCTGTGAGTTGGAATGTCAAAATTTATGACAACATCCACATGTGGTATATCCAAACCTCTGACATAAAAAAAGGCAATGTCATTTCTCATTCATATTTTCAACAAAATGCAGTTAAACATATTCATGTTCACATCAGAGGTAGTGACGAATTAAACTGTTTATTTCATAGAAATCATCAATCACTGTGTTATGCATCATGAATAGAAGTTACAATTCTTCAAAACGATTTTATAGTCATCATGGAAATAAGAAACTAGTGTGGGTCTCATCAAAATTCATGACATGTCATATGGAGATAAAGATACCTAGTTCTTCTGAATAGGTCATCATGTTATAACTGATATGATTTCATTACGATATTTGCATTTTGATAGTAATTCTTTCGAAACCAAAACAAGTCGAAAATTAAAAATAGTGAAATGAGCTTTGAGAAACTTTTTTCGCCTGTATAATTAATAGGTAACTATTACTATAGTGATTAAACGTGTATAAGATCTTTAAAATAGAATTACAAGCTCATTCCTTCAGAAAAAAATGATAACAGATAAGGTAGATCTTTGTGATGTTCTGTTTTATACCAGATAGTATCTTTTTTTTTTCCAGGTGATCGCAAATCCATAACATTTTCAATTTCATCCATAAAAGTTTTGAAATTGTGCAAATCTTGGATGATTTTCATTGCATACTCTAACCTAACCAAATAGCAACATTTGAACTGATTCCACTCACCTACTTGCTACATCTGTAGATATCAGGATGGAACGATTTTTTGCTTTGAATTTTGTCAATGCAGCCAACCTCTTATTTTGTGACATTTGCCCATGTAATGGTACAGCAGTGAGTCCAAGATTCCTCAACATCAAAGCAGTTCTGATTGTATTGTTACAAGTTGAACAAAAAATCATGAAACTGTTTCCCGCCAGTTCATTCAATATATAGACTAGATAAACATCCTGAAAATGAATTATTAGTGATAACTTCTCTCTTGGGTTCAATAAAGTTATGCACACTGCATATTTGACAATGCCTCAGAGGTAGTGACGAATGAAAATTATTTCATGTAGGCATATCAACAATTTTTTTAATACATCATTGGCATTTTTCGAAACCAAAAGCAATAGCACAGACACTCTTCAGGAATGATAGATTAGTCATATACATGATGTAAAAAATATATGAAATATTGGCAAACTGTCTTCCAAGGGCTCGTACAGGAAGTGAAAATTAAAAATTTACCTTGAACTTAGCTGGGATGAAGATATAATACTGTTGTAGTTTTTCCACTGTCTGATATTTAGTAGATACCTCGACTTTGACAGGATCATTCAAACATGCTCTCTGCAGCTTTTTTACTTTTTTAGTCATAGTGGCAGAAAACATAAATGTTCTCCTATCTCTTGGAATCACCTTCAGAATCTTATCTACCTCTAATTCAAAATCATTATTCAAAATTCTATCTGCCTCATCCATGACCAAGTATTTCAAAGGCTTCAAAGTGAAACCTTTTGTATTTTCCAAATGATCTAGCAGTCTTCCTGGAGTTGCTATCAGAATGTGAGGCTTCTTTGCCAGAATAAGAGCTTGAGACATCATATCCATACCTCCTACTATGACTGCACATGTCACACCAAGACTAGAACCTGAAATGAAACCCTTACTGAAGGCACACACATACTCAAGAAATACTTAAAACAGTCATTTTTGATGCCTCATAGTATGAAATAACATTTATGAAGTTTATTTAAGAAAGCCAAGAACACTGTCAGAGTACAGATGTTTTTGTTTTTGTAGGAATCAGTAAATAGATCTCTAGTATTATTTAAAATTAATATTTTGTGATAAAAAATGTTCACTTCTTCAGTTTTTGAGTTTGTAATCTACCACAATCTGAAAAACTGAAAAATTAATGCTGGAATATAATATACAAGTGAACTAATGAAAAATGATATTTCTGAATGAGAACACCAAATTAGTCAGCAGCAGATTAAAACGATGAATGATTCAAGTAGTTGTTTTGAATAGTTGTTCAAAAAAATGTGAAATATGACATCCTACAAACCTTGACAGGCTATATCTCGAAAACTAATCGAGACCGAATAAAAATAAAAACTGTTCTGGATTCCTCGCACCGGTAATTATCCGTTATGCGGGCTCCATAGTGAAATTGAAAAATTTTTGGTGGAACTCACGTATTTCGGCCTCCTGAACAAAAAAGTCTAATAAAGTTTTTGGGGCTCGCAACTAGTTTCGGAGATACGGCCCCCCAAAGACAGGAAATCGGGGTTTTACATCTATGTTTGTTTCTCAGCCAATTCTGCTCGAAATTCCTCCTTCTTTCTATCAGCACAATATACTCATTCTATATATCCTTCTTCATCACTTTCCAACAGAATTATAAGCATTTTTCCATTTTTCACAACAAAACTCTAAAAGGTAAATCGTCATAGAAATTCGAGGTTAGCAAAACAATAGAACGCGCGATGCGCGTTCTATTGTTTTGCTAACCTCGAATTTCTATGACGATTTACCTTTTAGAGTTTTGTTGTGAAAAATGCTTATAATTCTATTGGAAAGTGATTAAGAAGGTGGTATAGAATGTGCATATTGTGCTGATAGAAAGAAGGATGAATTTCGAGCGGAATTGGCTGAATAAACAAACATAAATGTCAACCCTGAAAACCCCGATTTCCTGTCTTTGGGGGGCCGTATCTCCGAAACTAGTTGCGAGCCCCAAAAACTTTATTAGACTTTTTTGTTCAGGAGGCCGAAATACGTAAGTTCCACCAAAAATTTTTCAATTTCACTATGGAGCCCGCTTAACGGATAATTACCAGAAGTTTTTTTTTGAGTATTAGTACTTTAATTTGATTGATTCCAACTTTTTTGTGTTACCTGTTACCTAACCTTTACATGAATTAACTTTCAAACAGGTGTTTTACACAACCAGAAATACCCAGATTCCCAACTCACCTAATGCTTCAAACTGTTCTGATATCTGAAATGCCAACTCTCTAGTAGGCGTTAGAATAAGGGCGAAGTATCTCCGAGGGTTCTCCATCAAACTTTGCAATATTGGTAAAGCAAATGCAGCAGTCTTGCCAGATCCCGTCTCAGCTAATCCAATAATGTCCTTTCCTTCAAGAGCCACAGGTATTGCTTCTTTTTGAATTTTGGTCGGTTCTTTCCATTTTAATTGTTCACATGCTTTGCACAACACATCTTCAATACCCTAAATTGATTTTCATTACAAGAGGTTTCCACGTGGGATTACAAAACTTACCAAATCTTTCCAAGTTACCGACTTCTCAACCAATTCGGTGGTACCATCAGTGTAATCGTGGAATTTTTCGGCAGTTTCATCTTTATCGCTATCATCGCTCCCCGACATTTTCACTCCTTCTTGAATAAATTGATTTATATTTTATTTCATTAGCTTAACAACGACAAGCGACGCTTTCACTAGCACAATTGACGTAATCACTAGCACTAGCGCCACTAGCGGTCATAACTGTCATAAGCATGACGTGATTGACGTGTTATATTACGTCAATTGTCATAAGCAGTGTTGCCACCAGCTGATGAAGAAATTATCGTGCAGCGCTGCCAAAATTATCGATTTCTTTTGAAAATTATATTACAATTTTCTTTAGTTTGTTGTTTTGGAAAAAACTTCCTACTCATTCAATATACATACATATATTTATATTTATATTTATATATATATATATATATATATATATATATATATATATATATATATATATATATATGCTAGCTGGAACTTCCGGTTGATCCGCGTCTGGAAAGATTTACTTGTCTACGTTTCGGCTCCCATTTCGGAGCCATGTTCAAGACTGGGACAACGAAAATTATGTTACAATTTTCTTCAGTTTGTTGTTTTGGAAAAAACTTCCTACTCATTCAATATATATATATATATATATACATATGATGGCTGGAACTTCCGGTTGATCCGCGTCTGGAAAGATTTACTTGTCTACGTTTCGGCTCCCATTTCGGAGCCATTATCAAGACCTTTCATTGTCAAAATTAACACATCTCATGTTTTATCTTTACATTTCATTCACAAAAAAAAAACCTCAAATAGCACAACCCCCAAAAAAGCTAATAAAAATTAGCGAAAGCTCGGGTAGCTAAAAAGAGTAATCTTTTTCTTCAGACCGAAGCCCTGATATAGAAAAAACAACTTTGTATATATATATATATATATATATATATATATATATATATATATATATATATATATATATATATATATATATATATATATATATATATATATATATATATATATATAATATATATATATATACATATATATATATATATATATATATATATATATATATATATATATATGTATATTATCTAAATTAACTAGTATCAAAATGAATGTCAACATCATCAACATTTTCATTTTTATCATGTTTATACGACGTTATTAAATTTATCATGTCCTTTGTAACATTAAAATTGTGGCATTCGCCGTCTACGCTTTGAGATGCCAACAATAGTGAATTCATAGTATCACTGTACATTCTATTCCTAACATTTGTTTTTATTAAATTCACCTTCGAAAATATCCTCTCACAGGCGGCATTCGAATGGGAAATTACTAGTAAATCCATTACAAAATTGCCCAATTCTTTAAACATAGACATATTAGATCCATCACGATCCATCACGAACCCCGTGAATTTGTGTGAATTCCCCGCTCCATGAAGCAAGAGACAAGAGACAGACATACGTTTTCCGGTATTCCAAATTCCAAGTACGCTTTTATTAACGTAGACGGTGGTTGCCAAGAAGGGTCGACATTGATTAAATAAAATGAATTAATTTAATTTTTTTAAATAGTACCTTAAGAATAGGAGTTGAAAAGTTGTTACATACCAGGACTAAAAAATTATGTTACACATTTCGTTTGACTTAATTTTGAGGAAAAATTATGTTACAATTCGATAATTATGTTACAAGTGGCCACACTGGTCATAAGTCACAGTACAACTACAAAGCAGCGTTGCCAATGACATATCTGCAAAATACCCACAGTACCCAACCACAGGTTCTCTCTTGTATTTATTGGCCGTTGCTTCCTAGTGTAGGCGCATTTGGGGTACCACAGGTTCTTCTTTACTGTGACCCAACCATAGAGAGTTGAAGTGACTGCAATACGTAGACCTCAACGTAGACGTTAACGTTTTGAAATATAACGTTTACGGGTTGTTGAAATCGCTAGAGAGTTGAAGTGATTACAATACATAGACCTCAACGTAAACGTTAACGTTATGATATATACGTTTACGAGTTTTCATGAAACTGAATTGAAGTCGCTACCATACATGCCGTTACTGTTAGCCGTTAACCAGTACTGCCGTTTTGTGAGTTATTACCACTAATTACTCCATTTGTTTTATCGCTGCGAAATAACTGTGGATTAATAGGACGTTTGTGAGGATTTTGCGTGGATTCCGAGATTTTGGGCGTATTGACTCCTGAACAAAAATGTTATTCGAAACAAAAAGTCCGAGATTAGTACCTTTATGAGGATCAGGATGTTTTTATTCTTTATTGAACATAATATTGTTTTGTTATGAATAAAATTAATTTTATGTGGTTCAATTCAAATTGTGACGACCGGGTATCGTTGGTTGGCAAAAAGTCGAGCGGTCCTGGAGATGTTAAATACCCAGTCGCACATGATTATTTTTAGTTCGTGAATTCCTGGTGGAAATAATATCATTTGGCGGAATTTTCAAAAGTTTTTAATTTGTTTATGATAAGCGGCATCTCGAACATTCAGTTATACAACAAATGAAGCAGGGAATACATAAAGCCAAAATCGATGATTCCGTAATACAAAATACGTCGACAAGTCAATAGAACTCACATAATTTCGTTCATTACTCTCGTACAGACATGGTACATAAATAATCAAAATAATCAGATCATCGCTTCGGCTTTAACGGCTAGACTTACATAACATTTTGAAGAGCGATTCTGGGTGTACTTCAGTTTGACGTTTAGCACTTCTAGCGACTGATTTATTACTGCACCGTGTTTTTGTTTAAAATCACTGTCTACTGTTTGGTACATAATACTTGATCATTCACTTTGTTACTATATTACTCTGATTTCATACTACTGTTACTGTATTACTTTTTATAACACTCTATTCCAATACTATGATACTGGAATACTATCTTGAATTTGCAAGTGCGAATGCTTTTATACCCCCCTCGAACAAAGAACATTCTTTGTGAGTTGCGAATTACGCAAGGTTCAGCAAGTGCTTTGAACATCTGTCCCCATTAAATTTTATGGGTTTCAAAACATCGCATAAATAAGTCGTAGAAATTGCGACATTATTTGCCACTAGTTTCGGTATTGAGGCCACACGTGCTAATTACCTCCCCACTATAAACTCGACGTTGCAAGCTTTGGTTTCGGTCCATTTCTCGTGTGCTGATCTGAAGGTAAGGATCGAAAATTTTAATATTCTGTATAATTCTATAATACAAACTTCATTGAATATTTCTGCCAATTGTTGAAATTTTGATTTAGAATTAATTATGCAAGCGTTTCTGGATTTCTTCAGAAGTGTTAATACTTTACTATGATTTTGAAAATATAAACAAAATTTTCCTTTTTGTTTCACTTGAGTGAATACATAGTTAAATTTAAAGGTTCAACATGAACGGATTTTGAAACAAAACTTTATTAGAAAGCTTTTCCTTGAATGAAGACTTTATGGAATCGAGTATTTTTTTGTGAATTTATTTCCTTTGTTGACGATGGCACCCCAAAATGAAAACACTTGAGTTTGGAAGGTGGTACCTTCCAAGCTTCAAGGTACTATACAAATATCGCTATGGATTGAATAGCGATTTAGAGTAGTAATGAAATAGAACTCCACTTAGATAAACAATTCAGGTAATCTAATTCTACTTAAATTATGTGGATATTCCAAATCATTATATTCAGGTCTATTCTAGTGAATCTTGAATAACTTTCAATATTGATTATTGCAATGGTTATTGAAAATAATTGACAACTCTTATATAAGAATATACACCATAATATTTCTAAAATATCTTCGAGAAATATTGCCTATTGAAAAATTTTGCACCGTAATGGGATATAATTAATTGGTCTCATTCTTGAATATTTTTCAATAATCTAATGATATTCAAGAATCAATAAGCCACCGCAATATAGACCTGCATTGGGAATCTACAATCGGCTCTCAGCCAATTGGGTTTTTGTATAGTTTCTGGAAATCATAATCAAATGCCAATAAATATTTTACTATTCATATTGAATTTCTTTTTCAAGATAATGAAAGTTGATTCCTACTGATGGAAACAGTAGAATACTGGCATCTAAAATATTCAAGAAACTGCATTCTCATTCACTAATCATTCAGCCTAAGCTGAATGTTTCTTCACCAAATTTTAAATCATCTCTTTGAGAGTTCTAATGCTGACACTTTTTTCTGTAATTTGGATCATGTTGATCTGAAGAAGGGATCGGATCTCGATAGGGATAATGGCTATATACCTCCCTCGCCAAATGAAGTTTCAAAATTCGATCATTCGCAACTCATCGGTGTGCTTCCTATATTCTTCGGATTATGTACGTTGATCTTTTACGTATCCGTGAGCACCCGCAAGATTATAGAGAGATGAAGTGATTGCAATACGTAGACGTAAACGTAGACGTTAACGTTATAAAATATAGTTTCTGGAAATCATAATCAAATATACCAATAAATATTTTACTATTCATATTGAATTTCTTTTTCAAGATAATGAAAGTTGATTCCTACTGATGGAAACAGTAGAATACTTGCATCTAGAATATTCAAGAAACTGCATTCTCAATCACTAATTATTCAGCCTAAGCTGAATGTTTCTTCACCAAATTTTTAATCATCTCTTTGAGAGTTCTAATGCTGACACTTTTTCCTGTAATTTGGATCATGTTGATCTGAAGAAGGGATCGGATCTTGAGAGGGATAATGCTTATATACCTCCCTCGCCAAATGAAGTTTCAAAATTCGATCATTCGCAACTCAACGGTGTGCTTCGTATATTCTTCGGATTATGTACGTTGATCTTTTACGTATCCGTGAGCACCCGCAAGATTATAGAGAGATGAAGTGATTGCAATACGTAGACGTAAACGTAGACGTTAACGTTATAAAATATAGTTTCTGGAAATCATAATCAAATATACCAATAAATATTTTACTATTCATATTGAATTTCTTTTTCAAGATAATGAAAGTTGATTCCTACTGATGGAAACAGTAGAATACTTGCATCTAGAATATTCAAGAAACTGCATTCTCAATCACTAATTATTCAGCCTAAGCTGAATGTTTCTTCACCAAATTTTTAATCATCTCTCTGAGAGTTCTAATGCTGACACTTTTTCCTGTAATTTGGATCATGCTGATCTGAAGAAGAGTTCATCTCTTCGGATCTTGATATAGGGATAATAGCTGTATATGTGTATATATATATATATATGTATATACTATAAACGATTCGTTTCTCTCATCTTTTTGAAAAGTCGAAGATTTAGGAAGTGTTTCCTTAAATTTACATTTTCTAATTATCTTATCAACTATCTCTGGGTTGAAACCGTTCACTTCAGCTACGTACCTAATCACTCTCCTTTCACTTGCAAAGAGAAGTATAAATGTAAAATAAAAAAACACGATCGCCAAGTTTTGCCTGACAACACGGATAAAACTACATTTTCTATACATTTAAACTAGTTAGATCGATATATTGCCCCCGAAAACCAGTACATCAACCGACCCGGTAGCTGTGGGTTTTCTGGGTTTCCCTAGTTGAAATACCAAATGCGCTACCGTGGCTACCGGTTCTGCCTTCTGGAATCACTCGTGACAAATCGCGAGTGCGACGTTTTGATCGAAAACAAAGATAACACGACGTTTGCAAAAAATGAAACCTAGCTAGATCGATTTATCTCCCCCTAAACCCCTGCATACTAATATTTCATTAAAATCGTTTAAGCCGTTTCTGAAATTCAGATTATTAACATCATCTCATTAATTTGTAAATTATACAGGCACTAATACTTCTATAAGAATAAATAAGAATTGCTCGTTCAAATATATAATCTAAATTATACAGGCACTAATACTTCTATGAGAATATATAAGAATTGCTCGTTCAAATATATTAGATTAGATAATTGTATATTATATAACAACAAATATCATATTTTCAATTCAGCGTTTCATCCAAACCTTTTTTGCGTGTCAGTGGTCTCATAAATGATGTAATAATCTCACCCGAGTTTCTCCAAAGAAAATCCAACCTTGAACAATATTTCATTTGAAACTCAACCGTATACCTATCTCACCTGTAGCCAAGAAGCTTTCTTTGATGAAACCCCAGAACACATTTTTTCCCGATTGATTCTTCCTCTTATACGTCACTTTCTGTCTGCAAATATTTCGTCTACCATGGTAAAATAATACAAATAAATGTCTACTCCAAAATAATCAAATACCACTCACACTCTTGTGAAATCACTCTGTCAGTTATATAAGTATCTCTCACAAAACAATTGAATTGGAAACACACACTCCTTAGAAACTCCTACTACCACTAGCTACCCACAATTGTATACAAAATTATCATAAATAGGTGTCTACCGCAATTTAAGGGAATGTCTATAGAAAATAAAATTATCCCTATTTCCTACCATAGTTATCCGCCGAAGAGTGGAAAAACTTCAAATGCTTTAACTCATAAAAATCAGTTGTTAGTGTGATATAAACGTGAGGGGCTGTATTATCTCTCCGGACTGTATGAAGGTGGTGCTAGAATTATCCCTTCTCAGGTAACATCTGAACACTGTTCAGTGAACAGTTGATAGTATCGCGAAGTATAAAATAAGTGCTTACAAATTGCTGATTTAAACTAATGTTACGATATATCCTTGGCTTCGTCGATTAAAACACCAAACAACACTAAACTTCTTTTATTATAACTCGCTATCACAATACAATACAACACAATCACTTAAATCGCTCTGATAACTTTCCAATGCTCGGCACTAAACTCTCTGTACTAAAAATTCTGCTGCTGGCGTGAACGGCTTCCGCTTATATATACGAGCTCATACAGTGGAGAACCATCTAGACAAATCTTCACAGTCGAATCTTCTGGATGAGCCGCGATCACGCGAGTATAATCGTTCCTGGAAACTCGCGCTAATTCGCATCGATAGGCGGCAGGGCCGGCGCTAGCACATTTCGTTACATTATCCCCCTCTCAATTTTGATCGTCCCGATCAAACAGTACGTCATCATCGCCATTGTAACGTTTAAGTCTTTCTAGGTGAACGACCTTCATTTTTGCTCTAGGGCTACGTTGAATCCTGTACACCACGTCATTTATTCTCTTGACTATCGAATAGGGTCCTTCCCAGCATGGTGTTAGTTTGGGAGAAATTCCTTTTCTACGACGAGGGTTGTACAGCCACACTCGATCTCCTTCTTTGAATCCACCAGTATTTGCCTTGAGATCGTATCGAGCCTTCATCCTGTCACTAGCAATCTTCAATCTTCTTCTCGCAATTTCGTGAATCCTTATCAAGCTGTCCCGTAGTTCATCTGCATAATCCTGTACCTCTTTTTCCTCAGTACTTGGGGATCCGAACACCAGGTCACAGGGCAAACGAAGATCTCTCCCGAAGATGATACTGGCTGGGGTGAGCATTGTGGAATCGTGCACAGCTGCCCGGTAAGCCATCAAGAATAGTTGAAGGTGTCGATCCCAGTCTTTTTGATGCTCTTCTACTACTTTGGAAAGGTGTTCTTCCATAGTCCTGTTGAACCTCTCGACCATGCCATCAGACTGTGGGTGGAGGGCAGTTGTTCTGGTCTTGCTGATTCCCATCAATTCACAAACTTTCCTGAATAAATTCGATTCGAAATTTCTTCCTTGATCGGAATGTAGCTCCATTGGCACTCCAAACCTTGTAAACATGTTGTCCACCAGGGTTCTTGCAACGGTGGATGCTTCTTGATTAGGCAAGGCGTAAGCTTCAACCCATTTACTGAAATAATCCATGGCAACGAGGATGTATTTGTTGCCATCATTCGTCATCGGGAACGGTCCAGCTACATCGATGGCGATTCGTTCGAAGGGAGCACCAACATTGTATTGTTTCATCTCGCCCCTTGATCTTGTTCTAGGACCTTTGCTTGCTTCGCATTTTGGGCATCTTCGGCACCATCTCTCGACATCTTCTCGACATTGGACCCAGTAGAACCTTTGCCGTATTTTATCCAAGGTCTTGTTAACTCCTAGATGTCCACCTGATTTACTACCATGAATCTCTAGCAAAACATCCTTTATTCTCGACATGGGCACAACCAGTTGGGAACTCATTTTCTTGCCATCGGCTGACTCCCAAGCCCTCTTCAGTAGGCCATTCTCCACAATCAAGGAATCCCATTGGGCCCACAATGCTTTGAACGTTGGCGATCGATCCGAGATGTCCTTCCAGGTGGGTCTTTCCGCTCCATTTTCTTTCCATTTCAAAAATTCTGCAACGTTTGGATCATTCTCCTGGTCTTCTCGAATTTTTGCTGTCGTCCAATCGTCGTCTACTATCAATCTCACTTGGTTGATTCCTTCGCGACGTTCAATTCGCTCACAGTGTTTACAAGTATCCGAACAAGGTCTTCTAGACAAGGCATCTGCGTTGTTATGAAATCGTCCTGGTCGATGTTTTATTCTGAAGTGATACTGGTTCAACTTCTCAATCCACTTTGCTACTTGTCCTTCAGGAGTCTTCATTTCGAGTAACCACTTCAGAGCTGCATGATCTGTTCTGATGAGGAACTCTCTTCCATACAGATATTTATGGAAGTGGTCTACAGCCCTGATTATTGCCAGTAGCTCTTTTCTCGTTACGCAATAATTTCTTTCTGGCTTGGTGAGTACTTTGCTGTAGAACTCGATTACTTTTTCCTGACCATCTTGCTCTTGTGATAGTACGGCTCCAATACCATTATTACTGGCATCTGTGTCCAAAACAAACAGGCCTCGTTGACGTGGGAAACTTAAAATGGGGCTGGAACATAGAGCAACTTTCAGTTTCCCAAATGCTCGTTCACTTTCGTTGGACCAGACGAATTTGACTCGATCTTCTGTCAGCTTATGTAGGGGTGCCGCAATATCAGCAAATCCTTCTACGAAACGACGGTAGTAGGTGCAGATACCTAGGAAACTCCTCACTTCATGTTTGTCTCTTGGTCTCGGCCAGTCTCTTATCGCCCGTAGCTTCTTTTGGTCTGTTCGGATACCGTCTGATGAAACTGTGTGACCTAGCAAATCCACTTCTTTCTGAAACAATGAACATTTCTGAAGATTCAGTTCGAGGTTGGCGTCCCTGAATCGTTGAAAGACTTCTTGCAGGTTGTGCAGATGTTCTTCGAATGTCTTTCCCATGACCAAAACGTCGTCGAGATATACAAGACAAGTTTTCCAAGTGAGCCCCCGAAGGACCAGCTCCATTAGTCTCCCAAACGTTGCTGGAGCATTGCACAATCCAAACGGCATAACGGTAAACTGATAAAGCCCACTCCCAGTCGAGAATGCAGTCTTCTCCTTATCGTCTTCATGTATGCCCACTTGCCCGTATCCGCTCTTCAGGTCTAATGTTGAGAACCAACGGGAACCTGCCAAAGTTGTTAATGTGTCATATATTCTTGGTAGAGGGTAGCTGTCCTTCTTGGTGACATCATTTAATTTCCTGTAATCGACACAGAATCTTGTATATCCATCCTTCTTGGAGACCAACACAACAGGTGCAGACCAAGGGCTCGATGACTCTTCAATCACACCGTCCTTCATCATCTTGTCGACAAGCTCTTCCACCTCCTGTTGCTTGGCGAATGGAATTCTTCTTGCTGGTTGCCGAATCGGATGAGCTTGGCCAGTATCGATTCTGTGTTTGACCAAATTAGTTCTTCCTGTTGTTGTCGAATCAAAAATGTCACTTTCACTCCTGATGAACTTCTTGGCAGCTTTCAGTTCCTCTGTTGATAAGTGTTGACATGATTTTTCAAGAGTTGATATAACACTCTCAGAGTCTGCCCTTATTTCTTGATGTTCATTTGAATTACAGTTCGCTACCCAAGTAACAGGTTCACATGTTCCAATGACATCGCCTGCCTTAACAGTTATTTCTCCAGGAACCACGTTGGCAACTCTTACAGGAATCGTTTGGTTCGTTTTAACTAAGGCTCGTGCAAATACCAAATTGCTGGGGGATTCACCACATGGCTGGACTACTCCAACGCAGCACCCAGGGTCTTCTTCAACTGCAGCACAAACTACTTTCTCCGAAAATCCAGGAATTCTCGCGGTTTTCATTAAACGCAGTTTCACAGGCATTACCCTTTCTGCTGGAGTTGTAAGGACAAATTCTTCTCCTCCGAACCTCATAATCTTCTCCTCATTGTCGAATGAAAATCCATAGTCACTGATCAAGTCCATTCCGAGTATGAATTCATCTTCTATATCTGCGACGTAAACTGTATCGGTGATGGTGAGTCGCCCAAGAACCAATGTAATTTCAGCCTCTCCTCGAATAGGTGCGTTTTCACAGTGACTGTCCGAAGCACGACGTTGGAAGAAATAGGCTTCACGCTTCCAGGCCGAAGAATGTCGCTGCGTACCAAGGAAACCGCTGCACCGGTGTCTATGGTGCATATAACGTCGATTTTATTTAATGCCACTTATCATTGATTCGATTTCTTCCAGAACCTTCTCGACTGAATTAGTCGCTGTGCCAAGTCGTTGTTCCGGTTCTTCTATTGAAACTGCTCGCACTTTCGGCCTCGACGTGTTGAAGGCCGCCTCCACTTCCAAAGAGCGAACCAAGGCATCGCTACTCCTTTTGAAACTTGTGAGTCGCAGAGTTCTTTGGATTTCTGGGTCTCTAAGTCCGTCAATAAATATCTGCACAGCCAACTGCTCCTTGAAATCTCCGGGCGCATCTGGGTACGCCAGCTGGATTAGGCGTCGAACATATGCCTCAAATTCCTGCAGACTCTCACCTGATTTTTGTGTGCGAGTCTTCATTTGGGCCCGGCACAGCTGTTCTCGGTGTTGATCGCCATACCTCAACTCTAGTGCAGAAAGCAGGTCGTCATATTGCTTCTGCTGTTCTATGGGTATCGTTTGTAAAATACCCAAAGCTGGCCCTCTCAAAGCTACTATTAGTGCCGTAGCTTTTTCTTCGTCGCCCCATCCATTAGTTTCTGCCGCAGCCTCAAATTGTCGACGATACATAGCCCAAGACGACTGTCCGTCAAAAGTCGGTGGTTTTACGGAAATTCCTGATGTGGCAACCCTGTCTCGGCGATCTTGGTTCTTGAGAAGAGCTATCTGTTTCTCTAAACCTCTTATTTCATTTCTCATCTCCTCTCGCACTGTATCCACTTTCTCATTGACCACATCGATTTTCTGGACGTCTCCCTTCAGGTCTTCTTTTAGATCTTCTATTTTTACTTTGGTTTCATGTTTAACTTGCTCGAAAAACTTGTCCTGATTTTCTAGAACTTTCTGGAAGTCTTCTTTTCGTTGTTTTTCTATCTGCTCTATTTCATTCCTTTGTTGTTCTAGAATTTTCTGGAGGTCTTCTCGTTCTTTTCTCTGTTCTTCGAGAATTTTCTGGAGTGCTTCTTCTCGTTCTTTCTTTTCATTATCGAGAATTTCTGGAGTGCTTCTTCTCGGTCCTTCTTTTCACCTTCTCGTTCTTTCTTTTCATTTTCGAGAATTTTCTGGAGTGCTTCTTCTCGATCTTTCTTTTCATCTTCTCGTTCTTTCTTTTCATTTTCGAGAATTTTCCTGAGCGATTCTTCTCGTTCTTGTTTTTCCTCCTGCCGTCGCTTTTCATCCAATTCTTTTTCCTCCAGCCGTCGCTTTTCATCTTCCAGTCGTCGTCTTTCGAAATCCGCAAATTGGTTTTGGATGAATTTCATCATGTCCTCCATCGTATCGTAAGATGTACTTCTCGTATTCACCATCAAATGTTGTTATTCACCAGCAAAAATTCCACTTCCGACACCACTGTTACGATATATCCTTGGCTTCGTCGATTAAAACACCAAACAACACTAAACTTATTTTATTATAACTCGCTATCACAATACAATACAACACAATCACTTAAATCGCTCTGATAACTTTCCAATGCTCGGCACTAAACTCTCTGTACTAAAAATTCTGCTGCTGGCGTGAACGGCTTCCGCTTATATATACGAGCTCATACAGTGGAGAACCATCTAGACAAATCTTCACAGTCGAATCTTCTGGATGAGCCGCGATCACGCGAGTATAATCGTTCCTGGAAACTCGCGCTAATTGGCATCGATAGGCGGCAGGGCCGGCGCTAGCACATTTCGTTACACTAAGTTTCAATCGATTTGTCTTCGAATAGTTCATCTGTTAACATGTTGTTCTACGATATGCGAATCAAGTTTTGAAATAACAGTCTTAAACTTTGATCAGTTCTACGAGAGTAGAAGTGGCATATTGATGATACCATTTCATCAGTGTAATATTTTTTGAAAAAAATCCCATTTGCATTCTGTAGTATCATCTTCTGGTAATAACCCCCAAAAAAAATCAGTTTTACAAATTTTACCATTTATCTCTAGAAAAAAGCACAAATGCATTGTTTCGTCATATATATCCTCTGGTGAATCCGCCTCTTATAGGCAAATAATTCAGTTTCAGTTCGAGATCCCAGTCTACAATGTTTAATAATCCTCCACCCAAGTGGTATATACGGTCAAAGTACAGTGACTCATATTGTTATTTCATCATTTTCGAAATATTTTTTTTTATTTCTTTATTTAACGTCGGCCTATTTCCGCTACCAAGGTCAATCACCGACGCCGGTGAGCACACTTTCCCCAACCAGAAATTTTGACGAACCCTCTGGTATTCCAACCAGAGGTAGGGATCTTTAACGAGCCCAACATCCATGGACTCGGGACCGACGGCTTTACGTCCCCTCCGAAGGACGGCATATCCTCGATATATCTTGTGCTCATTGATATATTGTCTGCGAGCTATGATATGCTATTTCGCTGCAGCTGTACGGGCTTTCGACACGGTATTTCCCTGCATGGTCACCCATCCAAGTACTAACCGCGCTCGGCGTTGCTTAACTTGAATGAGTTTATACTGAAAGTATTCTAGATATTACTGAAAGATATGAATTTCTACGACTGAGGTAACCGATTCCATTTCATTAGTTCCAAAATTTCATTGGGTATATGATATCCAATCTCATCAACTATGGAGACAGTCGATGAAAAAATTGAGGATCAATTGAACATGGAAAGCCATGAAGAAAGCTATATTTCAGTATTTACTAATCAATGTTGATCTACAAGATCATTTGAAACTTTTTTACGGGGCACGTAGAAGCAAAGGTGGATTCAACAATAATCCAAATGCAAGGCAGTTTTAGTCTGTTTGAATTATATGTTGAATTTCAATTTTGTGTCACACTCCAGATTAAATTCATTACGAATAACTATTTATCTATCACTGTCCATTTCAGTTTCGAATTATCAATGCCCTAAAGTTGTCATATAGTGACTTTTGGTAGACGAACAGGCAAAGCGAGTTGCTATGGACGGAGGCAAAAAAAATAAGTGAGAAATGAGTTGAAGATAAAGAAGTTGTGGTAAAAAAAAATGTTTTAGTAATTTGAATGATTTCCATTGAATAAATCCCAAGGAGACATTTTTGAACATTGTGCTGCCGGACGTATTATGAAAAGTATCCTTTTATAGGTATGTATTTGAACATTGTGCTGGCCTTCGAGCCGGACGTATTATAAAAAAAATATAGGGAGCGAGAATCTCAACACAGGTCCGAGAGAAATCGCAAATGAGGTCTCGAAGGAGCGATAGCAACATCCCCAGAACCATATCCGTATATTTCTATAAATACAATCTGAGAAACATGAAACAAACATAGATTAGATAAATTTTACTCATTTTTTACAGTGGTTTCGCTGATAGTCTGTTTCAGTCGAACTTCCACTGTTCCTGATGATTTTTGTTGCAAGATGAACTAATAGTTTCGATGTCAGTTCACGTTGCTAATTTTTTTCAGAGAAAAAGACTTTGATAGTTCATAGATGAATGATTTTCAAACCCCGTCTTGCTTTCCATTGCTCATTTGTATCGAAAGACCGGTCTCAAAGATAACGTTCATGAACGATTTCCCACCCTCTGTGTGGTTCTCGTTGACTGTCTGTATCAAAAGGGGCCTTAATAGTCCGAACCAGAACGAGTTTCCTGATTCAGTCTTGCTTCTCGTTGCTCGTCTGTTTCAGAAGAACGAGCTTAAGTACACCGTAAACGACGAATTTTAGTAGTTTCTCGCCGTTCGTTCATTTCAGCAGAAACGATGTCTTTTCTTACAGTTTATGCAATCCAACTTGGCATGCAATTTTTATATAAAAAAGTTGTTATTTGATGATGGTAAAACATTATTCGAAAGAGAAAGTATGTGTTGAAAAAAACATTCAATAAAAATATAAAGAATTTTCATTGTTCCAGAAAGAAATTGAGTTACAAAGATTTACAACTTATTCCAAAAAATATCATCGAGTCTCTTCTTATAATGGCAGTTGCATGAAAAATGTTTTCCTTACAGTGAGCAAGCAGTTCACGATATCAAAGTTTCTAAATCATTATCAGATATTATGCTTACGAAACTACTTCTGGAATTTGTTCTCATTGGGTTAGGACGTGCCTAAAATGATAATATAAGATAACGGACCAATATATTATTATTATAAATGTTAACGTACAGAGTAGAAAGTGTTCAGAGAATCTGTACTGATGCAAGAACGAAGATCCTCTTTTGGCGAAACAGAACGTTCATCTTCATCGAACTGCAGAACCAGTGTATCAAAGCTGAAAACAGGATCTCAAACAAGTTTGATTTTACTTTTATCACAAACCAACCTTTTCTTCTCCTCCCAGGGATCCAAGAGGTCCGATTCAGGGTCTGTTTCATTTTGAGAATTGAAGAAAGGCAAGTTTTTTGAAGTGAATATACTTTCGGGTTGATCAACAGAGGAAAATTTCCTGAATAAGTTGAAACTATTCATTGAACTCGTGAAAAAATCTTGAGATCTATTTTTCAAATCACTATTCCCAGATTCATGAAATTGAGATCCATTTTTCTTTCGTTTCCAACTGTAAAAGAAGCATTAAAAGTGCATTTCGCAAACGTTATATTTAAAATGACGAAAATGGGGACACCTTTAAAATTGTAATCCAACAAAATTAGAAAAATCACAATTCTCTTATATCTTCGCGTGTCCAATGATTTCCAAAATTCCAAAGTTGAGTCTAATTTAAAACACCCGGTATCTGCCGTAAGTTTTCAAATTCCCTTCTGTCTGTCTTCAATTAACCAATAACAATCGAATCTATTCCATATGAAAAATCAATACTGTCCTCATGAGAAAAAAAATTGTACAATGATGTTGAAAGAGAGAGAAATAATTGTAATTGAACGTGGAATTTTTTTCGAAAAATTTTGAGGCAACCGGTATATGTATACGTTAATCTTCCAACTTTAATTCATTTTGCTGCCTGGTATTCCAAAATTGATCGACAAAAACGTTTTCAAGTTCTAAATACGTCATATATCTAAAGACAGCATTCCACCATAATTCTGTAGAATTGATGGAGGAATTGTTCAATACAAGATTTACCTTATTGAATAGAATAACATGCAAAACAACGTCTCCTTCTAGATATCTCAGAAAATCCAGGAGGTGCACGTCACTATTTTCATCAAAAATGAGTAAAATTTTGGCTAAATCACTAAAAAACAATTGTTCTGTGGTGTTACTTTGCGTATAGTGGTCACTTGGTCTCACATCATTTGCATTATTGGTATGTACAAACTTATTTGAATAACCACCATTGTCAATTTTTTATCACATATGGAACGATTTTGCTAAATAATTCGAACCTACATTATCTACACTTGGTAAGTGGTTTGGGAAAGATGATTGATATGGGGGTGGCTGATAGTTTGGAACGAAAATCCCAGTTTTTTTATGATTCTGTGGTTACAAAAGCATTTAGTGCTCGAGTTGCGCTTACGATTCCGGAATCTCGTTTCGATTTCCCGAGTACTTTCGCTGTAGGGGCAAGAGTCGAAGAGGAAAGCGACGAATTTTGGGGCGAGTGAAATGTTGCCCGTCCCGGTAATTTCCAGCTTTCCATTGACGGCAAGTGACGACCAATTAAGATTGGTTCATAGCGAAATACAAGTCAACTTGATTGATGTTGAACTCTACGATATCGTTGCAGTTGTACGCCTTGATGAAAGGTGTGTACGACCGGTATTGGGCCTTGAGAATAGACTCGTCGAATTTTGGCTTCCGAAACAATTCCGAATTGTTTGGGGGTTCAGACAATTCAGAAACAGTCAGCCAATGTTTGATGTATATCCAGTGAGAAGATGGTGAGACAATGGTGCTCCTTTCACCTTGTCTACGGGTCGTCCTGATCGAGGGCTAATATACGATCACATTAGTTATGATATCCTGTTACTGATACTTTTATAATAATGTTAGATCCGACAAATACGAGTGGTCGATAGGCATAAATTTCGAATAAAAGACGAAAATAGCTCCAATGTTCACTACCTCCTCGGACGGAATGTCAAAGTACTTGCTGTATGTCTCGCATACCAGCGTGTTATTGTTGGGTTTCAGCAAGTGCGAAATGTTAATTTTTTTTCCAAAAGAACACCTCGATGTCGGCAATCCCGTAACATCGAAACGACCTCAAAGCCAACTCGTACTCTTTCATCGGGTTGAGCACGATGGGCGCTTATTGCTGCCTAAAGGAAAATACTTGAATGTGACTGTTCACTTTCCACAACTGCGATATAACGACTGATGATGGACGGATAGGTGCAGAGACTTGAATATTCAAAAATTCAAATACGCTTATTCATAATACGGTCTAGGACAAAATACAAGGCGTGTTCCTATTCAGGGACCGCAAACGTCTGGCCATACGAGACGACTGTAGTACCTGTGGCAAGGCCGGAAACGTTTCAGCTTCTGACGTACGTCTTCAGGAAACCAAAGCAACGTTTCGATGGTTATGTTCCTGTTCAAGATGATACAATGCCTCGTCGGATAAGTGCATTGGGTGGTGGTGGAAGGACTCCATAGAAATTGAAAACAAATATGGCCGTAATTGTATTGATTGTACATCTTGTATTGGCCGTCGTTGTAGACGATTTCAGAATCGTTGAGGTATCGCACAATTTCTCTCAACGGTATCATATTACCAAATGATTCAAATTACTCTTCTACTTCCTTTAAGCTAACAAATGCGTCCAAGTTGACTATGGCCCACTCCCGACATCGAGCAGGAAGAGTATTCTCATAAAGACGCCTCGGAAATGCAGTATTTTCAACTGATTGCGTTGGCTCTTTCAGCCGAAAAAGGGTCTTTTGATTGAACTCGATTCCAAGCTTAGTCCTCGAGTACCTTATCTCTCTTCAAGCGAATCTGACTTGAAGTAGGCTTTGTCGTGGTATCGGCAGGCGATGCCGAGTTTGTAGATTCCGACAATTCTGAAAACTGCTTCCCGCTAAAGCAAATTCGAGGTAAGAACCCGTTCAGATGTGGAATGTCATTACCTCATGTCAAAAGTGTTGGTATCCCCCTGGCAGATGAAGTTTGAACGAAAGCGTAATAATCAAGTCATTTACTAGACCTGTACCCTTGTACATCATTGAAACCGACATTTCGTTTACGAGTGCCCTCTATATATTTATACCTTTTCAGCGCCACCCAGTATTTTATTTGACGACAAGCACCCTGTATCCAACAAACACAACATGCAGACCTTTCGACAAGAACAAAGAACACACGTCATCAGTGATGAGTCATCGAGGCGAAAAAAACAAGGCAAGTTGTTGCCAAACAGTTTTCGCGCCATCATTTGTGATCCTATCGGAACGAAAAGAGCGACATCATGCTGTCCCTGTTGTTCGATCAGAATGACGCCAAATTCGAAAACGTACACGTAGACCGCTGAGCCCAAGTACGAACTATAGCGTGAGGTGTTGGGCGGAGTTAAGGGGGTAGGATATTTCTCGTTCAAGGACAACGAAAAAGTTATAAGACCCCACGAGACGAAACCAAACTCTAGAGTTCATTTTCGATGACGTCGTCTGTGACGGTCCTTTGGAAATCTTGTGATTGCCAAATATTTCAACCTGAACGAGGGATGCAACCGCAAGGGCTTCGAGCTATATAATATGAGAGTATGATATAATACGTCATCACATGTCATTCTTCTCTAAGATGCCGTCCGATTGAATTGCCGTCACTACTCGCAAAAGGAAAATCGCCAAAGTCGCACGATACGAAAAAAGTACTGTCTGACACTGGTATAATATGAATAAAGGGAATCTATCGGAAAACTGTTCCAAACCATCTCGCAACCACTGTGAGCAGATTGCCAAATCCTCTAAGGCCATATTGGTTCATACGGCCGCCAAGAAGTTCAAGGAGGTGACAGAGGAACCCAAGGAAAAAAAAAACAGGACGAAGGGGTGGAACTCACCGAAACACCAGGACGGTAATGTCATTATCGATCTAGAGCTAATAAATACAAATAAAAAACTGTTGCACATCGTCATAGGCGTGGTTAAATTTTGAAGTACACTGTACGAAGATTGTTTGAGGATTATGGAATTTTGGATGTAAATCAAAGTGGCGTCTTGAATATGACAGAGGGAAAATCGAAAATTTTCACGAACCTTCTTTGACAGGTACTTGTATATCATTCATTGAAATATGGAAGCTCATCCATGAAAAAGTTCTTTCCTAATCTTTCAATAAGGAACTAGAGTTATATGCCCTTCCGAAGGTTCAAATTATATATTTTGAATAGCTGCATCCAAACTAGTTTGAAAAATCGAGAATTTTCCATATTTATAAAATGCAAATACTGCGTTCCTACACAGTATAAACATTGTTACGCATAACACCTATATCCAGTACTGGGGTGTTTGTATGCATCTTGGTGGTTTGTGAGCTTTGTTATCTTTAATCTTTTGAGAAATCGCGCTGACAGTATACATACTTCACAAATTTGTATTCAATTCACATCTCTGAGGGTTAATTGCATCGCTTGGCTTATATTGTGGTTTATCCTAACTATAGGTGTTTTCTGGCGCTCATGTATTTAAAACGTATTCGTCTGTCTCCTTCAGTCTCATTTACGGACAGCCAGATTGTGAAAGATGGAGAGACGAATACGTTTTAAATACAAGAGCGCCAGAAAACACCTTAGGTTCTAGCTGCTATGGATTTGCCAGTCAAATTCCTTGTTCTTCGGTGAATAAGCCTAGCTCAGTTTGAACCTTCATTGAATAAAGCGGTGAAATTGGCTCTAACGCCCTTCAAAAGGAGCGAAAGGACATTATTCATCCCGCTCTCATGATAAATAATTAATCGAAGATGTCACCAACTCTTGGCAGTGATAGTTTTCAACTCTTTTGGTATTTTCACGCCAAGGCTGATACTTTCTATAGAAGCGTCGAAATACACAGCTTTTGAATTATTTTATTTGAAGTATGTACGTTGGTATGTACCAAAAAAGACACAGAACTGTCACTTTTGAATGACAATTGTCAATTAGTCAATAAAAGGCTTCAAAGAAATTACGGCAACATGCTGCCAACCAATGCCAAAGAATAACAGGCGCCAAATTTGAAATTCAATATGAACGTACCATTTCAACCATATCAACGGATTGGTACTAGTGCCTTGATTTCATGTCGTCATTGATGACGTGCAGCAGTTTCCAAATTGTATTCACTATAGACTCGCAGCTGTAAATGCTATGAAAAAACAAGTCATCGACAAGCTGCACCATCAGGCCTCGCAGATAGGCCACTTTTCACTAAAATCAGTACGATTTTCAGGAGGAATCGATGAAATCCTGAAAAATTGCAATCCTTTCATTTTACAGCATCGATTGAGAGAAGAATCGTCAAAATCCCTGAAATATGAACTCCGAGTCGCTCCAAACTCTCTGACAGTGTTCGTTGAACGTTTCAATTGAATGCGCCCCGGTGCAATTATATCACCAAAAATATTTTCAAAAAAATATAAGGAAATTCTTTTCGTATGATGTTACATTTCACCTAGCGCTCCCCTAGTGCCGGCCCTGACCATATCGTAAACGCAAGGCGAAGGAATCGCGTCGCAGCGAACGTCATTTTCCAAGAACCTGTACAGCCGCCTAGAGAATTCGAGACACGTCATCGGGGCTTCTCTGGAGGAATCTCGATAGGTGTGCAGACATATATATATAAGGATCGCGATATTGCGGCGGAGACAGAGTTTTTATTCGGAGAGTTAGTTAGGGAAGAGAATTTGTATTACAGAGAGTTTTTATTCGGAGAGTTAGTTATTCGGAAGTTTGTATTCAGAGCTAAGTGGAGCGAGTTTAGTAGAGCTAAGTGGCGAGAGTTATTGAGATCTAAGTGGAAAGAGCTTTTATTTGTTATTGCTAAGTGCAAGAAGTGTGTAGAATTGTTGGTACAGAGAGTTTTAGTAGCGAGCGAGCATTGGAAAGTTATCAGAGTGATTGTGTTGTTTTGTATTGTGATTGCGAGTTATAATAAAAGAAGTTTAGTGTTGTTTGGTGTTTTAATCGACGAACCCAGAGGATTATCGTAACAGTGTTGTCAGAATTGAGATTTTTCAAAGGGAAAAATCATAACAGTGGTGTCAGAAGTGGGATTTTTGCTGGTAAATAAAAACAATTTATGGTGAATACGAGAAGTACATCTTACGATACGATGGAGGATATGTTGAAATTTATGCAAAACCAATTTGCGGATTGGGAAAGACGACGACAGGAAGATGAAAAGCGTCGGCTGGAGGAGAAAGAATTAGAGGAAAAGCGACGACAGGAAGATGAAAAGCGACGGCTGGAGGAAAAAGAATTGGCGGAAAAGCGACGGCAGGAGGAAAAACAAGAACGAGAAGAAGGAATCCAGAAAATTCTCGAAGACCAGAGAAAAGAGCGAGAAGCTGAAAAGAAAGAACGAGAAAATGAAAAGAAAGAACGAGAAGAAGGACTCCAGAAAATTCTCGAAGGCCAGAGAAAAGAGCGAGAAGCTGAAAAGAAAGAACGAGAAAATGAAAAGAAAGAACGAGAATTAGAACGAGAGAATGAAAAGAAAGAACGGGAAGAAGCACTCCAGAAAATTCTCGAAGACCAGAGAAAAGAACGAGAAGACCTCCAGAAAATTCTAGAACAACAGAAGAATGAATTAGAGCAAATGGAAAAACAACGAGAAGCAGACTTCCAGAAAGTTCTAGAAAATCAGAACAAGTTCTTCGAGCATGTTTCACACGAAACAAAAGTACAAATGGAAGAACTAAAAGGAGAACTGAAGGAAGATGTCAATAAGAAAGTGGAATCAGTGCGAGAGGAGATGAAAGGACTAGAAAAGAGAGTCGAAAAGCAGGTAGCATTTCTCAGGAACCAAGATCGCCAAGACAGGGTTGCCACATCAGGAATTTCCGTAAAACCGCCGACTTTTGATGGACAGTCGTCTTGGTCCATGTATCGTCGACAATTCGAGGCTGCGGCAGAAACTAATGGATGGGGCGACGAAGAAAAAGCTACGGCACTAATAGTAGCTTTGAGAGGGCCAGCTTTGGGTGTATTACAAACGATACCCATAGAACAGCAGAAGCAATATGACGACCTGATTTCTGCACTAGAGTTGAGGTATGGCGATCAACACCGAGAACAGGTGTACCGGGCCCAAATGAAGACTCGCACACAAAAATCAGGTGAGAGTCTGCAGGAATTTGAGGCAGATGTTCGACGCCTAATCCAGCTGGCGTACCCAGATGCGCCCGGAGATTTCAAGGAGCAGTTGGCTGTGCAGATATTTATTGACGGACTTAGAGACCCAGAAATCCAAAGAACTCTGCGACTTACAAGTTTCAAAAGGAGTAGCGATGCCTTGGTACGTTCGCTAGAAGTGGAGGCGGCCTTCAACACATCAAGGCCGAAAGTGCGAGCAGTAACAATTGACGATCCCGAACATCGATTTGGCACAGCGAATAGTTCAGTCGAGAAGGTTCTGGAAGAAATCAAATCGTTGATAAGTGGAATTAGCACCCAGATGAAAAGAACATGCTTCAGATGTTCAGACTGTTGGGTGAAAATGCCGCAGAGGATTTGTTATAGATGTAGGAGGCCGGGGCATTTCATGAAAGACTGCAGGGAGAGAATGCCACAGAGAAAATGTTACAGATGTGGAAGATCAGGACATTTCAAGAAAGATTGCAAGGTGAGAATGCCACCAAAATACAACTCACCTGCTAGGACGCCGCCAAGTTCGCAATCACCTGCGAGGTCAAGGTCACCGAGGGTCATCTGTATTAACAGGCTGAAAAGAACATCTGAGAGCCTCACCATTCCAGGGAAATTGAATAAAATGGATGTAATATGCACAATAGACACCGGTGCTGCAGTTTCCTTGGTACGCAGCAACATCCTTCGGCCTGGAAACGTAAAGCCTATTTCATCCAACGTCGTGATTCGGACAGTCACTGGTGAAAACGCACCTATTCGAGGAGAGGCTGAAATTACGTTGATTCTTGGACGACTCACTATCACAGGTACAGTTTACGTCGCAGATATAGAAGATGAAGTCATACTCGGAATGGACTTGATCAGTGACCATGGAATATCATTCGACAATGAGCAAAAGATCATAAGGTTCGGAGAAGAAGAATTTGTCCTTACAACTCCAACGGAAAGGACGAAACCTGCCAAACTGCGATTATTGAAAACTGCGGGAATCCCTGCATTGTCGAAGGAAGTAGCTCGTGTCACAGAGAATAAAGTCCCTGAATGCAGCGTGCAGCCATCGGAATCCGGACAAGTCCGGGTGAAGTCAGAAAAAGCCATCCTTGTGAGAGCCGCCAGGTGTCGCGTTGGAGGTACAAGTGACATCTCCGAGATGAAAGCAACTGGAAGGGCTGAGTTGGTCAAACAGAAAGTCAACATTGGCCAAGTCCAATCGATTCAACAACCATCAAGAAGTAAACAACAAGAGATGCCAGAGCGTATTGACTGGAGGACGGCGCGGTACTATCGGAAGACAAATACTGGCAGATTTCAAGATGGAGATCTGGTGTGGCTGTACAACCCCCGTCGTAGGATGAAAGATGTGGTGTACTGGGTTCAACGTAGGCCTAGAACAAAAATGAAAGTCGTACACCTAGAGAAGCTAAAATGTTACAATGGGAATGAAGAGATATTTTTTGATCGGGACGATCAAAATTGAGAGGGGGATAATGTTACATTTCACCTAGCGCTCTCCTAGTGCCGGCCCTGACCATATCGTAAACGCAAGGCGAAGGAATCGCGTCGCAGCAAACGTCATTTTCCAAGAACCTGTACAGCAGCCTAGTACTCCAGTCTATGACGGTGAAAAAAGTGTAAACTGTGTATTTATCCCATACAGCACCGATTCGTATGAAAATTTGGATATAGGTTCTAGTTACTCTCTATTCCAAAATCTACCCCGTGCCGAGGGTTGCTCTCTCCCTGGGGGTGGATGCCACCCCTTCTTGGGGGTGAAAAAATGTTTATTGGAAATAAGTGCGGAAATCAATAGATTGACTAATTCTAAGCACTTTTTGTTCAATGAAGTTTTTTCTGAAAAGCAATACTTTTCGACTTATTCGCGAGTGAAATTGTCGGTTTTCAGTCAAAAAAAACACGTTTTCAGATCCTTTTTCGCGAATAACTGGAAAATAATACATCTAATCGAGAAACCTGCAGAGAGCAAAATTATAGCTTTTGAAAAAACAAAGATGATTGTTCATTTGTGATGTATGCAAACCAACTACAAACTGAATAATTGCTTGTTGAAAGTTGATTGGTATTTTCAAACGACAAAATGGAAAGCTTCTACGTACAATAACCAAAAACCAAAGCATTTTTCGGGACAAACTACTTGGACCTTTTCTGAAGTCCTTCAAAAATCCTTTATTTTTGTTATGTATGAAAGTTTCTAGCATCAAAACTGACCGAGGTATGAAAGAAAAAATGTTGAATCCTATTCTTTCATTGAAAAAAAATTGTGAATAACTCATCCTCTCTTCTCCCCCCTTTGGAAAAAATCGTTGTTACTCCATACTTCACTTCATTCATGTTCTTTCAATGAGTTCTGAGTTTTTCATCAATTGAAAGTACGTAGTTTCGGAAAAAATTGAGATTGAAGAGAAAAAATCATATACGTAATTCAGCGAAAAATCACAATTTCTTCGAAATAAGTCGAAAAGGATTGATCACATGCAAAAATTTTTAGAGTTCAAAATTGAAGGCTAGTCTTCTCTGAAAATTACAGTGTTTCATTTTTTTCTGCAGGATGAAAATAGAGTAAGATATGGCCAGTTAAATATTGTGAGGTTTCGCGCAAAGTAACTTTTTTAAGCCCTTTCAGCATGAACCGTTTCAAAAATATAATCTGAAACAAAAAATAATGTGAATGAGCTTATAGCTCTTGAAAAAAGCTACAAAATACTCCTTTGGTGGATTTGATTGCTTGAAGACTAAGCGAGTTATGGGAAAAAACCAAAAACAATTTTTGTAGAAATTAGAGTATGTACATTAGTATATTGAAGAATATACATAGTAACTATATTTTAGGCCTAGTGGAAGTATATGTATATTATATATGTATATATACATATAGTTCCACTAGGCAACGATTTTTTCCAAAGGGGGAGGGAAAAGAGAGGATGAGTTATTCACAATTTTTTTTTCAAGGAAAAAATAGGATTCAACATTATTTCCTTCATACCTCGGTCAGTTTTGATGCTAGAAACTTTTATAAATAACAAAAATAAAGGATTTTTGAAGGACTTCAAAAAAGGTCCAATCAGTTTTTCCCGAAAAATGCATTGGTTTTTGGTTATTGTACGAAGAAACTTTCCATTTTGGCGTTTGAAAATACCAATCAACTTTCAACAAGCAATCATTCAGTTTGTAGTGGGTTTGCATCACAAATGGACAATCGCCTTTGTTTTTTCAAAAGCTATAATTTTGCTTTCTGCAGGTTTTTCGATTAGATGCATTATTTTCCAGTTATTCGCGAAAGAGGATCTGAAAACGTGTTTTTTTTTTCTGAAAACCGTCAATTCCACTCGCGAATACGTCGAAAAGTATTGCATTTCAGAAAAAACTTCATTGAACAAAAAGTGCTTAGAATTAGTCAATCTATTGATTTCCGCACTCATTTTCAATAAAAATTTTTTCACCCCCAAGAAGGGGTGGCATCCACCCCCAGGGAGAGAGCAACCCTCGGCACAGGGTAGATTTTGAAAAAGAGTGTATGTAGATCCTGAATCCGAATTTTCATGCGAATCGGTGCTGTATGAGATAAATACACGGGAAAATGGTCATAGACTGGACTATAGAGAATTCGAGACACGTCATCGGGGCTTCTCTGGAGGAATCTCGATAGGTGTGCAGACATATATATATATATATATATATATATATATATATATATATATATATATATAAGGATCGCGATATTGCGGCGGAGACAGAGTTTTTATTCGGAGAGTTAGTTAGGGAAGAGAATTTGTATTACAGAGAGTTTTTATTCGGAGAGTTAGTTATTCGGAAGTTTGTATTCAGAGCTAAGTGGAGCGAGTTTAGTAGGGCTAAGTGGCGAGAGTTATTGAGATCTAAGTGGAAAGAGCTTTTATTTGTTATTGCTAAGTGAAAGAAGTGTGTAGAATTGTTAGTACAGAGAGTTTTAGTTGAGGAATATCGTAACAGTGTTGTCAGAATTGAGATTTTTCAAAGGGAAAAATCGTAACAATATGTTACTTATTGTTTTACGATGGATAGTTATGTCGTGAACAATCGTCATCTTGAATTTCTCAGAACATATTTGATCAAAATGGAAGAGAAATGAACCATTCTTTTTCGAACTTTTCGAGGGTCACTCTAGTTTTTCTGTAAACCGCAAAAATCAGTCTATAGCTTCATTTTTTAATATATTTTTTTAATTGCTTTGAAATGGCAAAAAAGAATATTATTTCTTTATGCAAGTTCCAAAGAAGTATACAAAAATCAGCGCCAAATAGTGAGCATGGGTTTAGCTGGCATTTTTATGAAAAAAAGATAATTTTTCATTCATTTACACAGATGAACATAACTTTTGCGAAATTCAATTTCAGCGATGATCTAGAATATTGTTCTGTGTCTTGGAGGTTCTCAAATCTAATGTTGTAGTAGAATCGGACAATTTCTCTGTGAAATAAGCATTTCACAACATATTGATTTTTAACAAAAAAAATCTTACTCTTTGGCATGTTTAACATATGAATGTTAGTCGTGCAGATGACCAATCTTGTTTGGTAGATAATTTCATAAGGAAAAAAATTCATAACTATACATTTTTTCCAACTGAGAGACGTATTCACCGAGTTACGGTAAGCGATATAAATTTTTGTTTCTTTGTTCGATTTCGAATTTTTCCTGAAAATAACACAACTTTTTCAGAATTGTGGAGCTCGGTATTTCTATTATATTCAACACTTTCGAGCGATTCTTGCCAAAAACTCATCTACGTCAAGTAACATAACGCGTAACAATCTTGGTCTATAGTATCAATAGTGATGGCAAATGATGTCGAATTTAAATTACCTGAATTTGTCAGAAAATTGTGAGCAAATTCTGTCAGACTCTTATTCTAATTTTCAAGAAATGTTGGTTGAGTAACAGGATCATTTTTTTACAATTGTTTTTCTCGACGTTTCGAATTTGATTAAATTCTTCTTCAATGAATTTTCATAATTCATCAATTTTACAAGAAATGATGAATTCTCAATTAAGTTACCAAATGAAAGTGATTTTCATCGTATTAAAATTATAACTATTTCAATAACTACCAGACACAATAGATACACAATAAAAATAAAAAACACTGCCAAATTAGGTAGATACAACATACAACAACCAACGCATACTAAATGAAACAAATGAATAGCTTCATCTATGATTCTAATAAAGTGGTGTCTGTTTTATCAACCCAGAAAGGATAAGAATGAAAAAAAAGGATATTATTCCGGTATTTTATTGATTAAATATGCAGTATTGAGACCATCAACATTCTTTCTAATGTTAACACTATCGTATTTGATAGTCATATAGTTTGTGTTATCGTGTTGGTTGTTGTCTCGAAAATTATATAGTGTTTTTTTATTATGAATCTGATATGTCTGATGGTTTTATAAATTCAAAAGAAAGAAATCCCTTTTCGGTGAGTAACTATTTTAATTACGAATTCTTGTAAAGTTGAAATGATAATAATCGTATGAATTTTATTTTATTTAAGTATTCATTTTATAAAAATTCTTTGTTACAGATTCCTGAATAATTTGATTGAATTTGAAACATCGGCAAGAAAACAATGGCTTTTTTTGAGAAAAATTGATCGTGTTAGTCAACCACCCTTTGTTGAATAAAATGAAAATTTCAAAGTTTTTGCAACGGCTTCAACAGCTATAATGACATGTCCTATCCATTGACAATGTAACTAAGAGACTGGTCCTAAGAGAGAGAAGACTGCGGAATAAGCAAGATAGAATACTTTCAAGCATGGGCGTCCATACCAATGGGCAGAAGGGGCTGGCCCCCTAGCCTTTAAATGATTCCATTCATTGAAAAAAAAAATTCATAAAGTTTAGTCGGAGTTGAAATTTTGTTGTGTCCGAACTCTATCAAACCGATTCACACAAGGAAGTCATAAATGAGAAGTGGTTCGAACATTTAAAAAGGTGTAGGCCAAGATTTTTCTGGTCCGCCCCCCCCCCCCTCCTCGGAAAATGTTTGTATGGGCGCCCTTTCTCAGAGTATAAATCAAATGCATTCCTTCTTCAATGTAGCAAATAAAGAGTGGTGGTGAAGGATAGAGTAATTTGAGTATAAAGTTTTCATCCTATCCTTTCACAATCTCTCTCTTCAAACTGTTATCGTTATACTAAGACCAAGTGCGTAACCAATAACCAGGGAAAGAATAAGGCGATCAATCTTCCCCACAAAAAATGTTTCAGGATATAAAAATGATCAGTGGATTAATGGAGCAAATAAGATGAAATAAGGAATATGATGAGAAAGTTGAACATACGTTACTCGATGTGAACGTTTGTGAACATAGTGGAATAATATAAGAATTAATGAATTAAATAGAACTCACTCTTCATTTTCATTTCATTTCAGTCCGGAAATATTAGAGCGCATGTGTAGACAAAATGTTTTTAGTTCTATCACTTTTATATCCATTGTATGTAGTAATTCTAACACTTTTCAGTCGTTCTGAAGGACAGACAACGAACTGAAGACTCAAGTTGGCAGTAGACATGATTTTAATTGTCACAAAAACTGTGATTTCGTTGGTTGATTCTCAATCCTCATTGGATCTTATCATTCTGTATAAATTTTTGTCTTATCTCTTATATGCTAGTCCTTACTTTATTTGCTGTAATAACCCCGCTGTCAGTCAGATAAAACAAAACCATTCAAAAAATCACCCCCAAAATAAATCACTGGGCACGCCATTGATTAAATGTTAGATTGAGACCACATCTGAAAATAATACCACATTTATATACCTACTCACCAAAGACAACAAAACAGGAGAAATAAGACTGTAAAAATAATACTTGTAGTCAAAATAGGGGCCCCTGAAAAGACAATGAGGATTATTAAAAAAATTCAATAAATAATATTATCAATAAGATATTCATCATCGAATTTCGTGTATGCTTTAAGGAATACCCATAGAAAGGTACATGCTTCAATCAATAAATAATATGCGGTTGTCATCATAAAAAATATCATCCTGAATTATTTCACCAACTTATATTTTCACATCAAAAGGTAGAAGAAAAATAGGTGAATGTTGGACAGTTCCTCAAGATATTTATCATATTTATGTTTTGAAACTCTCGGATGTTTCCTCAGGAATTAATAAAAGGGTAATCCAATGCTTCTTGCGAGAAAATCCCAATGCAAATTGTTCGTTGTTGTTCGCAAATTGTAGATTAGAATGAAACATTTGAGAGCAATGAAAATGCTAGTGGAAAATTGTTGAATGGCGGAATAAACAATTTTTTACAATTCATTATGCAGTGGTAATATTTATAAAAAAATTATGCCTGAGGATGGGGTTCTAGATCGAGGTAACAGAGTCGACTAAATTAGTTGTGTGGCACAACCAAAACTTACAAGAATGCGTCCAGACAACTGTAACGACCATTTTTCCTTATAACAATATTCTTCATCAATAAATGCAAAAAAAGCACTAATTAGAAAGGGATATACCGTTCAAAAATCATATATCCCAACACTCACATCACACATTCTAACGATTCAACGTTCAAATCAGTCGAAGAGTTTAGCTAAAGCAATACAAACGTTTCCACTGTTGGCACTGTTGCCAGTTGCAGTTTCCTCCACATCCACAGAATCGAAATCGAGAGGAGATCAAGACGAATTTGCCAACCACCAAAGCTATCCATCACATCAATCGATTTTAGAGACGGATAAGGGCCAGTTGTAAATACTCAAGTGAACTGTGGTTCATGAAAATTCATGAAAATCGTTGGAGCCGTTTCCATACTAACATTGTATTCAACACAATCATCGAGAACTTATCCAACTGTATATACATACAGCTATAAAATAGAATATGATTTTCTCCAAAAATCATCAGCACTTTCAAAAATGAAAGGAATATAAAAATAGCACAAAGAAATTTGATAACAATAAACAATATTTATTCGAAATTCAAAGACAAAGAGTCACCTTTCATGAAAAATGATACTGTTTATTGCATTTCCTGTGGTATATGTAACAAAACATACATGGAACAAATGAGCCAAAACTTGAAAGCAAGAATAATAAGTAATAAAAGTGATTGTAGACTATCGGAACGATCTGCTCTTTCAGATCATGTCATAAATCTTGACCATGTTATGAATTATAAATATGTTTCTGAAAGAAATCTAAAGACTTTTTCTGGAAATGGTGGGAATCAATAATGACTCAGTAAAATATAGTCATTTCATCTCACTCTATAGCATTTTTCCAACAAATAATTTCTAAATCATAGCGTGACTGTGTATATTTTATTAAAATAAACAACTGAAACTAAATTTTTCGCTGCCGGAGAAATCCAGCATCTATCAAATTCACACTATTCATAACATGCATTTGAGAAAATTTTAAACAAATAATAAGTATTATTCGTTATTCCAACTCAATTTACCTGTGAGTATATTAAACAATATTTTCAGATACATTTGTTTTTGATCTTATTTGTAGCCTTTTTCAACTCAGTTTGTCGAAAGCTCGGCATAGCAAGCCAGATTGAATACCCGCTATTATATATTAATTAACAATAATATAGTTTCCTTTATAATAATTTTTAGTGTCCTGAGGATGACCAAATAGAAGGACAAAACGTCGATATGAACAGAATTTGATTATCTGTTTTACTGACCACTTCCAACAAAATGAAAAACTGGAATTATAAACTTTGCGTTTGGTTAACTTTTAAACCATAAGAGTTAGAAGGGTCGGTCAAATAAAGAAAAACCTGCATTCATAGAAGCATTGTCAAGTAGTTCAATGAAATCAAAATTATCAAATTATTGAGATATCATAAGTAAAGTAAATTCTGTCATTTAGATTTTTCTTTTTTCCACTTTATTTCAAATATCAACAAAAAATTTTACGGGATATTTTTATTCGACAGTGAATTATCCTCAATTTGACGTTATCAGATCTCGTATGCAAAGTTTCGTACTCTCTTTGGGCTACCCTCAACCTCATTTTTTTCAACACGGACCTGCATATTTCATGACACTTTTCGAAATAACTTTTGAAGCTGAATTTAAAGATATATCAATCATACAATGTCATTCAAAGTTGATTTTCAGGTGATTTTGACCCTTATACAAATGTCTTTGGTCGGATCTGTATTACATTAATAGTATTTTTCACAGTAAATGGTATTGGCTTATTAACTGCAATAAACTACCCGATTTAATCCCATTGTGTAGAAAATCATCTGGTAAAAGATGCAAATGTGCTACAGGGTCGAACTTAAGAAATTTGAATTTTGCATAATGTAGGAGATATACAAGTAATTTATTTAAATGTTACAATTCTATTCTATATTGAGTTCAGTGTCGCTATCGCTATCCTCACCTAAATTAATTATAATTGGCGCAATTGATTTTACAGAAAGGTACGAGTTTTCAACATTTATAACATGACTAACAGAACTTTTCCAACTCTCGGTAGGAATGTCATTCATACAGTTCCTAATTAATTCTACCACACTACCACTTAAAGTCGGAGAAGTATTTTTTTCGCGCACGCTCGATTTAAGATGGTGCCACATAAGCTCTATGGGATTGAACACGCACTAGTAGGGACGTAGTCGTAACACTGTATGTCCCAATTCTTCTGCAATTGTATCACAAACATACGTTTTTTTTTAAAGAAAATGACTGCAGCACTTGTTAAAGTCCTTTTTTTGTATAATTTTCCTCAAAATATATGTCATTTGCAGCCATGGTGTTTTGAATCTCCAATTTCGTATTCTTTGAGCCAGGAATTTTTTGCATTTGTCGACTATGATAGCTTGCGTTGTTCATTACTATAACGCTGTTTGGCGAAATGTTGGGTAACAGACAATTTTTAAACCAATCTTCAAAAAGCTCTGCTGTCGTATCTTCGTGATAATCAACACAAGAGTCCTTAATATTTTTGGCAGAAAGCCACATAGCGTTTGAGATCCCACCATTTTCTGATCCTGCGTGTAATATTGTGATTCTCTTCCCTTTATTTGATGGTGCTTTTGTTTTACACTTATCAGAGGAATCAGACCACATCATCCTTTGGAAGGGTTGTCATGCGTGTCAAACCACGTCTCGTCAAGGTAGAGTATTGGCCGATTTTCAGACCGGTATTTTTTTATCGACGTTATATATTCAGAACACCAGTTTATTAAACGTGTGGATTCCATTATTACTTGTCTCTTTTCAATTTTGCGATATTTAAAGCCCATTGCAGACAGAGCTCGCCAAAGAGTAGTGAGGCCACAGTTGATGTGAGTTTCGTCATTGATGAGCCGCTATTTCAGACTTTTGATTGTAGGGACACGCTGCTCATCGTACATAGTGTAGATTTTTCGCCTTATCAAATCTTTTTCCCAGTCGTCTAGACTTTTTGTGACACAGGAATCTTTACGATTTTTTCTTGATTCCATGGAATTTTCAACAATTTGTCTAACTGAAGTAAGAGGCACCTTCGTCAAATTACTGGTTACTTTTGCTGCAGCACCCGCGTTATATCCTTGCTGAAGTAAGGAACCATACACATTTTTTATAATGATTTTCGCGTCACAAGATAAGTGATTCTTCTTCAACGAACCACTGGAAAAAGCACTATTACTTTTTATCCACGGACGCCACATACTGCCTATTCTGTACGTTGGGGTATAAAATCTTTGCTATTAATGTCTCTAATAACAAATAAATGTTATAAAATTATTGCACGCCGTAACACAAGTGAACACTTCCAATGAAATACAAAGACTAAAATGAACAAGAAGTGTAAGCTGTAATCCTCTACAATCCCTCTCTGATAAACAAAATTACCTGAATAAGGTCCTTTTACATTTATGATGTGCATCTCGGATTTTACAACTTAAGGGTCTAATTGGTTTTATTATAATCCTTCAGTCAATATCATTTATTGTGAAAACTACTATACCTATAGAGTAATTAACAACATACAGCAATACATTCCGATTAAAAAATCAACTCACTCATCTCTAACTGAATGGAACGTATCATAATCAAAGTAAGAAAAAAGTAATAATGATTTACATATTTCAAGAGGAGAAAAACCTAATTCATAATAAACGAAACTATAATTTATTTGAGAAAAAAATTAAACGATTATTCTAAAGTAAATGAAAATTATATAATGAAGTAAGTGTTCGAAATGTCCATCATTTTGTAAAATGCACTTTGCGGTTCTGGAACACAAACTTTTTATACATTTGCTCATTTCGTCCCCTTGAATACTATATGAATAAATCTATCCATATGGTTCGTGTTTAATTTAATTGTTCGAGGCGAACCTTCCACCTGAGAAAAATGTAATGCGCCATACTAGAACACCGTATTTTGGGTTTTCTTCTGGAAATGAACGAGAATCTTTGAATTACTAGACTGAATTGTTTCTCTATTCCAACTGTTTCAATCGGAAGAATTTATTTTGAGGAGAAAGTTTCGCTGTAATTGAAATGAAATATCAACTTTGAGTCATCAAAGATTTATACTACTCTCCTTGATTGCTATTTATAATGAATATGCATGCATGAAAATTGAAGAAAACGCAATAGTCAGTTAAAAAATTTCATAGACCAAATATTGCATGTACAGTTGGCTCAATTGACTTCTTAACATGCGATCAGTGAATGAATTGGAAATAGGTCAAAAGAAATTGGTGAACAGAACAAGGCGTGGCTATTGCTCTTACCGACGAGAATGAAGTTTGAGAAACTTCAGCTTTTTCTTCTTCGAATCAGGAAAAATAGGAAATACGAAAAGGAATGTCAAATAATTATCAGACACCCTTGGTTGATATACCTATGTGTGTATCACTCTAAAAATTCACAGGAAGGAAGAAAGAATTTATCTCCTATGGTGCTAAGGGCGTTGAATTGAATAGGCACTTTTCTTGTTCATTTTTTATACCAAACTCACGAAATCTGAATATGCAGATAATATTCATGATATATTGAAACACGAATGGAAAGTAAAAAGCAGAAAACTTGATACATCAAGATAACATTTCATTTCAGTAAGAAACTCAGGCCAGAGCTTGTTTCGATTTCTCTATGAAAAGCAAACACATTTGTGACATTCACATCTCGAAGATATAATAATGAGTTCACACTTGTTACATCATTTAATTACTTCGCTGCGAAAACAATTGAGATATCAAGGGGAGATTTCATTTGAGTTGTCTTAGGAACATTAACTATGTAACATCGCGAATATGTCGGATTCGAGCACCAAATCAAGCAAAACTGTATATTGTCATACATTCGGTTGATACACTAAATTAAGTTGCATAAAAGTTTAATTTTTTTCCGAAGTCGGGTGAGTACAAATTCGTTTATTTATACGCAATCATGTATCACTTATCAAGGTAATGAAGTAAGAGTGAATTTTCATGTTGTGAAAAGTAGAAAGAGCAAGGAATGGTAGATGGTAGGTCATCTTTTTTCCAAAGGAGTGTATTCAAATGAAGACTGTCATATGTATTACTGACTATACATATAATTGTATTTGATTAATTTTTTACTAACTCTCGTTTAACTTATTCTCAGGCGTGATTTAAAAAACCCATAGGACGCATTCTGATTAAACTATGATTAAGTTTTCCAGCGACAGAGTGTACCAATAAGGAAAACGAACCGATAAGAGCATTTCAAGAGATATATCTTCATTTTTGATATTCATTCATTAACGACAATAGACAGTTTTTCCTATATTTCGTGACCTGCGATAACGTAAAGATCATATTGTCGTTACTTCGAGAAATTCGCATATCGTAGCGACATAATGAAAAATATATCGTAGCGACATCGCGGAATATATATCGCAGAGACATCAGGAAAATTGTATCCTAAGTGTGAAAAAATTCCTTGCGACTTGAAATGTGACATTGGCCAGTAATATCGTGACATCGTCGCCCTATCTTGGCGATGTATTTGTGTTTGCTGGGCACGGGTCCACAATTTTCTATACCACGCAATTTGTGGTCGTAGTTAAATTTTTTGCATTTTCGGCATGGCCCGTGCACAGGCGACTGTCGAGATGCACATCAGACCAGTCGCAGTTGCCGAAATTCTGAGCTCTACGAACAACTGTATTGCTTCACTAGTATGCATAACAACCATTGTCTTATAATTTGGAGTTTCTTCATACTGTTCAATATGAAAGTTTGTTAATTGATTATCATCCATAATCTTTGACTCAATATATTCGAGTGTTTCAACTTTTTCCGATGTCGGGTGAAGAAAATGTTATCCGATGTACGAGTAAGGAGATTTTCTAATAATCACTAAAGAAATATGACATCACATTGAAACATAACATTCGAATAAAAACTGCATATCGCAAGAGGACCAATATAAGCAGAAGAAGATGAACCTGAAATTATTTGAAGTAGGTATTCGTATAGATTCAATTCCTTGGAAATTTCCATTTTATCTGAGATTACCTCGCAGCAGGTAGTCATAGGATTGGATTCCATATTCTGTATGCCTTGCGTACTAGAGCTACTCTAGTTTCTCAAGATATAATGAAACATGCAACATTTCAGGAGACAGCTTGAAAAAAGATATACTTATTTCCACGCATTCTCAACAATCATGCAAATGTATCCTGGTTACTGACATTTTTTGTTGAAAAACCTGTCACGAATTCAAGAAGTTTGCCCTCATTTTAAAGTGGAATATTAATGAAAGCAGAATGAGAACCCAGTTAAATTCTTTCATAGATATTGTCATATATAAAAGGTCTTGATGAAAAACCTTCCCAATCAGGCCGCAACATTGACATACATATAAGCATATATTGCCTTGTGTGCACGTCCAACTCTTGGAGCAAACATCACATCCAACAATTTGAATATATACATATATATATATATATATATATATATATATATATATATATATATATGTTCGGATAGGTTCGGTCAGTTGTATGTTGTTCCTCATCCGAAAAACCATCCACGACATCAGACGCAACCTCCATTCCAATAATATGTCCTTATACCAATGCTACGGCACTCTATCACTCGCTAAAATTCATCCACTCATCTGGGACACACTCCTTAGAATCTCTCAAGAGAAAGCAGACCATATCAGCACACAAAAAACCGAGACCCACAAGAAAAAACTATCAGTTCTCCTGAAAACCAACACCCCGAATCCATCAACACCCAACCCTCCAGTCCTAGTCCACAATCTCTCAGACACCCCTCTGGACAAAAATGCCCACAACATTTTATCCAAAGGTTTCAATTTCTCTATCACTCCCACTTCAATTCCAACCGAATCACTCATCACCCAAATCGAATCTGCTATCACTCACCTTCCTGAAATGATAGCTGAAGAAACCCGACAAGACATCGCCACTACTCTCAGGAGGGCGAAACTTCCTAAATCCAATATCACACCGGCAGAGAGACATTCTCTGAAAAGTCTCCACAACAACCCAGACCTGATCATCCTCCCAGCAGACAAGGGCAACGCCACAGTCATCCTCAACACGTCTGACTATGTTGATAAAATGAGTAAACTACTCGATTCACCTGAATATCAACCCACCGACAGGGACCCAACGACCTATCTTGAGAAGAAAACCAAGACCCTTATCAACAACTCCAATATCCCTACCGAAACCAAGAAAGCTCTCATCCCCAGGGAAAAATCCTCACGCACACCCCTCATATATGGTCTCCCAAAAATACACAAACCCAATGTTCCTCTTCGCCCCATTGTCAGTGCTTTCGGTTCTCCAACACAAAACCTTGCTAAACACCTTGCAAATACTCTCCAACCCCTTGCAGAACAGTCCTCGTCATATGTACGAAATTCATTCCACTTCATTGAAATCCTCAAAAACCTCAATATCCAACAGACTGACATCCTTGTGAGTTTCGACGTAGTGTCCTTATTCACATAAATATCCCTGTATCAGATACATTGAACATCCTCGAAACCAAACACCAAATTTCCAAAGACACCCTCAACCTCATCAGTCACTGTATGTCCAGTACATACTTCCTATTCCAAGGTACATTTTACAAACAAGTAAAAGGCGCCCCCATGGGTTCACCCCTCTCACCAGTCCTTGCATGGAAGACTTCGAAACGAAAGCCATGAACACGTTCGACCACAAACCCTCTTGCTGGTTCAGATACGTAGATGACGTTTTCGTCATATGGCCCCACGGCTCCGAAACTCTCCATAATTTCCTTGATCACCTCAACGACCTCCACCCAAATATTAAGTTCACAATGGAAATTAAAGCAATAACTCCCTTCCATTCTTAGATGTCCTTATCACAAAAACCAATGACTCCTTCACCCACACGGTCTATAGGAAACCAACACACACAAACCGATACCTTAACGCAAACTCCCACCATCATCCAGCACAAACCAATTCCGTAGTAAATTCCCTCATCCACTGATCTATCAACCTCACAGACCTCCATAACAAACCACAGGAACTAGCCAAACTCAAATCAGCCCTTCTTCAGAATGGATTCACAGACCATCACATTGACAGATCCATCCGCCGCCATCAAACTTCTCCTTCCATTCCCAGAGACCCAACAGGCAACAACGTTCCCCACAAAGCTTTCTTTCCCTACATTAAAGGTGTTACTGACAAAATCAGCCGAATTCTCAAAAAACAGGGCATAAAAACGATATTTACAGCCAACAATAAAATCTCCACATTCCTCCGCTCTCCCAAGGACAAAATTGTAAACGAATCGCAGGATATATATGAAATACCATGTGCTGATTGCCATAGAACATATGTAGGCCAGACCAACAGACGTGTGACAAGTAGAGTATACGAACATCAACTTGCTGTCCGAAAATCAGACCCATCTTCAGCTCTGTCCAAACATCATCAAGAGACAGGACACAATATAGACTTCGAGAACACCAAGACCATCGCAACAGCTAAAACACTACAAGCTCGTATAATTCGTGAGGCCATCGAAATCGAGAAGCGACCTTCCTGCTTAAATAAACGTGACGACGGTCACAGACTTCCAACTGCGTGGAAACCCTTAATTTCCAGATGCCCAGTCCCCACCAAGACATTCGACGGTCCTTCAGCAGCACCTGCTGCTATAAATACCACCCAACATCCCTCGATACCTCAGTTCGATCTAAGGAGTAGGCAGATTGAGACCTTAGAAAGAACTCGTGACGAGACCTGGGGAGTAGGCAGATTGAGGCCCCGGCGTCAAGTCACAAACCCTTGCCCTCTGTGACAACACCTGAGGAGTAGGCAGATTGAGACCTCAGCGTGAAGTCACATTTACTCTTGAAAATGCCTCAAAAATCGGAGCCGAAACGTCGAGAACAAAACTCCAGACGCGGTTCAACCGAACTCAACAACAACAACATATATATATATATATATATATATATATATATATATATATATATATATATATAAGAGTTATCAATAAATTAACTGGTACAAAAAAGACTTTCCAATTCGACTAAAAAAATTGGGGTAAGTATTCGAAAAATGGAATTAGGTATATACACTGAAATATCCCTCTAAAAGCGTTCTGATGGCAATTGTACCGTGTAGGTAGACCTAATGACCAAGCGATCCTTGGATGATTTTCAAATTCTGCACAACTCGTTTCATATTTTTCAGCGAAATTTTGTGCTAGTTATTTAAAAAATGAAATGACATAAACTGGAAATACTCTTCTGATCGCTTTCTAATACCTTTTCCACACTGTAGACCTAATGATCAAGAGAATATTTAATAATTTTCGAATTCTGCACATCTCGTATCATATTTTCAATCACAATTCGCCTGGAAAATGTTATGCTAGGTATTTTAAAAATGATATTATATAAACTGAAATACTCTGTTAACCGCTTTTTGATGGTATTACACCCTGTAGAGTGTAGACCTAATGATCAAGCGAATATTTAATGATTTTCGAATTCTGCACAACTCGTATCATAACTTCCATCAAAATTCGATTGGAAAATTTTGTGCTAGGTCTTTGGAAAATGGTATTATATAAATCGGTATACTCTTCTAACCCCTCTCTAACGGCTATTTCATCCTGTAGCCTGTAGACCTATAATTATCAAGCGAACATTTAATGATTTTCAAATACTGCACATCTTGTTTTACGTTATCAAATCTATTTCGTTTGAAGGAGTTTGTGTTAGATATTTAGAAATGAATAGCTCTTTCAAAATCAAATCGATATATCGTAGGTAATATCTATCTTATTTCACCACAAGGAAGCAATGAATAGAGTTTATTAATTACTACATTCGCAAATTGTATTATGTTTATATCAAGTCATAAAATCAGTTTATCCACATATTATCATGGTTAATCCGACCGTTGCTTTCAACGGCAAAAAAAGCTGTTGCGACATACGTAGCGGCTTAGAATGCCTACATTGCCACATTTGTTTTGAGTTTTGACCCTGTCGAGATACGACCTTATAGACCGGGAGGGCATGACAGGTGACGTTCCACCATTTTTTCGTGCATGCCTTTCTAAGGCTTGATAAATAACCCTAAAATATCAAAGATAGTCGGATTTTCGCCCCCCCCCCCCCCCGCGCGTCCTCTTCATAAGGAAAAACGCTTTTCTTTCTGTAGCGAATTTTCGTGTTTTTCCGTGATACTTTACTACATGCCATTGTAATATACGGAAGTTCAAACTAATTGAAGTTCTAATAATTGATGGCATGCACCCCGCAGCGGCCCAAGATGATCAAAGGTTGTGAAAACCTGAAAAAAAATTAGGAAAATTCCGTGTTTTCAAATTGCATGCCGATGTGAAGAATTGAAGTTTTTGTAATAAAAATACTATGAGAAAATTGGCAAGCACCCCCCGTAGGACCAACGGTGAAAAATTTCTGGAAAATTCTGTAAAATTCTAACACCAATTTTCCGTGATTCCAAATCACTCCTAATAAGGATGAATATTAATTTTATAACAGAATAATTATCTAATTCAAATGGCATGCATGTTGAATAAGCCCATCGTATTATAAATAATAATAAAAGTTGCAAAAAAACAGTGCAAATTTAGGTGACTTGTTTTTGCATACTGTTTTGTATTTGATGAATTTACCTTATTTCAAGCCATGAATGTAAATGGCATGCATGTAGCTACAGCCCAATACACAAAAATTGTGAAAAAATTGAATAAACATCAATTTTTGGATTGAAAAAAAAATCTAAAAAATGCCGTGACTTCTTCTTGCATGCCACTTTGTATTTCGTTTGTAGATACTATTTTAAGTTGAAATACGAAATGGCATGCATGTAGCTCCATGAAAATTGTTTGAATAAACATTATTTCAAGTTGATGGCTGAAATAACATACATGTTATCACAGTCCAACATTCAAGAATTGTAAAAAAAATAAATTCAAATGACTCGAATCACCAGGTCTCTAGTCTAAACGTGGCCTATCATACGTCGACTAGCACGAGAGGTTACTACTACCCTATTGTTACGATCTTTCTTCTGGAAAATATTAATTCTGACACCACTGTTACGATATATCCTTTCAAAATCCAACTTCTGGCACTACTGTTACGATTTATCCCTGGGTTCGTCGATTAAAACACCGAACAACACTGAACTTCTTTTATTATAACTCTCTATCACAATACAATACAACACAATCACTTAAATCGCTCCGATAACTTTCCAATGCTCGGTACCCAAACACTCTGTACTAAAAATTCTACTTCCGCACAAAGCTCTGCTCCACTTAGCTCCCAATAACTTTCACCACTTAGCTCTGAATAAAATTTGTCACTTAACTAACTCTGTCAATAACTAACTCTCCGAATAAAAACTTCTTTCCGCCGCGATATCACGATGCTTATATACCTGCGTACCTATCGAGAATCCTCGAGAGAAGCCCCGATGACGTGTCTCGAATTCTCCAGGCGGCAATCAACAGTTATTGGAAAATGACGACGCGATCCCTCATCTGCGTTTACGATCTCGTCATGGCCGGCGCTAGAACGTAACACTATGATAGACGCTACACGCTACGCCATTGCCTATACCACCGATTAGAAGTAAATAACAAGTTTGCTACCAGTCGGCATGATGTATCAGGTCAAGATTTTATATTTAGCTGGGCTCTGGCAGCATGTGGTGCGGTAGGAGGGTGTCGGCTGGGAGCATTCTTGGCTCACTTGCACTCACGCCTCAGATACATCGGCTGAGCGTTAAGTAAGAGATAGGAATATTAACCCAAATAGGGCGGCGAGTGAATTTAATAATAATACTTCATGTATAAAATAATGATGCTGAAAATGATTTTCTACTTTCATTTTTCATAAAAAATTTGAAAAATAATAAAATTATTAAATCGGACGATTTTTTTGTTTATTTAACCAATTGTCATAAAGCTACATGCATGCTATTTTGCATTTCGGCACAAAAAAGTACATAGCGGCATGCAAAAAGAAGTCACGCCATTTTTTAGTTTTTTTTTCAATAAAAAAATTGATGTTGATTCAATTTTTTCACAATTTTTGTGTATTGAGCTGTAGCAACATGCATGCCATTTACATTCATGACTTGAAATAAGGTAAATTCATGAATTTCAAAACGGCATGCAAAAACAAGTCACCTGAATTTGCTCAGTGTTTTTTGCAACTTTCGTCACGCATGCCTCTATTTTGCAACACCCTGGTGTGCATGCCAAATTTCCTTCTATTGAATAATGGTACGAATTAAGTATTTTTTCAATGGCATGCAGTTTGGAATCAAGGAAAATCGGTGTTAAAATTTTACAGAATTTTCCAGAAATTTTTCACCGTTGGTCCTACGAGGGGTGCATGCCGATTTTTCCATAGTGTTTTTATTACAGAAACTTCAATTCTTCACATCGGCATGCAATTTGAAAACACGGAATTTTCCAAAATTTTTTTTCAGGTTTTCACAACCCTTTGATCATCTTGGGCCGCTGCGGGGTGCATGCCATCAATTATTAGAGCTTCAATTAGTTTGAACTTCCGCATATTACAATGGCATGCAGTAAAATATCACGGAAAAACACGAAAATTCGCTACAGAAAGAAAAGCGTTTTTCCGTATGAAGAGGACGCGCGGGGGGGCTAAAAACCCGACTATCTTTGATATTTTAGGGTTATTTATCAAGCCTCAAAAAGGCATGCACGAAAAAATGGTGGAACGTCACCTGTTATGACCTCCCGGTCTATTAGAGGCGTTCAGGCATAATGCCACGGATGGTAGCTTCGCACCACCGCGTGCTCGGGTAAGTGCGTGAACCAAATATCCGAACTTGCGGTTCCTCTCGTACTCTCGTACTGAGCAGGATTACTATCGCAATGACGAGTCATCAGTAAGGTAAAACAAACTTGTCTCACGACGGTCTAAACACAGCTCAAGTTCCCAGAGAGTGGTGAACCTGACCCTGCGGGGCCAGCGTCTGCCGGGCGACTAGGAGTTAAAATAAAGGGTAGTTGAAATGCTCCAATTTTTTAAATTTCCATCAATATTTCCCGTACTGATGATAGTACAAAAAAAACGTCGTAATGTTTTCGATAGTATGCGATTAGATAAATATGAAACTAAAAAAATTAACCCAACTTTTGAGGACTCTGACGAATTTTTCATCCCTAACGTAAACCCAACACCTTAATATTGAAAAAAATTAAATTTTGTTTTGAGCATGTTGCTCCTCCCCTTTTTTATTTTTTCAGAATATGAAAAATGTTTACATCAATTTTGGAGCTTGCTCTTTTTTTTATGCACGGAAATATTTTTATAATTTTTTAGAAATTCGTACTTTGTATTCGTATACTTATTTTTTATCAAAATCAGTCCAATCGATTAGAACCGATCGATACAACTTTTTATGGAGATGATGAATGAAAAAACTCTTTTTTTTTGGATTTGGATTTGCCACATGGAGTCGATTTTAGAAAAAAATTCAAAGAGCATTTCTCAACGATTTATTCTGTTCTTCCCGATGAGATGAAAATTTTGATGATTTTTCGATTTTTTTTTGCCAAAAAATGCGTAGGTCGACCGCCACTTCTCTACTGAGAAAAAGATTACATCAATTTTGGAGCGTATCTCCCTTTTTTGTATGCACGACACCCGTCGAATCGGTTCAAAAATATTTCATGTTCACTTAGAACCGATCGATACGACTTTTATGGGGATAATCAAAATGAAAAAAAAATCTTCACTCGAAATATTCGGAGATATTGAGAACTCCTTTTTTTTTAATGCTTCGTTTCGGGGATACAGGGTGTTAAAATTGAATTTTTTGTTCGTTTTTTCAAAATGACTTTTGCAAAAAATAGGTTATTCGTACGAAATTTGGTACACCAGGGATTTTTTCCTGACGCGGGAAATCATAATTTTTTAGTAATTTTTATGTAATATATAGAGGGCGCTGCGTACTCTATCGTTATTCATTTCAAGTTGTTCTAACTTTTTTTGACAGTACCCTTTTGGTACTTATCATGAAATACCTAGTTCCCATTCCTTTTTTGAGTCAACAAGGTACACTTCCTCAACAACGCTGGGAGTGATCGTTTTCGAGATATTTTTCTTAATAGCAGTATACTGTGTCAATATTATTGGCAATATTGCAACATTTCAATTTTGACCCAATGCGCGACCTATATCACTGATAAACTCTGTTCTCCTCCGATCCCGATCAGTATTCATCATTTATTACACTGTGTATCGTGGAACGTGGAACAAACCTATTATTGGGAAGTTCATCATCCAGATACGCCTCTATCGGAAAATATTTGAACTATTTCATCACGTAAAACAAAAACAAACTTCTGAATGTGAAATTATGGTACACTTCTCTAACACATTCTCTCACTGATTAGTCTGCACATATGTTTTACACAGAACTTTGCCAAAATTCGAAAAACACAATAGTGCAAGCGCTGCGAAACATTCCGTTTGAAAAAACCGATGAGCTCATTCTGATTGATGATTTGAGTTAAGAAAGACTTTATTAATGATATTGTGGAGGTTGCCGGACGGAATTATGGTCCAGTTTTTTTTTTCGGTCCTATAATAGTTTTCGCTTCCATCGCTGTAGCTGCGAAAAAAAAATTGTTATTGACTATTAACACATGGTTTAGGTAAGGTACGGAGAAAAACGGCATGATCTAATTCAATACAAATTTAATAAAAAAAGTGGTTTACCTATCAATAAGTAGTGAAAAATTCATTCAGGTAAGTTTTGACAACTTTTGCCGATGCATTTGCAAAGGAAAATACAATTGATTTCGCTTTTTCTACAAGTGCAAAACATTGTCAGGCATTCAGCATTTGCAAAGCCTGATCAAAGAATTTGTCATAGCCGGTTTTGCCATTTGCACCGGGTACAACTTTCCATCTCGTCTTTCATTACCGAATTGGAGTAAGTTCGGAGGCCCATGTATTGCAGCCCTTAAGCAATGTAAATACAAAACATCAAAAATTCTAATAATTTCAGATACATTTGAATTGAATCCCAGCTTGAAAGATATCTTTTGGCTGATCCTTCAAACCAAATCCCTCAAAAACTACTATTCGATAGCTTATGCTAAAAGTGGATGTTGAGTACGAAAACATCGGAATCTGCACAATTTATAAAAACTTGTTCAATTCCTTCAAGAACAGCAACAAAAATATGGCTGAAAATCCTTCAATCTGCTTCTGGAGAGATGAATGAATATTTTTCGATGGAAAAAGGTTTCATTTTCTTTTTAATTATTAATGTAATAGTTCATTAATAATAATACGAAATTTTCTAGCGCCGGCCTTGTCGCTCGTAAACGCAGAATAATATGAATCTAACAACTCAGTAGACCTATTACCTTGGAGCTTGAAGATTTTTTGGAGTCTTCATATCCACCTGTAATGGCCAGCTGGGATTTTGGTTGAAGGACTTGATATAAATATTTGTAGTCAGTTTCAGTTAGTTTCGGTTTAGCAGTGTCTGAGGTGTTCTTTTTTTTAAATGATTTATTTAACGTCGGCCTGTTTTCCCTACCAAGGCCAATCATCGACTCCGGTGACCACATTTCCCCCAACCGGAAATTTTGCCGAACACTCTGGTATTCCAACCAGAGGTAGGGATCCTTTACGAGTCCAACAACCATGGACTCAGGACCGCCGGCTTTACGTCTCCTCCGAAGGACAGCAATTCCTCAATATATCTTGTTTTCATTGATATATTGCCTGCGAGCTATGATATAATACTTTGCTGCAGTTTTATGAGCTTTCGACGCGGTCTTTCCCTGCTGCTTAGCTTCAGATATCGGAATGACTAATCAACATGGAGAGCTAGGCCATGCCCGTGAAGTATTCTTTCCATCATTCTTTTGTTGATTAACTATCATGATTGTAACGGTCATAGAATCTTCGCCACTTAATGTCCCCTTGAAAGTCATTGTCACAGTGTCTGAGATTTTCCAACAAACATATGTTTCCATTTAGTTAGGTAGGTGGTGAATGAATTCGGCTAGAGCTGTATGTTGCGGTATCTTTCTGTTCGTTACACTGATATAAATCACTAAACACCGCTAATGCTTCATGGAGTGTATTGCCTGACAATTTTAGATTTTGACTGCTTAATGAGGCTTGTATAAAAGTCTTCCATTTCGGCGTGAATGTGCATTTCTTCATGGCATCTTCTATAAGAATTTCATCACACAGCTTTTCCTCTGGTATAAGTTCAGTAGTGGATAGTTCCTTCCGTAATTCCTTAGCACACATGACGATTTCGCTACAGTATAGCCGACGTACACGTTCAGCTATTTCCTTAATGAACTTCCTGCCATGAAAACCAAAGAAGATTGCTTCCTCTCAGTAAGATATGAGAATAAAACCTTGTCACCAAATTTATCGATCAGCAAGCATCACTTCGAGATCACGATTAGAACTACATCATCTACTTCAGCGAGTACAGTCATGCGTTGAGCCAAGTATGTCAATTCAAAAGCGGTCGTCGAAACACCGTCTTTTATATCCGCCATTAATTTGTCAAAAGCAGCCAGTAACTGTATTTGTGATATTTGTTGTTGGTCGACCTCTTTCGTTACTAGAAGATATTGATAATGAAACGTAATTTCTTTAACACGACGTATGATATTGGAAGTTTCTGCAAACAAATCTTCTGGTGTTTCGTATAACAAATTTTTGTGAAAATTTCATAGTATTATCAACGCATTGAAAAACAGCAAAACTGCTGAAATTTCAGTTAAAAGATGACTTTTTTTATTTTGGTTTTCGTCGTATACCACAAATGGAACATCATGAGTCACTCGACGAATCGCTGTTGCTTCTTTTTGATTTGCGGGTCAGTTGATGATCCGGCTACGCCCTGTGTTGTTGATGAAGCTCTTTCTTCCAGCTTCCTATGTAGTGACGACGACGAATTTTTTCTTCGCTGATATAGCTGGCCATGCAACTTTTATACCACGAGAAGTGTTCTTCATCATCATTCGGATCAAACAACTCCTCAAATTTGTCTGAAATTTCGTCTTTGCGTCGTCTTGCTGCATTTGAATAGTTTCTTTCGGTTCATTCACCAGTTCAGCACGATTTTTCGTTCGCCTTTTTTTTAATCTAATAATTGTAGCGATATTTATTCATTTTAAAGAAAGTTATCCCAAAATTCGAAGCACTGCTATTTTAAATATTGGAAAATGTATCTGTTAAATAATGGATGAAGTTCAGCTATAACTGAAGTCACAAAAACTGTTGAGAAAAGCGCGGCCCGCTCCAAAACTCGAGAGAAGGTATGTGACGCTGGGAAGGAGATTTATAATAAAACTGACAACGGGCTTTTCTGGCAACTTTCAGTTCCAGGTTTGGAAGGATCTTGCAAAAAAATTCCAGTCGAGAAATAGCGGTCAATGGTTTTTGCATTCTATACAATATTTTTTTTCAACAACTACAGCGATGGAATCGAAAACTCCTATTATAGGGCCGAAAAAAAAACTGGACCATAATTCCGTCCGGCAACCTCCACATTATCATTAATTAAGTCTTTCTTAACTCAAATCATCAATCAGAATGAGGTCATCGATTTTTTCAAACGGAATGTTTCGCAGCGCCCGCTCTACAAGGTACACACACAAAATACAACGTAAACAATAGTAAACATATGTTTTTGACAGATTACGATCAGCTGATTACGGTTTGTTGCCGACATTTTTGAACAGACATCAGCGCCCTCATCGGTAGAAATTCTTCCCATGTCTGAGGCATTTTGTCGCGAGATACCAGGTATGTAATGGTAAGTTGCATTTGCATACGGACGCGTTTTCGCCACCTTCGGTATGAATATTTTGTCGCAGAGTAAACGTCAATGGTATGTAAAATCAGATACCGTGGTAGCAGCTTGGTATCAAATGGTTGGGTACTTTGACATATAATTTCAAAAGTAGTGTTTTTGATTATGGTCGTTAATTAATGTTGACGAGCTCATGAAGTTTAATGAAAACAATAGAACCTGATATTAGAAGTGGAGTAAAATGTAAACTATAGGATGTGGTGGTGTATTCATTAGGTACGCTATTGATTCATTCAACAAGAAATGCTCGAAAAAATCTAACATAGCCATACAATCATATTCTCGAATACTGCTAAGAAATCCTATAAAACTCGAAACTAGAATAAGTCATTCTACCGCTGAAAACGATTTACTCCTATCTTTTCGATAATTGATAATATGTGATTAATTTTCGATGATAATTGATAATGATGAAATGAATTGAACCGAATAAAACTCCGTAACCTCAATAACATTTAATTCAACCAGACACTATAATCAACAAGCTGTCAGGGTCTGATACCATTTTCGATTTTCGCGATTGTCTGGTATGAAAAGAAATAGAATAAGATAAGAGAGACGTACACTTGGCGACAAAAATTTCATACCAATGATCGCGGAAACGCGTCGGTATGCAAATGGTACGTACATACTACTTCATTGTACTTCACCAACAAATGAAAGTTTTCGGTTGTTAATTTTTCTCTTTTATGAGACTCGATCTGTGAAATGACGTCAAGGCATCATTGATTCAAGTGAATTCAACAGTGATTCCATTGTTCAATTTCAGAACACGCTTCAATGAATTGTCGTGGCATAAAAATTTCATTGCCCCGAATAAATTTCTGAATTCTGTAACATTTTCCATTTTCTTAACTGACTTACAACCCTACCTATGATTTAAACTCAACCTGAAACATGTTCGTTAAGAAGATATAGTAATAGCGGGTAATTTCTCTTTAGTCATCGGACATTTGAGAAAAATCAAAACGGTAACTGAAGCTACCGTTACATACTTGGTTATTCTGGTATCTCGCGAGAAAATACCTCAAGAAAAGTGTCATTGTCCTGTCATGACGTCAAATAATTGGTCCTAACGTCATAACTGTCTACTGGAAAATTCGATGATTGTTTTGCGAACAACATTTATTTAGTTTCATTTGATAATCTAAATTTATTCAAAAAAAATCATAAAAGAGAAATTCATACGTGTTAAATAAAATACTACGACAATGTCGTTAAATACGGCACATTTGAATGGAGGTGTGCTGATACACAATGGAGAACAGTGAGAGAAAACCCTGATGTGGTCATAATTGGATGACTAATATCTTTCCTTTACAGAATATTGTTATTTTCCGATAATGTAAGTATTGAATGGTCTGGTCAGCAAATTAGTGCTTTCCAAGGCACTAAAAAGGGAAGTATTTACCTCACTACACATCGAGTAATATTTAACAGCAAGTCCTCCTCTGATGAAATGCAGAGTTTCAGTTTTCCCTTCATCACTCTCAGTGAGGTATGTTGACATTCATTGAAAAGCACTATAAACTAATTATGATGTAATCTCAGGTGGATATAGAACAACCAGTTTTTGGAGCCAATTACATAAAAGGGAAAGTTCGTGCACAACCTAATGGTAATTGGGTTGGGGAAGCCAAATTTAAGATAACTTTCAAGCATGGTGGGGCTATTGAATTTGGACAATCTATGCTGAGGGCTGCTCATTTGGGTAAGGTTTTGCTTTTTATATTGGGGTTATTCATGAAAAAATAAAATATCCCACAATATTGATTCAGCATGTTGAAAGTCAGAGTAAATATAGAAATAAAAAATGTAACTTTCCAAAACATTATCATGAAAACTATTCATGAAAAAAGTGATGTAACCATCATTTACAGCTCTCGGTGAAGATATTTCAGGAGATGGTATGTACTGTTGATTGTACAAATCACCACACATATTGTGAAATTTGTCAGTTATATTCATATTATATCTATATGTTTTACAGCAACCAGAGGTGGGATGCAACCTCCACCTCCTTACATGCCTCCCCAGACCCAGTGGTATGCTGCTCCCCCACCAGCTTATGCACCCCCTCCTCAAGGTAAAGTACAATTTTTTATTAACTTATTCCCAGTTTCTTTAATTCAAATATGCAAAATGACAGGATATTATGGCTGGACACCACCCACCAATGTATTTCCTCAACAACCACCATCTAATGGTGTCTTCATGACAGATGCTCCTCCGCCATACCCTGGCATAGTTCCTGGGTACCAGCAAAATGGTTATGGCCCACCACCAGCTCAAGGTGGGTATCCTCCACATGGTGGCCCACCAGGGTATCAAGGCCAAGGCCCTTCTGGTCCTCAAGGAACAGCAGGAGGTTTCCAGCAAGGATTTGGGAGTGCTGCCGGTGAGTTTTCAAATTAGTTTCATTGTTTAGGAAGTTGTTTCAACAAATTTGTAAGTGCTATATGTTCGATCAAATATCATTATTATTGTAGTCCAGTCTATGACCATTTTCCCGTGTATTTATCCCATACAGCACCGATTCGCATGAAAATTTTGATTCAGGATCTACATACCCTCTTTTTCAAAATCTAGGGATGGAAAAATGAAGCATTCGAAGGTAGACAAATATTAATCCAGAAAATTCATATTAAACAATATTTGAAAAATCAACTGTTTCCGTAGTATTGAAAAAGCAAAATTTGAGGGTTTCTTCAAGTCAACCTTTCTATAGTGGAAAAATTTTCTCAAAGACATGATTCTCAATCAGCGTGTTTTACAGGAGCTTCAACTTTACTTATTACACTGGACCTTTATGTTTTTTACGAAATTTATAAAAACGGTTTTTTTTATTCACCCCAATTTTGCATCCCCAAAAATGAAATTTTACTACCTCGGTTCTCTGAAACAAAATGAAGATGAAATATTTCATAGCATATTATCTCGCGGAACCGAGTGTGTAGGAGTATCCTTTGACACTAATTCACGAATCACAATCTCTTTCATTCCTTAAAGTGATTCATCACCCTCTGGAGTGAACATATTTTTAAATCTCGTACCACCTTCAGAATGAACTAACAAAGTTTCATATATTCAATGATTTTTGAAAATTATCGAGAAGCAAAATTGAAAAACGTTGAGGATTGTCATTTCCGTCTCCTGAAAGTGCTAACGTGATAAACGCGCATCGGGTGCAAATGATATTTATTCGGTGTTAGAGTAATCATTGGTCCTCGCTAACAGTTTTCAGTTTCACACTGAAGGTTTCAGTCTTATTGATGTTTACAGATTTCCTGTACCTTATTTTTTCAGATGCTAAAGCTGCTGAAGCTGCTCAGTCAGCTTATTATGATCCCAACCAACCACAAATGGCTTATATTCCTCCGCCTGCTTATTATGTGAGTATATAATATATGTATGTGGGCCGTGGCCAAGCTGTAAGAGTGTGCGCTCTCAGCCGGGCGACCCAGTTGCGAATCCTCGAAATACCAGAATTTTTCAAATTCAATATTTGGCGTCCCATTATGGTGCCAAAGTGGTTCTCCATGAACTCTAGGGCCCGGGTAAACCTTGCTTGGACAAGCTCCTAAAAGGTCTTCTATAAATCTGAGATACTCGTTAAAAAAAATCGCATAAAAAGCTGCAGAAGTTAATAAAATTTGTCAAATATATCCCTGTCTGCATATGCTACTGTGTAGTTGAACATGTAGCAGTTTTGATGAAACAGGAAACTTGTATTTGCCAAGTGTAATAAGAAAGGTGAAACAATGGATGTTGTGAAGGAGATACAAGCAAATGCTTGTACTGGAATTTCTGCCAACTGATGGGTGTTATTGAGATATTAAGACGAATCTGTATAATTTGAACTCAAGTTTCCTTTCAATCACTCCACTTGATTTTCTTCGCAATCAGTCAAATATATAAAAATTATATATTTCCTTTGCTTTGTATCATTCACTCTTTTACAAAATGGTATTTTTTTTCACAGGAAAATCCACCCAGCTATAATCAAGCCACCAACAAAAAAACACAGTAGAAGTGGAATTATTATGGCACAGCCAGTTGATATTTGTATCATATTGTATAGCCATTGCTAACTATTGTAGCATCTTTATTGAACATTCCTGATATATGATTTTTCAAGATGAATGCTATATTGGATCATCACTTTTTATTATTTTCTGCTGGCCATTTTAATAATATTGTTAGCCCTTTTTCATAAAAAAAGTTATGATTTCAATGTGATAATTGAAAAGTAAAAGTACCAAAAAGTTTTAGTTCTTAGAACTTTTGTTGTTTTGAGTGCAGAAGCTGAATATAGATTGAATTTATGCTTATCACTATAGCCTGTACTTCACTATATAAAACTCTCATGCAAGATGTGCTGGGTTGAGAATATATAATCACATACTAAAATTATGAAACTTTAATGTATATATTTATAGCTTATATTATTCATGTTATTTGTCAAGATATTTCAATAAAATGTCAAACATAAAATTTTTCTCTTGAATGTTGTTTGAATGTTATTTGAGGAAGAAGATAAGTATTGGAATCCATGTTCAAAGAGCTTTGAATTCTTATATCTGTTCAAAGGGAAAAATTGAAGTTTTTTTTTCCTGATACATAACTGCAATATTACGAAAAAGCAAAATTGACTGACCATTTTATCAGTTATGTATCATATTCTTTGTGAATTTAGAGATTTAATTTGAGATGTATTCACTTCCCCCCGGTGACGTTTCAGAAACTACTCTGCTTCCTTTTCCAAGCCCTTTGGAAAAATTCTTTCAGATATTTTAGTTTTGTGAGTTGTGCCAAAATGTGAAACTGGTATGAATAACTCATCCCTAGTTCTACCAAGTTGATTTTGACACAACCTACTTTGACTGAATTTTCCCAGTTAAACTTCCCTCTTTAGAAGAGGCATCGAATATTGACCTATATTCAATGAGCAAGTAGCAATCTCGTCATTTCCGTTTGATAATATCATTGGTTATAGATATAAAATAAAAGCCTGTGTAGAAAGGATTTGAAGCGTTTGTGTTATGCCACCTACACAAAATAGGTGTAAAGATATGTCTCTCACTTTGACTGAATTGTTGAAAGAAAGATAATAATGCTTCAAAACAGAGTTGACGATAGATATTTATGGAGGAAATGTATGTTTAGGCATGAAAATAATCTTCAAAACATGAATGATCTACGGCATTGACAAAAATTTCAGTTATCTTTCTGAATCGATCTGGTATTATGTATAAGTAAACAAGAAATTGTGTGATTCAGGCTACGACGTCCGTAAAAAAAAAACGAAAGAAAAGACGTGACATGGAAATGAAATCACCAGTACACATCACATCCATTACGCCAAATGATATTTTTATATGGTTAACTAACTATATCTCTAGAAACAGTGATAATATACAAGTAGCATCTTTGAGCTTTGTTGATTTCTCGTCTTCTCAAGATGTTTTCATGTTCAGCAGTTCTTATTGCTTTGGCGCTCATTGATATTCGGTTTTCCGTTTCGTGTATTATTATTACAAACAGAATACCGCGAGGGCGATGAAATTTTGTGTCTCTCATTCAATTACTTTATTATTGATATATTCAACATACTGTGCAAAAATATCAGTTTGGTGTTGGGGAAATTGATATCTAGGAAAAGTTTTCATCAATGTTGATGCCAAGAAGCTCATCATACTGATTGCTATTGCTTTTGGGATTCGAGGAAAATATTATTTTTCCGATTTTTCTCTTCATTGAGTTTCAAAGAATTAGCAGAAACCAAGTTTTGGTCTTTTCAATAATCTTTTCCATTATATATTGTGAGGTGTTCATATCATCACTTGTATTTATAAGGGTTGTATCATCTGCAAAACAAACGCATTTTAGAGGATGTGTGTAATGAAACAGATCATTCAAGTAAATTAAAAATAATGTTGGCCCAAATATGGAGCCCTGAGGAACTCCATGTTGGATGTTTGTGAATTCTGAGAGTATCATTTACGAAAACTGTTTGTTTTCTGTTTGCCAGATATGATTTGAACAAACTAAAAGATAGTCCTCTGATACCGTACTCGTACATTTTGTCAAGCAGTAGTTCGTGAGAGACACAGTCAAAAGCCTTTGAGAGGTCACATAATGTTAGAGAAACAAAATGTCCCCTTTCCAGGCCCTCAACTGTGTCTCTGAGAACCCCCTGAATGGCTCGTGTTGTATTACGTTTTTTTCGAAAGCCGAATTGATTGCAGTGAAGTATTTTGTTCATTTCCAAATATTTCATCAGTCTAGCGTTTAGGACACTCTCAAAGATTTTCCCAAATGTTGGAATAATGGACACCGGGCGATAATTGGTTTGGGATCCTAAGGAAGTATACTAAAATCAGTGACAATATATATGAACATGAATTTAATTTTGCCATTAATGCGAAAAAATAGGAATTACCACGCTTTATATCTATGTTGAGGGATCTGGCGATTTCTTATGTGTGGAAACAGCATGTCAAAATACAATGATTTTCAACTGTTTTTTCTTCCTGTTGTGCATTTTTCATCATGAATATTGAATGTGAAAATTGCAGGCCGAATTTGTTTTCAACATAAATTCAGAGACGTAGATTTCGGACCGATTCTGTTTCATGAATAATTTTTTAACGAAATTCACTCGTATAATTTTTTTTTGACAAAAATTCATATACATCACGTTACATACCAATGATTTGTAGTTCTCTTGGTCTACACGAGTTATGGCTAATTTCAGAATTCCATATCCTTCAGTTCTTGAGAGTATAATTTGGAGAGTTGGACCAACTGAAAGCGTCAGGAAAATACAAGGAAAGTGATCGTTGACGAAGGGTCGGACATTTTTAACAATTTCGAGGCAGAAACAAGGAAACTTCTCGGTGAAGTTATCACAGCCGATGACCAATCTATCTTCCAAAAAGTAACACGACAATAGACTTTCAAACTCAATACTAACAATTAAGGAGAGATAAGATTGTGATTTCGTTTTACCAAATCTTAGATTATCATAAGAGTGTTGAACTCAATAAAAAGCACCTGAAAATGTTGAATCCAGTGGACATGTAGTGAATGCAGTGAGAACTAAAGAAAAAATATGCTTTGTTGGAATCGTTTGTATGAACACCCTCCAAATAAATGCCGAGCTTTCAGAAAAACTTGCACATTCTGCCAAAATCGTGTACATTTCTCTAGGGCCTGCAACATCCAATTGTATAGCCCGCAAAGAAATCAATACAAATTAATACCAAAAAAGTGATCATAGCAGTGAAGATAAGAAGATTTGAGTAAACGAATGTATCAGCAATGAAAATGAGTTACAGGGAAGTTTGTCTCTCGGAAGAAATAAATATACGTCTGAATCTTGATTCCGGAGCAGAAACGGATATTTTACCAAAGAATATTTTGAAAAACTCCAATTGTAAAAGAATACTAGGGGCCTGTTTCATGAAATTACAAGTCTTGTAGCTACTAAAGAAAGACAATGCAGGTACAGGTAAAAAACGAGTAAAAAACAATTATTTTTCATCGTCTTTCTTTGTGTTTCTCTTGTAGCTACAAGACTTGTACGTTCTTGAAATAGGCCCTAGGCGTTCTTTAGTCACTTTAGTTTTTTATGGAAACTTCAGGTTCAAACCACTTGTTTGATTAAGAGTATAGATATTTCACCGAATAGTTTTGAAAGAATTTGTGAAAAAAATAGATCAGTTTTTGAGGGATTGGGTACAATTCCTCAATTATGTGAAATAAAACAGAGAAGCCAAGTAGACCAGGCGGTAGTGACAGATTTTTTGGACCAATCTTTCACAGTCTGCCTTTGGAAAGGGAAGTTATTGAAGATGAAACAATTCGTACTAACAAAAAAATGTACGAGCTGCGTATTAATGTTGAGTTTAGCAAGAATTTGGATGGAAGCCTTTTTACAAACTGCTTTACTTTTGTTGCATACAAAAACATCGATCAAAGTGAAAAAAGCCTGAAGATATATTGTTTAAAATGATACAGGGCGATTTACAAATCCCCCGAATGTACTGCGAGAAAAATTAATGAATTTGTAGTTAAAATGACGTCACAAACCCTTTTGAAAATTAATTTTTTTTTCAAAATGGAATATTTTTCGTGTTAATCACTATGGAATGAACGATTTTTTCCTCAAACCTACGGATAATTGGCAAAATGTTCGGAATTAAAAGTCTCCGAATCGTAGAGGTTTCATAACTTTCCAATTTGAATCACCATCTGTCACTAGGTTGTCACCATGTTGACACTTGACGTGGGTACGTTAGATATTATGGAGTGGAGGAGTGAGACTGCTGATCCACTTCAACTTTATAGACTAATACCAGAACCCTGAAATCCTATTAGCTCGACACGGCAACCATGATTTCGTCAATTTTTCATGCGATGTATTTGAAATCCCACTATACCACGTGACAATACTCATTTACTGTTCTCATCATTAAATTGTGCCTATAGAAGATTGCCTTTCTTAGAATTTTACTGGGCCATACTTGATAAAAATTTATATTAACAATATCACAGTTTCATGTGCGATTCTAACTGACAATGGGTTTATAAAACAGCGACACGTGTTTCGCTATACAATAGCACCCTCAATCAGAATAAATAAATGAATTACTATTTTATAATACTTTTTTTGAATGCCCATAGGTCGGACGTTCATATAAAAAAAAGTCTGAGATATCCATCCTGTTACTCATTGGTCCTAGTAATGGTTGGAACACCAATTAATGGTTAATTACATAGGATGATTATTTCTAGGAATGCACTAGATTATTCAATGGGCTGGAAACATATAAAACAACGGTGGGTTATTTTATTCAACCTGATTATTCAACGTTCATTTTTGGCTTCATCAGGTTTAATACATATCCCCAACTTATTATTCGTACGAAATGCTGCGTTAATCTTTTTATTTTTCGAGAACCTTCAAATATTCACTCTTGGTTGGCCAACATTCGTCAAGGTTCTATAATTATTCGGCTCAGTATTGCCTATTGACTGGATACACCAACTCCAGGGTCTGACTATACACTTTCTTCCTCAAAAGTGAGTCTATTAACTGACCCTCATAGGCATTGTCAGTCGCAATCCATTTTATTATAATAATTTCCTCAACATATTCCACTTCGGATAAACATAATTTAAAATTCTATGTCTCATACTATTGAATGCGTCATTTTTTTTGGAACTCTCGTCGCGCGTGGAATGTTCGATACCCGAGATTTGACTCGAAGATTCCTTATAGGCGTACGCAGGTATATATACGGGATACACTTCATCACGGGAAGAGTTAGTTATTAACAGAGATAGTTATTTAGAGAGAATTTATCAGAGTTATTCAGATAGTTATTCGGAGCTTAGTGAAGAAAGCTTTGGTATTGTTAAGTATGGAAGTCGAAGTAGAGAATTTCTATTACAGAGAGTTTATCAGAGTGTTCAGTATAGAGCGTTGAAACCGCAAAAACATTTTCTGTGACTTATTGTTATAGTCGAATTCGAATAGTTAATTGCACTATTTTCTTCCGTAGTTTATACAATTAACGAGGCATATTGAATAAAAATAAATTATACAATGTATTATCACAGTTTATTCAGAATCAATATAGAAAAATTTGCATTGAAAAAATAACAAATTAGATCTTACTACTAAACTCGTGAAATTTATCCGACTTGTTAATCAAGTTGTAATAATAGTAGTCAGTTGGATTCAGACCCATCACGTTGATATCTGTTATGACGCTAAAAAAAAGGCTAATTCAATAAATAGTTGGTTTTGGTCTAGTAAAAAATTATTATTGATAATTAGGTACTATATATAACTAAAAATCATTATGTTTATTGGAATGATAAAGAGTAAGTATATATCAACTAATTTCGTAAATTAACGCCATATTCCATACCATCAGCAAAATGAAAACATGTATAATTGAATTTTGATTAAGTAATAAAAAAGTGAATGAATTCATAGTAAGGCGGGTCTCTAAGATTCATTGAATCAATTATGATAAGCAAATTTTTGAATTTCAAGCTGATACTTAGCTAGGATCAATAATCCCGGAAAAAATAAAGTTTTGTTAAAACTTCGAGAACTTACTTTTTGGTATATTTAGCTGGTGCTTTGATTTGCGTCCACTTTGACACTTTGTGTTCGTTGAATAGCATCAACCCCAAAACAGAAATCCACAAAGCAAACATGAGAGTTTCATGCCTGTCCATCCAGTTTTCGAAAAATCTTGCACACATACTCAAAGTTTCTGATGCTCTCGAAGCGTCGCCAATATCGCCGAAGTATTTTGGGTAATTCTCGAATAGAAACGAATGAAACATTTGTGGTTGCGTCGAAAACTCATCAACAAGTTTTCCAACATCATGTTCGAGTCTCCAACTGTTTCCACATTCCTTTCTCTTTGGATTCAATACTCTTCCTAACCCATGAAATAAACCAAGACTTTCATCTCTGAACATTGTTTTCAGTTTCACATGTTTATTATTTCGTTTTCTTTTGGAACCTACAGTCGCCACAGATGGTGTGGAGATCGTCGGAAGTTCTTCAGTACCTTTAAATGAGTAATGTCGTCAATACGATTAGACATCAAATTGAAATTTAGGAAAAATAGTTGACAGTACATAAAATATAATTTGAAACTAAAGACAGACATAATGTAGTGAACTGGACAGTTAAAGTTAATTGTCAAGTGCCTTGTGCCTGTATGTCTATATGTCACTTAAATTTCATGATATGTCACTTGGGTATGTCAAGACCTCGTTTTGAATAAAGTTCAGTGTGTGCAATTGAAGCCTTTTACCACCTAATTATTTGGCCAATAGTCACAACACATACATTATGCGGTGCTATGCAAGAAATTTCTGGCGTAACATGCCTCTTGCCTGTGCAAGATTCATTTGTTATGAAAGTACAACCAACTTAAGATAAAATTATTTCAAGTTAGTTCCGAATTTATTCCCATTATTCGTAATGTCATTTTATGACGATTAAAGATTAAAATAAAAGTGGTATGATAATGCAATAACAAACATGAAACAAGTAGTATTATTACAACAACTGATTTGATAATTTGGGTTGTTATTCTGATTATGACTATAAAAACTACTAGAATTGCACGAGTATTGCATGAAAATTAGAGCTGTTTTTATTACGCCCGACTTGCAAGGAAATTGCACGCATGCAAGCTCGTTATTAATTTTCGACTTGCATTGCATTAAAATTGGATAATATATGCCTGGCTTGAGGAAGTCCCTACTCTGTATCCAATATCAGCATTCCTCAGTTTTCAAAGTACATATGAAAAAAGCAGAACATATATAACTGAAAAATCCTTGTACTCTCCTGGAATCAGATAAGTGTGACAGCCTCAAATCCGTCCATCAGTTACTATGTACCTTCATAGGAACGTACGCACGTAAATATGCAAGTACGTAAGTACGCACACACATCTTTATGATGTTGAATAATCTGAGCTAACCCTCTTATTATACCTCATTTTCAATTGTTTCGAGAACATTGAAGTCATCAATTGGAAAGCCTGGATATGTTTGAAAGTGCAGAAAATGTGATTCGCGGCCTTTTTTATTGTGATGATGTGAATAATTATCAATGAGTCACGTAATCAAAAATAATATTATATTATCAATCCACTATAGGGTGCCATACCTACTTGAATCGATCGATAGAAACCAACAATTAAAAAATATTCTGTCTCACCACATAACTTACAATATATCTAATGTGCGAGTTGCATTTTCTTCGGAAAATATGGCGTCACATACCCTAAGACGATTTACATTATCTGATGCACTTCAAAATAATTCACCATTTTCTTCAACTTATCTGTGATTTCAAGCGAAATGAGAGCGTTATGTAAGTTCTCTTTTACTACGTGCCACTGTAAAATCCAAAAATACCTTTTGCGCGCAAAATCTGTGTTGAAAATTTGGTTTCGAGAGAGATTTTTATAGTTTAGTCGTGTATTCACTCTATCCAGGTGTGGAAAATCACTTGGATATTTTTGGAAAAAAACGATTCCTTTTAATTTTTTTTGTGGAAAAATTTTGTCATCCGCTTCCCAAATAAAATACAGCTCATAACTAACAGAGAACCATTTTGTCGAAATAAATTCAAATTTTTTGTCTAACACTATTCACAATCGCATTGCATGTCAGATAGACGTCGAAGTCAATTCACTCCCACCTGGAACAAAATAACAGCCATCAGCACCAAGGGCGCCGGAACCATGGGGGCAATGGGGGCTCGGGCCCCCATAGAAAATTGGCTATGGGGGCGGAGCCCCCATAGTGAAGTTCTGGTTTGCGGAACTGTTACCATGCTCTCATAGCAAAAATGTTTCGTTTAGAACAATAATTTATGTATCGGTCTCAGTGGTCTCGGGTTATAAAGATTTTCATTTTCACGCTGGCAGCAGTGTCAGTGACAAAACCGCCGGAGTTTATTACTGAGACCGTAGTTGCCTAGCTGCCCTGCATCTCTATACTTGTAACACTCGAATACGGTGGTCATACCAAGCGATACGCAACCTCAAAACTCTCCTGCTAGTCCGCTCCGCTTACGGCGATTACGTGTATTAGTTGAATTAGTTGTTGTTGTTACCCTGTAATAATTGGTTTCAGTTCACTGTGAATTCACTATTTACAAAGGTACGTGTACGTATACCGTATATATTGTAATAAAAAATGAAAAGACTTCTACAGCTTTTTTTTTAAGAAGTTAGTAATCACGAGATATCAAATATTTTCATTTTATAAAATAAACAAAGACGGGAAACCTTCTAACATTATTAAAATTATAATTTTGATACTATTTGTTAAAAATATATATTATATAGTTCATAGAGAAATTTGTTATTTGTTTCTTTTGTGGTACTCAGACTCGCCATTTGGCATTCAAGGTTTGAAACTAGCTGAGATTATTAGTTATTTTGTTTTATCTATACTTTGCCGAAAAGTTTGGATATTATTTTTATTATTTTAAACATGTTGTACTTAGGTCGTTTTGGATTAGTATTCACTTTTTTTTGACGCGACAACGTCTTATAATTCGATGGAGCCGGCTGCACGCACTAAAAAACATGACTCATGCGGCGTTACCTCGCTCTGAGGCGTTCCATTTAAGTTAAGTTCCGGCGCCTATGATCAGCACCTTCGGTGTTTGTTGGCTCTAAGCTTCCGAATTTGGAAAGGCGGCTCTAAATTTATTTCTGTGTTCTTTGGAGAAGATTCTGACAGAATTCGGATGCAATTTCTGTCAGAGACTTCATTCTAAACAAACACCTTATCAATCAGCAACACATATACCGGGCGGCAGTACTAATCTAGTATGAACTTTAAATAGGTACCCACTTAATTTGAAAATTCACATTCTCACCTAATAAACTAGCCATATAAAATTGACTTATGGCATTTCGAATGTCTCCAATGTTGGATGATAAAATAGCATCCACAATTCTTTGAGATGGTTGCTTCAGAGACTGGGAATTATCTCTTAGTAAGGCTTGTGCCCTCTGAATTGCTACTTTCATTAGAGAAGGGGCACATGGATTGAAACTGGAAAAAATAAAAGTAATTCAACTCCTACTGAGGAATAGCAGAACTAAATTCACTAGAAGTTCCAAAATTAATTATTCACACATATTTTTGTACAAGATATATAATTATATCTTTAGGGTTAAGGGTTATAATGGGAGCCCAAGCGAGGATTTCGGGATCTACTAAAGCGCGGCAGATTAATATACAGGGGGATACCTTGTACCCGGTTACGTAAATAAAGGCGAGGGCTACAAAGTTGTAAAAAAAGTCATCTCGAGGTAATAATTCAAGCATAATAAAAAATATATAATCTGACGAAGCCACAAGCCGAAGTAATGAAAGTTCGTCGACAAAGTTTAATGCGTGCAGCTGCGTGATTAGGTTGCCATCTCGTGAAATACATAAACAGGACTTGGTGCTATATGAAGCCAAACATTTGACACTAGAAGCCGAACATTATTTTATCGGACACCAAATATGAAAAAAACGCACAATTTTTGGCTCTTTTCTTTTCTGATTTAATAAATGATTCAAACAAAATATAATATTATTCTGGGTATAGAACTATAAAATTAAAAATTATCTTTGGATTATACTATCAGATTTGTTCAAAAATAAAAAATCTCTAACTAGTATTTTTCTTTACCGCCAACTTTATCTGAAATTTCGCTTTATTTAGGTATCAATATCGCAAAACTCGACATGTTAAATCAAAAGTGCACGATGCAAATATAATCTTCGCAATTTTCTTTGTATGAAGTTTATTTCTTTCCTTCGTCCAATGAGAATTCATTAAAGATAAAACCCTCTTAACGTTAGCGTGAATTGCAAAATTGTATTCAGGTAAATTCAGAAGTCCAGAATGGAATTCTTATTTCGGAATGATTGTGAATAACATGTCTACTTTTGCTAACAAATTTCAAAAGTCACAGTTTTCGTTTTCATTTCATAAAAATTGGTGAAATTTTTTTAAATCGACCAAAAAGTTCAATGATTTAAACATATCCAAAAAATTTCAAATTAAATCCAGATAATCAGCAGATTATGAGACACACGTCTAGGACATAGAGATGAACCATATGTTTTAATCTGACGCACTCGAGTATTTCAAAATAGCGAATTTTTTGCACATTCTAATGATGGCTGCGAGTCAGATTATTGAATGGGATCTTTCACTTAACATCCATTAAAATCTGAAGCGCTCGATTTAATGTTTTTTTTTTATTTTCAACACTTACGTACGACCACCCTCATCATGCCAATGAACAGGTTAACATACGTACATTAGGACATGGATGCTATCAATATCTGAAGCGCTCAAGCATGTCCATCAACAGTTTTTTTTTTTATTTTTGAATAGCTGCTCCCCCCATCGATGAAAAGGTACACATTATATAACTTTTTTTTCTTTTTATCATCTGAGCTTTGCAACACAATAGGTCGCTCGAGTAAATCCCCATATTTAGCATCGTGGGCTCCCCTGCTCCCTTCATAAAGTGATATTAAATGCTGTGTGAATTTATCGTATGGATATCAGATTTTTTTATTTGCTAAAATGTGCTAAACATAGGTCTGGATTGTTTATTCAAATGAAACAGACTAATAAACTGACTGCTGGTTTCTTCTTTCCAAATCAATGCAAAACTTCGGTGAAAGAAGTACCTCAAATAGTTAGTGAGCAGCTCGGGAAACAACCTCTGTTAATAAATGTATATCATTCATAGACATTTCATTAATTCACAAAAGGGAGAAAGTATATGTGATGCAGATATTCGACCTATATGTCGTGATTGTCGCTGAATCCACTTTTTCACGCTCAATTTGAATACAAAGCATATGAAACTTGAAACGAAACAAATTGCATTCAAAGGATATTTTACACAAATTAATCTCTATTTACGTAAAAACGACGACTAGCTAACTAGTTTTCGTTAGAATATTTCTTGTCTTTCTTGCGAATGAATCAAACCATTATCGGAGAGACCTCATACTAATTATTTGATGTTACTTCTATTAATGAAGTTTCATATTCATATCACATCGATTTGGAGAAAAAAAAAGGTCAAAAATGAGTTCCTCAAAACTTCCTTCCCTCCACACAATCACGTTTCTTAACGGTCTATCCGTCGCGTCCCTTGGCCAAACACAATCATTTTTTAACTTCAATTGATTTTTTAGATTTACTTTGATCAACTTTAACAACGTGTTAGATGAACACTAATAATGAAAATAACTTAATTTAGGGTTTATCTTGACTTGAACCATAGCTGTTCGTTCCAAATATGCCCGTTAGACGGAAATAAATTTTTATGCAGTGAACTCAAAAATAGGGCCAAATTTCAAAAAAAATGTCAGATTTTTTCGACGCGACCGATAGAGGGTTTTAATCATATTCCTGTATAATTGGGATTTCAATTTAAGATCGCAGCATCACATTCAAGAAAACCCCAACTAACCTGTACCACTTTGACAACTATTGCTAATCAAGGTTAGAACTCTGACGTTTGAAAATTCCAAACTGTAAAATTTTGTGAGCCACTTTATCAGTTTTTAGTGTTCTTGCACTTTTTATGTGAACGTCAACCATGAATTGTGCTTGATAATAATTTTAATCGTATTCCAAAATAATATCACAGCGCCACTTTTACCAAGATTCCAACTGATAAGCACCACTTTGAATATACTTTGACATTGTTTGACTGTTTACGGAAGGGCGTATTGCGATTCTTGAAATCCCAATAACCGGACAATTATAAAAATTGATACATATAAAAATAACATACCTGATGTGTGCTATATTGAATCTATGGATAATTTCATCTGGAAATAAAGTCCTCAACAAATTAATGTTGTTACTACTAGATTCCGTACAGATAAATATAACAGGATATCGTGTTTTATACTGACATGTCCTGAAAAGTGGAATCAAAATTAAGAGGTGTATGCATAAACTTTCTTAAACTTGAACGTGACTGAAACCAAGGCCCGAATTCACCAAATGAACCAAAATGAAAGCTATCCACTAATTCAAATCATCAAGACAACATTATACTTACTCTAAAATATCAAGGAATCGATCAGGTTGATGAATGACAGCATTGGGAAAGTCTTTTACCAAAGTGATTCTTTTGTTTGTGTTAGCCTCAAATAGAGAATTCCATTTAGACTCTATAAGAAAGTCCAGAAAGTTGTTAACTTGGCTTGTCCCCTTGAATTCAAACTCTTGATCTACTGGATTCACCCACTCTGATATTGAAATACCAAGTGATTTACAAACAACATTGACGGTGGCAGTTTTACCTGAACCCGTTGGTCCCGATATCAACAGGAATTGTGCAACTTTCTGTAAGAGATATAAACATACAACTTGCTCTATAGAAATTTGAATATTTACTCATCTTTGCTTCAGACAAATTTCTCGTTACATTCCTAAATAGCTTCGAAGCTGATTATGTACGTCAAATAATACAAACACGTTTTCATAAAAATTTTGAGATATATCCTTACAACAAACGCCAAAAACTCAATATTCACCAGTCTTTCTCACACTTGAAAATTGCACAACTTGCTCCCAAATAAAAAGACGTGAAATGTTACAAGTTTGCTGATGTAGCTGACAGAAAATATTTTTAGCCAGCCATGCCTTCTATGCTCGTTTCTATCATTTCTGTAGGTTATTATCAGAAATATATATATATATATATATATATATATATATATATATATATATATATATATATATATATATATATAAAAGCGGAATGTTATGTGAGGATGCAGTGAAAAGGCTGGGCTGTTATACAAGCAAACTCTTTGTTATTTGGTCGAGCTTTCGAGAATGTTTATTCTTTTTTTCAAGACATCTAAAAATGTATATAAATGTATATATTTAAATTTTATTTCCTCAACTAGTCAGTCAAGACTACCCTTCGCCTTCTATATATATATATATATATATATATATATATATATATATATATATATATATCACACTTACCAAGTATTTGGGAATCATAATAGGTGATAAGTTAAACTGGTCAGGTCACATAGAACATATTAAGGATAAAATTGTACCAATGTTAGGAGCTCTATATAGGTGTTCCAGTTACTCAAGTTTCAGTTATGGATACTTCGTTTACAATGCATATATTTTGTCAAATCTTAGGTATCTGTTCACCATTTGGGGTAACTGTGGCATTTCTAATTTCAAAAAAATGCAAACGCTGCAAAATCAAACAATAAAAATTTTATTTCAAATTCCATTTTGAACCCACACTATTGATCTATTCTCGCAGACTGAAATACACCCACTTGAATATCTGCTTGAAATTGAGCAATGCCAGAGCATATATAAAATTAAAAAAAGCAACAACGATCTACTAAGGAACAACCAGTTTTATGAGTATAATACACAGGGTAGAAATGTCTATCACCTGAGCATGGTAGGAACTAACAAAGGAGTATACAATCCTCTAACACAGACTGTGAAAATCTTCAATTGATCACCTGTTCATATACGTAAGTTGCCGGGCTATAGTTCATTCATCAATAGTTTGAAAGACCATCTGAGCATTGACGAAAATGTCTGATACCGTTAGTACCATGAGCTTAGTAGTGGTTTTCTAAATTTTTTTTGTATCATTTGTTCGTCTTGAATATTTGGGATCCCGAGACCAGCATTTTTGATGATTAGGGAGAATAACAACATATTTTATAAGTATACTGTCTTAACTGTATTGAACTATATTCTGTTATTTTTTTAATAAAAAAAAAGTTGCATGATATATTTTCACTTATAGAAAATCAAAATTATTTGGCTTCATAACGATATTAGTGAAAATTTCCAAGGATAATTAAAATTCAAATCTACTATCTCATCATGGTGATGAAAAATAGAATACTGAAAGTATGTTGTTGTTGATTGCCTTGTTCAGCAGATAACTGCATCTGATTTAGTGCCAATTAAATGCTCATAAATGTTTTTGGAAGGTGTGGGTTCAACAGCTGATTGTTCTATGCATTAACCATGAGAATGAAGGTATAGTTACAGCAATGGCATGTCAAATGTATGTTGGAGAGACAACCAGATGGTAATATGGGCCCTGGAGAAGTTCAGGGTCCCCTCATATCAGCCGATTTGACCTCAAGTGGACAGGAGTGGTGTGAATTAAAATTTGTCAACCAAGCAACCATATGAAAATGCAGTTGCTTGAAAGGTAATACCCTAATTGTAGCCCCCAAACCCCATTAAAATCACATCATTTCCATACTTTACACATAATTCTTGAAAATCCTTTTCAATTATTACTAACGACTACATGGACATTTAAAGGGTTACATATTTTTTCTCGAAGTATTTTTTATGAAAATGCAATTTTTTTACAAAATCATCCCTCTGGTTGTCCACATTGTTGTTGGAGGGAATGCACAGACCTATTAAGCGTTCATTCAGTTAGTAAGTAATCATTAAAAATGATTTTCAAGAATTATGTGTAGCGTATAGCATTATTATAATTCCAATGAGGTTTGGGAGTGGCAAATGAGGTGGGGATGAATTCAATGGAAATCAGATGGCATTGACCATATCATCATTTGTTTTAATGACAGTTAAAATTTCGAATGCCACATGAGTTTACAAACTTTCACTGCTTTTTTTTGTCAAAAAATCAAAAGGAAGGATTTTTCAGCGACTTTGAAAGCTTGTTTAGGAAATTGCTTATCAGGATAAGATGGATTTTTTTCCAGTGTTTGGTGGTCAAGAATGCTCAACAATTCGAAGTGGTTGGGTCACAACTTTTTTTCTGTAATATTTTCATTTGCTAGAGTGAAACAACCCACATGTTTCTACAGGCAAAAAATGTTATTTCATACATTTATACAATTCCTAACCTTTCAATAAATCAATTTTTTTTTCAGGAAGCTTAGTTGAAAAAAATTAATTCCTTTCCCACCCCCATATCTCTGCCCCATCTACTTGGGGTCAATTTGGCCGATACGAGGGGACTCTGTACCACTCCAAGGCCTAGATTACCACTCACCATCCGGTTGCCTCTCCGACATACAATTGACGTAGGTATCATTGCCTTGAATAGTATGTTTGTTATCAAAGTATCATGTTCTTAGCAAGCAGAATAAATTCCATTACCGTTTCTTGCTGAGATTTGACAATATGTCTGTTGATCCATTCATGAACTTCTTGAATCTTTTTTGGATGGACGGCTAGGTCACTAATAACTTTGGGTTCAATTTGCTTATGAAAATCAAAATGTTTTTTTCGTACGGTTTCTTTTTGTTTCGTTTTTTCGGTAACTACTATGGTTTCAGAGTTTTCTCTCCTAACTTCACGATTTGTGGTAGATTTTTTCCCTGTAGTAGGTCCGAAATCAAAAGATTTCCACTACAAATAAATAAACATCAATCCAGTAGTTTAACTCACGAATTGAAAAACAAAAAACCTTTTTTATATTCCTCGAATCGCTCATTATATCATAATCAATTGTTCGGTACTTTTTCAAATTGAAAATCTTATCTTGAATTGGAATCTCCCCTCTATTTATGTTGGTCGCATTGACGTAATGTTATATTACGTCAATGGTTGGTCGAAGGTGTGTCAAGTGTCATAATGATCATATTAGTTAGAGCTGTTTTTTCTTGAAGAACCGTGTTCAATGCGTTTTGAAACCAAACATTTTGTTGTTGAATCAGTGACGTCAAAAATGAATACGGTTCATTATGGGTACATTCAGGAGGTCCCATTTTGAAAGCTTCTATAAGAACGGTTCGGTTTATTTTGACACTTTTATCATTTAGTTTCAAAATGATATGTTTTCTTGAGTACATGAATGTTTACGTCACGATTGAAAGCGGTTCGAAATCAAACTTGAATGCGGTTAAACAAGAAAAAACAGCTTATGTTACTCCTTTACTTAGGCAAGGACAGTAAACTATTGTAGAGGATGGCCAGTTCCCTATACTGCAATGGTAACCTGTCAACTGACGTCACCACGATTCCCTCCGTAGTTTATATGTACATTTCGTGATGCAGTGGAACTAATATGATGAAGTTTGAGATACTCTAACGAAGCAACTATTATCAATTTCCATCAATGCCATGCCATATGCTTGCCATCTTCTATTTTAATTTCCTTGAAATAATTGTCCCAATATAGGTATAATGGGGTATAATAATTTTTATGTCATACTAGTTAATGACATGAATTCATAACAATTGAAATGACTATCAATTAGGCATTCCAGATCAGGTTATGTCTGGGGGGCAAATACCAGTTTTAACCAATCACACACTTATAAAAAAGAAAACAAACGAAAGTTCCTGGGGGGCAGATGCCGCCGATTGGTTCATTTCGATTTATTTGACATTTTTGACAAGTATCTGGAATGCCTAATAATAAAACAAAATATTAGTATTGTGAATCTGATTTTGGTTATGTTTACGGAATCGCGATGACGTCAATGACAGCATAATGAAATTGGCGAATCGGGCCATCCTCTGTAAAAATAGTTTACTGTCCTTGGACCTTAGGAAGGTTTGAATTCAATGTGAAACTTGAAACTACACAGTCTAGAAAGAAATGTTAGCTCTTAAACAGCTTGTTCCAGATACTTTCATAATTTCTTATAGCGTGTTTCGACAATGCAAGTTTGTTGCTGCAACTCCAGAAAATTGCATGTGTTCATGCAAGTTTTTCGAGTTGCATGAATCTTTTTTGGTGCGATAAGTTGCAGCGACTTAGTTATTTCTATGGTGAATTTGTTGCCGCAAACCACAAATATGTGGTGGCATCATTGTGAAGAATATTGATTTTGAACATTTCAATTATTTTTCGAGACTTGAGGAATCAAGTTGAGAAATAAGGTGATTCAATCACAATATCAATTATTAGAAATGATTGAAATTATATATCAGTTGTGATAATGTAGACGTACATCTTCAGTGCTATTTTTTAATATTGGCAATGCAAACTGACAGCTAGATGACATATCTCGCAGCGACAAGTCGCCGCGAGATATTGTAGCGACAAAATTGCATCGTCGAAACGGGGTGTAAATGTATCGATGTTAAAATGTCATTGGATTTTTATTTTTTTTATATTGAAATGGAACTAATGGAGTTCAAACAGTTTTCTATTGTCGTAGATTAATCCAGAGGTGTTTTCTGGCGCTAATGTATTCAAAAGGTATTCGTCTCCCCATCTTTCTCTCACTATCTGGCTGTCCGTAAGTGAGAGAGAAGGAGACAGATGAATACGTTTTAAATACATGAACGCCAGAAAACACCTCAGGTAAGGCACTACCTCAGGTATACGTGACGTCATATCTGTCAACAAATTCCACACCCACTACTACTAGCACAAGTCACAAATATCATATATTATGCAAATATCCCGCTAACTTTGTTGCCACACTAGAGGCGTTTTCTGGCGGTCTTGTATTAAAAACGTATTCGTCTCTCCATCTCTCTCTTACTATTTAGCTGGCCGTAAGTGAGAGAGAAGTAGACAGCCGAATAAGTTTTGAATACATGAGCGCCAGAAAACGCCTTAGTATTCTACCACCATAAATTTTGCAATGCAATATTATATTTACAAATTCATAGAAAATATACCATTCAATTATTTTGCATCAGACAGATGAAAGAAACTCTATTCTATCTTTTTCATGCAAAAGCAGTTCGAAGGAATGAAATTGAATACCTGAAAAAAAAAACAATGGGTAATTAAATGACATGTTTTCGTGATGCACCCAAATGTATAACGTTTCAGTGTTTCAGTGGATGGACAACGATGGTATAAAGGAACGTTGTGGATGGACAGTTCGAATTTCGCACTCGAAAAATCCTAAATCCTAACCCAACTAATATGGTCTATAGACAAGATGCATATATAGACCGCGGGCATATCTGATAGACGACATTAAATGACAGCTGTAAATCCAGCCCGCTGGACAAACAAACGGATCTACAAATGCTTATTGTGCATTTGTGTTATATTTCAAAATATTTTTTCTCGATAATGCCCAAATATCAATCCTCTTGCTGAAAAGAGAAGTGAATTGTGGATTCAGGCGACCGAAAGAATAGATTTAACTACTGATAAATTGAAATGAGTAATGGCATGTTCAACACATTTTGTATCTCCTCAGAATTGCAATTATTATCTCATTGAATTACCATTGTAGTTTATAGAAATGCGATTTGTTTGTCCAGCAGGCTGATTGACAGTTGTCATGTGACGTTTCATGCCCGTGCCTGGTGAAATTATTGACTTCCGTAAAATGGTGAATTTTTCAAAGCAATGTTTTTGCTGCTCGAAAATATTGCAATCGAATCCTGCACATCTTGTTTCATGCTATCGTTTAAATTTCATCTGAAGAATTTGTGTTAGATAATTTTAAACGGATAGTTCTTTCGAAATAAAATATATCGTGAAATCACCAGTGGATCATTTCACCACAAGGAGACAATAATGATCTACCCAGTATTGAAACTTTCCGCTTTATAGATCCTCATGAAATGGGTTTAATTGAAGCAAATAAATATATATATATATATATATATATATATATATATATATCCAGTGATGATAGCCAGCTAGTGAGACAACTCAGACCTAGACGCAAGGTCACTCAGTCTTGAAAATGGCTCCGAAATGGGAGTCGAAACGTAGACAAGTAAATCTTTCCAGACGCGGATCAACCGGAAGTTCCAGCCAGCATATATATATATATATATATATATATATATATATATATATATATATATATATATATATATCAGTCCTAAATTGGAATTTTATATTGTAATTAGTGTCATTTTATTTTTCTTCGATGTATTCAAATTGTATAGGACAATCCATTTCATAATATATAGATTTTTCGAATTTCATACTATTGTGACTTTTGTGGTCATTCGTACGCCACTGAAAAATTTCGCAGCTTTGGCAGCCAACTTCACACTGCTATACCATAGAAGATCTATGTGCTATACCGTTGACATTTGACAGTTATTTCAGATATGTTTTAATAGGTGTTCTGTGATTGTAGTTTGTGTTTGTGATTTTTGTTTACATGTTCGAAATTTGAATATGAGAGTGACGTTTACCTGAATATATCCTGTTTTATTTGTTAATTTCAAATCTGAAAATAAAGGTTGAATTCATAATTGTAGAACTATTGATATTCAGTTGTCATCAGCACGATATTGGTGGAAATTGTTTGAGAATACTTTCAAGAACACAAAAGTGAGAATAAATACATTTCAAAATGAGTTCAAGTAGCAAGCGTACGATTTATGTAGGAGGGCTTGCCGAAGAAGTTGATGAACAGGTATTGAATGCTGCTTTCATACCGTTCGGAGATATTGTCGATGTTCAAATTCCTTTGGACTATGAGTCTGAGAAGCACAGGGGCTTCTCATTCATCGAATTTGAAAACGCTGAAGATGCAGCAGCTGCTATTGACAACATGAATGAATCAGAGTTATTTGGTAGAACTATAAGGGTAAATTTAGCTAAACCTCAAAGAATAAAAGAAGGCTCTACTAGACCTGTTTGGTCAGAAGATACTTGGTTGCAGCAGCATGCTGGGGAAACAATTGGGAAAAAAGTTGATGATGACATAAGCACTCAGGAAGAAGTAGAAAGTGAGTCAATACCTAAATCAGATACAAAGAAAGTTAAAAATCCCCAAGTCTATTTTGATATCAAAATAGGAAAAACTGAAGTAGGCAGGATCACTATGATGTTACGTGCTGATGTAGTTCCACGTACAGCAGAAAATTTCAGATGTCTGTGCACTCATGAAAAAGGTTATGGATTTCAAGGAAGCAGTTTCCACCGAATTATCCCAGATTTTATGTGTCAGGGTGGTGACTTTACAAATCATAATGGCACTGGTGGAAAATCCATTTACGGAAGGAAATTTGCTGATGAAAATTTTCAGCTGAAACATGTGAGTCCAGGAACACTATCTATGGCAAATTCTGGACCAAATACTAATGGTTCACAGTTTTTCATTTGTACAGCAAAAACTGAATGGTTAGATGGAAAACATGTGGTATTTGGACATGTGATCAGTGGCATGGATGTGGTCAAAAGAATGGAAAGATGCGGATCAAAAAGTGGAAAACCTTCAGAAAAAGTAATTATAGCGAGTTGTGGAGAAGTTCAATAAATATACTTTAGAACATCCTGTTTGTTTGAATGTTATCGAATCAACTCCTTGTATCAATATGATTTTCTTCAATAATTTTTTTCAGTTGAAGCCAATTCCAATCATTATCTCTTGCAGTTATGTTCTATTCCACCCTTTTACATATATAAGGTGAGTTTGGATATCAACCCTTTTCACTCCTCAATCGTTCAGATTTCATATCTAGGATAAAAAGAGTGCAGCTTGTGTCATTTGATATTTCAGGAGTAGAGTGAAAGGAGCTACTCCTTTGGTACCCGCTTGGAGTTATGAACGTCTGGAGTTGAAATGCACACTTCAACTGTTTTGATCAGGATCAGGAATATATAAGTTCATTTCATTCTTCATCACAATGCAGTTTTACACAAACAACTCAACCCAAACTTGTTCATTTCTTCACGAAATTGACTTTGACTGTCAACAATATACTCCTATTTTTGTTATTGTTCCTTCAAAAACTCCTGAAATGATTGACAGGCACTTCACTCCGGTATCGGAACAATTTTTTGAACTTAGCTTGATTCTCAAACATTTTAATGTTTCATCTACCATTATCAGTTTTCAAAGTAATATGTATTTGATGATTCCAAAGGCTACTTGCACACACACCGATCTTGGACGGCCGATTTTATACCGGTCGTCCAAATTCCAATAGTGAACCACATGTGGGAACGGGCCCTGGCACACACGCCGACCGCTGATTACCAGGAAGTAGTGGCGTACGTAACTAAATACACGCTTGCACACCCACCGATTGTTTACCGACCATTATACATTATTTTTCAATAACTTCGTGTCACGACAACAAAGCAACTGATTGTTCGACCGGTAAAAATCCGGTGAGTCTGCAAGCACCCGCTACCGATAAAATATCGGCCGATTTTATACCGGCCGTCCAAAATCGGTGTGTGTGCAAGTAGCCAAAGGCTTCCACAAAAAAAGTAATTGTACGCAGCTCATCAAATTTCACTCAGTCTTTCGAGATAAAATGTGCGGGTATGCATTATGTCTCATACTCTCTAACTCATACCATAGTCTCTGTTCTTTATTTGATCATCTCAGAGATAAAGTAATGTTGGTTGACCTGAAAGATTTTTTTATTAGACTTCCACTTGAGCAGGGTGGGGCAAAATCTGATTTTTATTAAAAAAATCAAAAACCATTGATTTTTTTTTAAATCACGATTTATTTGATTTTTTAAATTTGAATATAAAATTTGAACATTTCGATTCTTTGAAATTATTGTTAATTATTTTAATGTATAAGTCAAAAAATTATAATACAATTTGCGGCTCAAAAACTTGCGACAACGCATTTGTCGCGCTTCTTACAAGGAAATTCTTGTCGCGATTTGTTTTCCTTCTGTCCTGACACTCGCTCTACAATGCCGAGTGAGGCACGAACACGAACGCGTTTGTTGTGCTTTTTGCAAGAATATTCCTGTCGAGGCTTGTTTTCCTTCTCAACCTATAAATTGACGTTGCCCAACAATTTCATGCATTTCGATAGTTAGGTTAAGTGAAGTGAAAACATAAATAAAAATGAAGTAAAATGAGTGGAAGAAAAGAGAACCCAATATGGCAGTTCTAGAATTTGGAAATATATACTTCTTTTTCGTTGTTTTTGCTAAAAGCAGATACTTCTTTTGGTCTTTATAAAAAAGAAAGAAATTGATTTAAATCATGATTTTAATTTTAAAAATCAAGCTATTTGAATCATGATTTTAATCGTGATTTTCATCACTTGATTTTAATCGGCCCAACCCTGCACTTGAGTATAGTATACAGAAGAATCTATTACTTCAGTTTTAACTTCATTATGGAACACAAATAATACTGAATAATATATGTTTTGTATATCATTGTGTATCATTCTTGTGTGATGTTATATAATTCGATCTAGGGTGAATGTGCAAATAGTTGGACTTTTTTGGTGGAGTTTGAATTTCACAATAAACAGCATTGAGCCATTTTAAATTACACCATTTTCAACAGATGGAAAGTTTATGCAACATTTCACAACTAACTAGTACTAAGAACTATAACTAAGAATGCTGTGGTGTTTATGCATCTTCCTGATAGTTCTTAGGAAATCAATTCGCATATGCTCATTGCTCAAAATAAATTGTCAATACTATAATAAATCAATTATTTATTTACAATTAAGTACAGAAAACGAATTCCACAGGATTTGAAGAATGGTTTGCAAAAAAGGGAAAACGTGTTTATCAGTGTTTTTTTGTTATTTAATACTTTTGAAAACCGCCGCGCTTATCGATTGACCTGATTTCGGTCTTTGAGATTTATGAAAGTGCGATACTTCAAATGCCCTTCAAAATAGACATAGGATTTTGACTTACACTAGATTCAGATAAATCCATCATATTTTGACCCACAATATTTACTTCATTTTGTAACTTCGGAAAAAGATAATAAATAATTATTTTCACACATTTTATCAAAGTCATTCTACTTCCAAAATATTGTACAAGTCTAATTGGCAGCTTTCTTTATCTGTGTCCATTGGGTCTGCAATATCCAATCGTACATTATTTAATTAGTGAAAATGTTTTTCGGGTGTCATTTTTTGTTCTCCTGAATTCCTTACATTACCATCTTCGTTTACATCCATATACTGACATTTTCTGTGCCATTGTATCATGATTCTAATGTAGTAGTAATGTAGTTTCTAATGGGTTGTGAGGAAGTACTTGGAAGATGAAGGGCTTTTGTATTTCGTGCAGAAATATATGTATTTATTAAAATCATAGCACGAATACAAAAGTCTTTCTTAGACCAGACAAGCTATACTTTCAAGAAACAAAAATTGTTAACAGCACTTTGATGATGAGGAATAATTAAGGCCGGCGATCAGTGTCTTCCATGTTCATTTCCAATTGCATTTGGACACCATAAAACATCTTGATTTCAAATTTGTCACACTTATTGAACAATGTTGAATTTTGGAATGTATACAAAAAATTTCATCTTTTTTCAAAATTTAAAAAAAATATATAGTATTTTCGAAATTAATTTGGAAACAAGGCATTCCTATTATTTCAACCGAAAGCCGTGAAAGTTACGTATATTCTGGAAAAAATCAACCTGATAGAATGCTTCTTTGCAAAATGCAATTAGAATTAGGAATTTGGCGGCAATCCCCCACTATTTAAACGAGTTTCATGAAATACGTCGCAACTTACCGACATTTTTAGTTCAGCCCCTAACGGACAGATGGTGATGAGGCATGTGGTTTCGAAAAGCAGTTCCGATTACGGAAACACTGAAGGGGATTATTGTTTTTATTGCTTTCTTCCACAAGGCTGGCTTGATGCTTAGTGCTTAGTTAGACATTTGGCGAAGTTGTTTACAATGAGTGACGTTTGCACTTTATCGATAATGGGTATAATAGACATCTTAGGTATAATACATACGTATTGGTTCTTATAGGAAAGAAACACGTTTCTAGATATGATATCAAACATGATAGAAAAAAATAAACAATGATTTTGATGCCATATAATAAAAAATGATAATGAAACTGATCAAAACATCAAAAAATGGAGTGAAAAAAAATATACAAAATAAAATCAAATTTATTTGCTCAGTAGTCTTACAGTTTTCATGTACAAGATGACCTATTATAGTTAACAATATATAAGAATATACAAAGCTTTCAACCAGCACAATGGATTCTAAGAATTTGTGTGTGCTGATCAGTAACTTAATCCGCCTTTAGTTGGTACTTTAATTTGAGGTTACAATACTAATAATTGTAATAATTATAGAGATTTATATATTAGTATTTTATATATACACATATACATATATGAGAACTAGTGGGTAGGTACATATGTCGATAATGTTATTTATAGGTAATACAATTTCTTGGGGCCGAAGCGTTTCCTTCGAGAAAATTTTCAGAGTTATAGAATTTGTACATCGAATGAGCATTTTTTTCGTAGTTTTCTGCGGGTATTTAAGCTGGGAGCATAAAAGCAATAATTTGTACCCGTGACAGTACATACCTACTGAACAAATTGAATCGTAAAAAGTTCAATGGTTTTCTAATTGTATAGGCATTCTATTTTATTTTCAAAATCTTCAGTCACATATCTACAATAATTATACACAAAATAATTGGTATTATAAAAATGTTTCAAACGAGTCTGAAACTTTTTGATGGTTTTCAATTATATTCTTCGGCATCTCCATCTGATTGTGAAATTTCTTGGTCTTCAAACGTCTCCTCATTATCACTGAATTCGTTCAATGAATGGGTTTGTAGGTTTGGGCACAGACAGGCACACAGGCTTTTCGATTTCGTCCCCATTCTCCTTGAGTTCAACAACATTTGAACCTTTGTCTGCACCGTAACATATCGTACATAAATCTTGTACGTCTCAATCGATGTTTTTTCGAAGGCACAAAATAATTTTTTTTTCAATCATTAGATTTGACTGAATCTTCAGTGACCCGAAGCATGAGTATTTCAGTATTAATCATGATCACTTCTTTCCAGACACTATTTTTTGCAGCTACTTCATTTCCAACTATTTCCAAGCCACTTTTGATTAATCCTTTTTGAATGTGTTTAGAAATATCTGGATAGAAAACTCCTGTTTGAAAACTGGAGCAAAGTCAGTTTCTGAAAGGGTTTTATCAATATTTTAGTTTTGCCGCACTTTCTGACAGTCCCTTGCCAATATTCTTTCAACAGCCACATCAGCTGGCTGCATAAGATGGGTTGCATTGGGTGGTGAAATGCATATACAAAATTATATCTTTTTTGTCTCAGAATTCATTCAAACCAATGGACATATGCAAAAGATGTCCTTTTACAAGAAATAAAACGGACTTTTAAATGTTTTTGGCTCAAAATACATTCGTGAAGTCGATTCGCAATATTCTCTTATATTTCCTGGGGCGTAGGTACCTTGCCGGTCTTTTATGAAATCTATTCGAATATTCATATATAGAAAATTGGCGACGTGATATTATTTCTCACGTGGAGGAAATTTCCTAATTGATAATTGCTATATCGACAGTTCATCCAAAAATGACGAAAAATACTGTTGGGCTTCTCGGTGGCGAACAAAATTGAAGATGAAATTCGAAAGAAAGCAATACTACTCAATTCGTTGAGTGAAGAAGAGCATTTGTTGCTGCGAAATGTATGTATCCCTAATATGCCGGATACCAACTCTTACTCTCGTCGATTTGTTTCTCTCTGGCGGTGAAGTCGTATTTTGCCGAGAGAATTTTACACAGCAAAGCGGGAGTCTTACGAAACAGTAGTAGATTGGGAGGAAAGGATACAAAGTCCAGCTCCTACTTGCAAGTTTACTTGCCACGATGTTGGATATACTCATGAGAGATATTTTCGTTCTGGGGATAAACAAAACCAAAATTTGGATAGGTTATGCAAAGTTAATTCATCTGAGCCCAGATTCTATTTCACGAATTCGATTATCGAATTGTTTAGAATATGCGTCTATTGTCGGTACAGCTCATGTTACAGTCACAGTCTGAGCTATTCGACAATCGAATTCGTGAAATAGAATCTGGGCTCTGATGATAAAGTAACCTTCAAAAAAATTGTCAAATTAGCTTTATCCAAGTAGTCAGCACTACACTAAGTTGCAATGGGTAATATGATAGGTATCGGAACCGGTTAATGTTCACAAGCAACGCAATCTAAAAAAAGGGTATGAGAATATTCTCCTACCAATGGAACTCGACCTGAAGCTGGATTCTAAACAATGGTGTACGGATAGCAGCAGAAGTCGTCAGATGGTAAGCCAAATTACTTCTCGGTTGCGGAAGAACAAATCATTTATCGAATGTATGCGTTTACAATAATTGTAATTGTCATAAATGTGGAAAAGGGGACATCTAGCTCACTTGTGAGCATACGGATGATGTGATAGATAATAATTTGCAAACAGATTCAATCATGAATTTTATTTCTTAGTTGTCGAGAGCCAGGCAAATGTTAAACCGATTCATGTAAAGTTAATTGTGTATAAAATTCCTATTAGTTTTGATATTGATTCTGGTTTGGCGCCAACCAATGGACATATGCAAAAGATGTCCTTTTACAAGAAATAAAACGGACTTTTAAATGTTTTTGGCTCAAAATACATTCGTGAAGTCGATTCGCAATATTCTCTTATATTTCCTGGGGCGTAGTACCTTGCCGGTCTTTTATGAAATCTATTCGAATATTCATATATAGAAAATTGGCGACGTGATATTATTTCTCACGTGGAGGAAATTTCCTAATTGATAATTGCTATATCGACAGTTCATCCAAAAATGACGAAAAATACTGTTGGGCTTCTCGGTGGCGAACAAAATTGAAGATGAAATTCGAAAGAAAGCAATACTACTCAATTCGTTGAGTGAAGAAGAGCATTTGTTGCTGCGAAATGTATGTATCCCTAATATGCCGGATACCAACTCTTACTCTCGTCGATTTGTTTCTCTCTGGCGGTGAAGTCGTATTTTGCCGAGAGAATTTTACACAGCAAAGCGGGAGTCTTACGAAACAGTAGTAGATTGGGAGGAAAGGATACAAAGTCCAGCTCCTACTTGCAAGTTTACTTGCCACGATGTTGGATATACTCATGAGAGATATTTTCGTTCTGGGGATAAACAAAACCAAAATTTGGATAGGTTATGCAAAGTTAATTCATCTGAGCCCAGATTCTATTTCACGAATTCGATTATCGAATTGTTTAGAATATGCGTCTATTGTCGGTACAGCTCATGTTACAGTCACAGTCTGAGCTATTCGACAATCGAATTCGTGAAATAGAATCTGGGCTCTGATGATAAAGTAACCTTCAAAAAAATTGTCAACTTAGCTTTATCCAAGTAGTCAGCACTACACTAAGTTGCAATGGGTAATATGATAGGTATCGGAACCGGTTAATGTTCACAAGCAACGCAATCTAAAAAAAGGGTATGAGAATATTCTCCTACCAATGGAACTCGACCTGAAGCTGGATTCTAAACAATGGTGTACGGATAGCAGCAGAAGTCGTCAGATGGTAAGCCAAATTACTTCTCGGTTGCGGAAGAACAAATCATTTATCGAATGTATGCGTTTACAATAATTGTAATTGTCATAAATGTGGAAAAGGGGGCATCTAGCTCACTTGTGAGCATACGGATGATGTGATAGATAATAATTTGCAAACAGATTCAATCATGAATTTTATTTCTTAGTTGTCGAGAGCCAGGCAAATGTTAAACCGATTCATGTAAAGTTAATTGTGTATAAAATTCCTATTAGTTTTGATATTGATTCTGGTTTGGCGCCATACGCTATATATCGGAAAATTTATATTTGAGATATTTTAAAAATATTGCTTTGAAGTAAAATTATTGATGTTTGAAGAACTATGTTGGTATATATGTCTTTCTAACCATTTTGGGATATGCAAATATCAATATTGCTTTCGATAATAGCTCTCATTTTCTCAAAACTTACTTTATAATAAAGAAAAGGCGGACCTCCTTATTTAATTGGTCGTGATGGGTTAACATGTTGAATTTTTGAATATGTTAAATTCAATTTGTTGAATGTGATCCTGAAAACATGAGTATCTTCGAAATTACCGAAAAAGTTGAAAACCTTGTAGAAAAATATTAGAATTTTTTGTAAATGAACTAGAGACTTTCAATAATTTTTCAGTAAGTTTGATATTGAAAGTGAATATTTAAAAAAATTTTAAGGCCCGACCTGTAGGTACCTTTTACTTCGAAATTGAAGATTGAAAAGGAATTACATTAGTTGAAAAGTTTTGGTTCCTACGGAGTTCTCAGAATGGGCAACGCCCATCGTGCCAATTCTTAAATCAAATGAAGATTTGAGACTGTGAATGTTCAGCACTTTCTCGGGCCACACATGCAAATATTTATTTTCACAATTGGAGGATGCGTGAGAAGTTTTCGAAAATCGACTTGTCGGATCTTTTCTTATACCTATCTTCCATACGGTATCGTGAGCGCCCCCTATGATTTCTAGAACATTATGGGCCAAATGTTCCAAAATATGCTTGGGGTCGTTTGTTTTATAGATGATATACTCATTACTGGAAGAAATGATCAGGAACATTTCGAACGTTTAGATAAAGTTTTTAGTCTACAAGAGTTTGGAATGAAACTAAAAAAAAGTATTTCTCCTTCAAAAAATCTGTTACTCATTTGGGACATGTGATTGATAAAGAAGTCCTCCACACCTCAGAGGAAAGAATTTCAGCTATTAAATTCATAGCTTCTCCAGGAAATACAACGGAACTCAAATCTTTTTTGTGTATTTTGTATTTTCATTGTAAATTCTTACCAAACATTTCTGATGCGATCAGACCATTATTGTACAATTAAAAAAAAAATAAATCAAGTGGGTTTGGTCGATAGAATATGCGATATTGCATTTGGCAAAATCATCCTCACATCATCTGCTCCAGTATTGGCTCACTTTGATCATGATCGCACTGTCAAATTGACATTTGATGCCTCTCAATTTGCCCTTGGCGCAACGATCAGTGACGTTTATATAATAATAAAGAGAGACCCATAGCATTTGCCTCACGTTTGCTCTAATCTACAGAGATAAAATACTCTCAAATAGAAACGGAAGCGGCGGCAATAATTTTAGGATTGGAAAGTTTTTCCAATATTTGTATGGAAAAAAATTTCTTCATTATGCGGATCATAAAGCTTTATTGACGATATTTGGTGATAAGAAAGGACTTCCGATATTCGCCGCGAATCGCCTGCCACTGACATTAATGTTGCGGATTTTTTATCCAGGCTGCCCGTGAAGTGTACAAAACAAGATGACATTCTTTCAAATATTTCCTATTTGAAGTATTCGGAAGAATCAGACTATAGAATAGATTTCAAAAATATCAGACAGAGTACTGCCGTTGATCCTATTCTGAGTAAAATATCATTCTATCTTCAAAATCTGTTGGCCATCTCATGTCGTCCTTCCGAAGAATCAACCTCATTTTTCACTGAAAAAAGTGAAATTTCCATCGAACTGTCTTTTGTATGGTTATCGTTTGATTATACCAAAAAAAGTATATGTAGCTCGCTCATTTTTCTGGTGACCTTCGATAGACACTCAAATCGAATCAATCGCAGAATCTTGTGATTCATGTTAGATACATAGCAGTAATCCACCAAGAGCAGTACTTGTTAAATGGAATTGGCCTAAAGAACCATGGACTAGACTTCATGTCGATTTTTTAGGTCGTTTTTGGTAAACATTTCTTACACCCCGTTTCGACGATGCAATTTTGTCGCTTCAACTTCTCGCGGCGACTTGTCGCTGCTGCTTAGCTTGAGATATCGAATGACTAGTACCTGGAGAGCTAGGCCATGCCCGTGATGTATTCTTTCCATCATTCTTTTGTTGATTAACGTTCATGATTGTAACGTGCATAGAATCTTCGCCACTTAATGTTCCCTTGAAAGTCATTGTCACAGTGTCTAAGATTGTTCAACAGTGTAGAATATGTTTCGATTTAGTCAGGTATGAGATATGAGAATAAAACTTTGTCACCAAATTTATTGATTGAGATCACGATGAACTACATCCACTACTTCAGCGAGTACAGTCATGCGTTGAGTCAAGTATGTCAATTCAAAAGCGGTCGTCGAAACACCGTCTTTTATATCCGCCATTAATTTGTCAAAAGCAGCCAGTAACTGTTTTTGTGATGTTTGTTGTTGGTCGACCTCTTTCGTTACTAGAAGATTTTGGTTATGAAACGTATGTATGATATTGCAAGTTTCTACAAACAAATCTTCCGATGTTTCGTATAACAAATTTTTGTGAAAATTTCATAGTATTTTCGAAGCGAAGTATTCAAAAATAGCAAAGCTGCTGAAATTTCAGTTGAAAGATTACGTTTTTTATTTTGATTTTTGCCGTATTACCACAAATGGAACAGCATGAGTCACTCGACGAATCGCCGTTGCTTCTTTTTGATTTGCGGGTCAGTTGGTCGGTCAGCTACGCTACGCCCTGTGTTGATGATGAAGCTCTTCCTTCCAGCACTCTTATGCAGTGACGACAAGGAATTTTTTCTTCGCCGATATAGCTGGCCATGCAACTTTTATACCACAAGAAGTGTTTTTCATCAGCATTCGGATCAAACAACTTCTCAAATTTGTCTGAAATTTCGTCTTTGCGTCGACTTGCTGCATTTGAATAGTTTCTTTTGGTTCATTCACCCGTTCACCATAATTTTTCTTTCGCTTTTTATTAATTCAATAATTATGGCGATATTTATATATTCACTTTAAAAAAAGTTATCACAAAATTCGAAGCACTGCTATTTTATAATTATGGAAAATGTATCTGTTATAATAATGGATGAAGTTCAGCTATAACTGAAATCACAAAACCTGGTGAGAAAAGCGCGGCCCGCTCCAAATCTCGAGAGAAGGTATGTGACGCTGGGAAGATTGATAATAAAACTGACAACGGGCTATTCTGGCAACTTTCAGTTCCAAGTTTGAAAGGATCTTGCAAAAACATTCCAGTCGAGAAATAGCGGTCAATGGTTTTTGCATTCTATACAACATATTTTTTCACAACTACAGCGATGGAATCGACAACTCCTATTATAGGGCCGAAAAAAAAAACTGGACCATAATTCCGTTCGGCAACTTCCAAAATATTATTCATCAAGTCTTCCTCGACTCAAATCATCAATCAGAATGAGGTCATCGGTTTTTTCAAACGGAATGTTTCTCTATAATTTATTAAGTTGGGTTGCTTGAATCCGCAATAGTGGTCATTATGGAAGACATCAAAATCTATTTCAATACTAAGAAACTAATTCAAGCCAAGATTATTGGAGCTATTGGCTTGGGCGCAGCATTGGCAAAACCGACAAACAGATCTGTGGAAGAAATTCCCGTGGCCAGATCCCTAATAATCTAACAGATATGTGTAAGAAATTCTCTTGGCCGGATCCCTAATAATCTGCAACGACCCAACAATGCATTCAAAAATTATCAACCTGAACAACAACAAAGTAACACTCGAGAAAGAAAAAGTTGTTGGTACCCACAAAACCATTCTTAAAATCGCTAAAATAGAAGATGAAGCCTCCTACAGCATTCTCGACAGCACACAAAGGAACTTTTGAACTCCTTTAAAAAAATGTGGAGCCATCTCTCCACAGAAATAAGAAAGGGTGTCAGATTGTACAAATAGAAACTAATATGTTCTTCAAATAGAAAATTATGGACCGTATGGAGTTGGTACAGCATTGAATTAATATCGGAGACGCCAAGTCCATACGTCAATCACCATGACCTCTGGCTCCTGCAGAAGAGGAAGCTTCATCTATTTGAAGGAGGGATCCATAGAAGTCCAGTCACCCTTAGTTATCACCCATCTCATTAGGGACTAAAAAGGATGGATCAACGAGGCTCTGCGTGGACTATAGGCCTAATGATGTCACCAGAAAAGACAACTACCCCCTATCCAGAACAGACGACACCTTGGCTGACTGTAGGCGATTCTCGACGGCAGCACGGTTTTTCGCGGACCCATCAACCACTAAACGTGGCAGACTCATTCCCCAATACGACAGAGAAATTCTCAAAAATCTCTGCCCCGTCGAACCCACGACCTCTGGATCATGAGCCTGGCGCAGAACCATAGCACCAATTTGCTCGCTGTTTAGCGAAATATTTTGTATTTTTCAGTGTTTACTGAATAAATTCCTTTTTTTTTCGTTACATCAAGTATCATTCATTACCAACCCATACCAGAAAATTTTTAAGTTAAGAAAATTGCAATATTCATGTTACGTTAGATTTCCATTAAAAACATGTTTCTTGTCAAATTTCAGTCCAGAACACTAATTTTCACAAGCGTTATACAAATAGTTGCTGAGAACATGAGATTCTTCAAAAATTGGGCTTCGAACTCCTGCATAGATGGGCAACTCACTCAAAAGAAATCATGAGAATCCAAGTGGGTTATGGGAATGTGTTGCTTTTCTTGAAAAATAAAAAGTGCTCTTTGTGAACTATGCTGGTGTCTAATCACGTTTCATTTGGAAAAGTGCTAAAAGGTTGGTAAAGTTATTTTCCGATTATTTTCTTGATTATTAACAAATGGCCACATTCCAACCTGAATGCAGCTTAGGAATAAGCACATATAAGTAATACTACAACTGTGAAAGAATACTTCAAAAATATAAAAATTTATTATCATTCCTTTTTTAATCGTAACAAGTCTGAATGAAACAAAAAACGAAATCCAACAAAAAACACAAGATACATTTTTAATCTCAGCTCCAGCTGTAAAAACTGACACAGAAGTAACAGTATAATTATTGTGAAACAGATCGAGGTCCTTCAGCATTAATATTGATGAATAAGGTGATGGGACAGTGATCAGATCCAACTACTTCAGTCCTAATTACATTATCACATACTTTTTTCAAGATTCGTTCGGAAACAATGAAGTAATCCAATCGCCTGAAAAATAAAAAAACATGATTTTTTTTTCTCCGATTGTCAGCAAATATTAATTTTGCGGGCACATATCAATCAGTTAAGTATTACTTTTCCTACCTAGACAGCTAATGTAAACTAAGGACTTTCCTGCCTAGGCAGCAAAAGTAATACATTGCTGATTGATGTCTGGAGGAGTAAGTACTTTCAAGTCGGTATCAATGTTGTCAAACTATAATTACTATGAACATATACATTTTCATAGCAACCAACCAATCCAACACTTGCAAGTTCTATCAAATTTTGTTTTAATATTCTACATAAGTCAATTAAAAAACAAAAAAACTATTGGTCAACAGACTGTTTGTTCAAAAAAATGGCATTATTTCTTTGAAGAGAAACGTATGTATCTATATTGAGGTTGACTTTTTCATCAAATTTCAGGTTGGGCTGAATTCCTCAAATCCTTTGTGCAGAAAGCACACTGCACTAAGTTGTGCTTAGTTATCTAGCAGGGATAGCACGGTTAAAGCCAATCCGGATAGAACCGGGGGTAGTAATCAGTTAAAACCGCGGATTATAACCGGTTAAAACTAGAGTGAAAAACCCACCGGTTATAACATCATGATTTTAACAATGAGATATTACCATGGGGATTTCCTGCTGCCTTGGCTCGTATTTCAATTTAAATTTATAAATTGCCTTTGACAACAAACGTGGCACTAACGTTTTCGTAGTTTATTTAGGGTTATGTTCATGCTGCAACTCCAGTTCTGCTATTATCGGAATCTGATAATGACACTTCACTGAAATCTTCAATGCATTGTGCATCATGCAATACAGTTTTCTGTAATGAATGAAATTGTTGTATCTACCGTTTAATTCTCCCGGACATGAAATGCCACCATGTAGGATATACGTAGTTGATACATAACAGTTATGCCTGTTTGTAACCGGCATAGCTGGGCACCGTTAATCAACTAATTAACTTCGTTAATCGTTAATCCGCTACAAAAAAAGTTAGCTTCGTTAAACGTTAAAGCGTTATATTTCGAAAGAATTAACGCAAGTTAACGTTAATCGTTAATCCGTTAATATCTGTTCAAACTTAACCGCTGTTGTCATATGTCAAAAGTATTTTTCATACTTTTGAACATGAATGCCTCTGTTATGGTAGTCCCTTACACCATAGGTAGATCTCTGTCTGTTTCAAACTTGAAACTCACATGTGACCTGAAATTAGGCACTGATTACCAGTTTCTCAGGAAACCGCTGTCAAAAAATCGGTTAGTAGCGGTGAGTAGTGGTTACTATCGGACCATACCCTAAGCAGCTGCCCTGAGTAATGAACGGATCAAACGTCAAGCGGAAGAAATATCCTTGCAGTTTTCTTTCTCACTCGCACGCCTCGGCAAAATATATCTAGTTTTGTTTTTGTTTCACTCGTTCCCCGTCACTTGACGGTGCCGTGCGGAAACTATTCGGCAATGGATTAACGATTAACGGACTTCTGCATATTAACGAAAGTTACCGTATCCGTTAACCTTTTTAAAAGTTAACTGAAAACTTAATCCGCTAATCAAAATGTTATCTTCGTTAATTAACGATTAACGGATTAACGAGTTAATGCCCAGCTATGGTAACCGGTTATAATCAGTGGGTCGGGTTTCTGTTGAAAAGCCCGAGTTTTTGTTGTTTTAATCTAGATGAAACATATTCTCAAAAAATATAATTTTTTTTCTCATTTCTGTATTTCTCTCATCAGACACTGTCACCCAATAGACAGCCTTTTGCAGGCAAGGAACAGTTGATGTTTTAATTGAAGCTCTCAGGGACTCTCTGATTTTTGGTGGTGCAATGGCCACTTCAGCTATTTGGCGGTCCAGAAAACCTCTAGTACCATCCATTCTGACATCATCAGAAACTCATACTCTTTTTGGAATCCGAGCAAACTCCATACCGCACTTGCTATGGCCTACCCAGTCAAACTGAATATTAAAAAATATTCTTCCTTCAACTTTGTCTATTTTTCATTTTCAAATTTATGGTGTAAGTTCAAGCTACCCCTTTGTCAAAATTAGCTGTATACTTTTTTGAGTAAGAAAAAATTAAATAATTGATGATGTATCATATCTTATTTTCAAATGACGTGAAACTATTGCAAATCATTATCTTTAATGATCCCAAGAAACATAAATATTTAAAGTAGAGACATATCAAGAAGAAGATCTGTTTTTTTTTCACTTGCAATATCTATATAAATATTACAAATGAAAAAAAAACAGATCAGTTTGAATAGTCAAGAACAAACAGGGATATTTGTTTGAAGAGTGGTCATACTGTGAATTTAACTTTTCAAATGAGAAGGTAAATTGTTATAAAACTGAACTTCTCTATAAAAAAATGATATAATTGCAATTTCTGTTCTTTATTTCATCTTGTACTGTGTGAATAGAGAACTGTAAATTTCAGAACATGATTGGTATTCGTTAAATAAAAATATTTTCATTTTGAAACTTTTATCCATATTCAAACGTTCTCTGTACAGGAATCGTCGGCATCATACACTATATTCTAAATGGAAGCAAAAATAACCAGGTAAATGAATGAAAAACTCACCATCCTACATTCTTAGCCCGAGCATTAGCCATATAAGTCCAGAATGTATAAGCATCAGACTTGTCCGGATAAAGTTTTCTGAAAGTATCAACATATCCATCCCCTAAGAACTCAGTCATTCCCTCCCTCTCTTCAGGGGTGAAACCAGCATTCTTTGTGTTATTTTGTGGCCTGGCCAAGTCAATCTCATTGTGGGCAACGTTCATATCACCGCAGATTATAACAGGCTTCTTCAAATCTAAATTTTTCACATAACTCTTGAAAGCTTCATTCCATTCCAGTCGTTTTGGAAGTGTTACCAGTTTACGACCTTAAACAAATACATCTTTGGTTACTCATCAATCTGAAAAAATAGTACCATAATGTTTATGACACTGGAGCAAAGGGGATAATCTGGGACTGGGTAATGAATATTCAGGTATATCCAAAATGAAACAATTTTTTATTACCTGCGTTTGGTACATAAACACAAACAAGATAAAACTCGTTATATTCTGCAGTTATACAACGTCCGTCCTCATCTAGTTCTGGTATATCAATTCCGTAAGTAACACTGATTGGTTCTTTGATAGTGAAGAGTCCTACCCCAGCATAACCTTCTTTTTCGCTAGAACACCAATATTGTTTATAAAGCTTGAGCTCCCTGATCTCATCTGGCAACTTTTCCTCGCTGCATTTTGTCTCCTGGATGCATAAAATATCCGGTGTTTCATATTCTAGAAACTTCAAACAATCCTTTTTAACCCAACTCTTCAGACCTCCAATGTTCCAGCAACTGATAATCAAGTTGTGCGACATTCCTTCACCATTTTTCTTTGTGCAGGTGAAATCAATGGATTCCCAATCTGTCGAGGTTTTGTTGAGAGGAACTTTCTCTTCTTCTTCGGTTTTTTTATCTTCTTTAGAGACCTTCTCTTTGTTTTTCCTTTTTTTAACTGTAGACGCCTTCGCCTTCTTATCAGAACTCGAAGACTTCTCTGGTTTTTCTTCTTCATTGTCTTCTTTTGTGGCCTTTTTCCGTCCCTTCGGTTTTGGTTCTTCTATTAAAGGTTCCGGTTCTGATAATAAAAAAGTATTATAGAAATTAACCTTATTTTGTATCAATATGTCAACTCATAACAAAATGAAGAGAAAAAAGTACTAATTTCATTTACATATCATAGTTTAATGGTTGAATTATCATAAAGAGAAAAAATTCCATAGAGACCTGATTTATTGTGTAATAATAGCTAGAACTGTAACACAATGAAGTCATTGTTTTATCAGGTAAAGAAATGGAATTGAAGACATACTACAACTGTAACATAATTGAGTTATGTTATCATGTAAGGAAATGAAACTTTTATATCAAGAACAGTTGAGATAGAGCAGTTTTGTGTAATGGACGTAGAAAAAAGAATTTTGTCCCATTATTATAAACGTTATAATGAACAACAGATAACTACTTCAACGTAAATTTTCATTTGTTTTCTTTTCTTGGTATGCATGTTGAAAAGCCAAAACATAAAAGTCAACATTCCAACAAATTTCTGTCATTTTTTGTTAATGTCATACAATGAGAAAAATGAAAAATAAGGAAACAACACTTGAGATGTGCAACAACTTGCTCAAAAAAGATAACATGTATGTTGATAACACTGTACGAAAACTCGAAAATAAAGGGAAGTTTATTGGATCACCGATAATCTACTGAACAAACTTGAAAATACAAATTACTTGCTACCAGGAGTTATAGTAAGACGTTTTACCTTCCTGAATATCAAAAGAAATGAATCTTCAAATCATAAATCAGAACTTGACGGGCCTGAAAACCAAATTGGAATCCTTCAATAACAATGTATATTGCCAAAATGCAGACATCATAGGCATCATTGAGGCCTAGTGAAATGAGTCTTCCTGCCTCAATGAACTGGGTGACTTCCGGTACTGTTCTTGTCATAATGACAGAAAATATAACCAAATAGAAGCCGCAAGAGGCGGAGGTGCCATGATTTTAGTGAAAAAGAAACACTCTCCATAGATGATCAGTAAATGTAATATTGCAAACTATGACTGTTCAATTACTTCTGGTGAGATTCAAGAAATTAAAATTCCAATATGTTGCAAACATGTTCTGCCAATTTCGAAACTTGAATAATACGATTATATATCTAGGAAGTCTTGATGAATTGAAAAACTCTGATTTTGATTATTATATAACGGGCGATTTCAACATCCAAGGAGTAGGTGCAACATCCTTTGCCTTTGAGAAGTGCACAGATAAAGGTGAATTTATTGTCTAAATGGGTTACTATGATCTATTTTTTGTAAACAATACAACCAATTCAAATAATATCACTCTTGACCTTGTCTTAACGAATTTAGCCAACATAAACGTCACAATAGCAATATCAAGCCAATATGATGGCACAGACGAGTATCATCCCCCACTAGAAATAGCAATTGATTCGATTGGAACAAAAACTGTGATAAACAGGCGATACCAATGAATATATCTGTGATTGCAGGAACGTTACCATATAATAAGCCAAACAGAATGGCAAAATGTGTTCATTTCAAGAGATCTGGATGAGCTTGTTGAAGTTTTTACAGAACACTCCATGGTATCTTTGAGGAATGGTCTAAGTGAAGCACACCAATATATTTCCTTACTGGTACAGAGCTGAACTTAACAGGGAATGAAAGAGAAAAAATAATACTTCAAAACTACAAAGCATAATTATTATAAAAAATGAACTTCGAGCAAAGGTAAAAAAATGAATGTAGGAATTTTGAACTTACCTAAATAACAAAAGAAATTGTTAGATAATATGTAATAACTCCAGGCATAAAAACGAAGTCATTTCCAGAGACCACGACATTGCAAATGCTTTCATTCACAATCAGGTTGAAAAGTAAACAATTGTTCTCTCAGAAGGAGAAGGAAATAATTTTCTCGACATATTTTCTAAACTTTCCAACCTGTCTTTTATTCAAAAAATCATTCTACTCATTTTACGAAGTTAGTAGATACCACTAACGCAGCTACCCTTCTTAGTACCGAATATACAAAAAGATATAGGTTCTCTATCACACTCCAATCCTCTTTAATAACTAAAGCCTCACTCAAGTTTTCGAAAATAAACCGTCACTTTTCCATCAGCCATTTTCCTAGAATCATCAGTTGCACCATAGCTCATCAGGGCTAGCCTGAATGAATGTGAGTAGCAGATACTTGATGAAAATCCATATTAAACAAATAATATACAGTTGCCTGTAAGATTTTTACATAAATATTATATGTGAAAATCCCATAGGCAAACTGTGAGTATGAAATAACAGTTCGCTAGTCGGCCATCGAGATTATGTGACTAGCGAAAAACAGTTCGACCGTATGCGCTTGAATGAGTAAGGCACTGATGAGAAAAAAAAACAGATTTAGTCGGTGTTGTGCTTATCCTAATCGCAGTTCCACTTTTATCGTCCTCCAATGGGATTATCAAATATTCCAACTACTTTTCAACGTTTAGCTTACAGAATTTCATGCCCAGAAATAAAGCCCTATGTTTTTGTATATTCAGATGAATTAATTATTCTAACTCAAACCTTTGAAAAACATCGAAATTTTAAAAGAAGAATTTGCTCGTTTGAAAGTAGCTATCGACACCTTGTCCAAGGGAAAGTGCTTTTTTTGCAATTATGAACATTTCTGTGCTTATTGGTAACAAAATGATACCTTCTCGACCGAAAGTTGTAAGGTAAGGTAACTCACTTCATTGCTTTATTATTGGTTCTGAAAATCATGGATATCCCTTTTTAGGAACTTATGTATTTTTGTGAATGAATCAAACATCTTTGAATGATATGCAAATATACATGTACCTATCAACAGAGAGTATTTGTAGTTTTTTAATTTTACTCTTTCCATAGAAGTTGTAATTTCTATTGTTTGAATCAAAGAAGAAAAACTACAAAATATGTTTCCTATTTAACTGCCAAATTTTGCTTCTGAAATTTTTTTTCGAGTTGTTATACATATCAATATAAATCAACCTAACTACTATTCTACTTTTTACCTTTTCACAATGATTTTTTGAGCGCACTCCGTTGTAGGTAATTTTCGAAAGGATCCTAAAGGATCCTAATGCATTACTTTGATTTGACATTTTTCTCAACGGGCCCTTGTATATTTTGTAACGTTTTATATTCTATACTTTTCAAAATTTTATGTATTACTATGACAAACTGAATACATTCACAACTTATCCCATGAATCTTGGCAAGGAAATTTGTCCCACATCCAGTTGCGTATTGAATTTTGTGTTAATTTCAAATGGCTGCTTGTCCCGCACTGCGCAATATGTCATAATTTCAATGCCAAGATGAAATGAATAAGCTTTGACTGGATGTAAACCTATTTGTAATTCAATATAAATCAAATATATGTATCAAAACATGTTCACCTAGTATTCACAGAATAAATTATATTTGACTCATTTGGCAGATCATTGAGTGATAAATCGAATCATATGAGAGCTTGTTTCCTCCCTCCATCCAATGTTTCAAAAATCTGGAGAACGAGCTGTCAGATGTGTATACGATCCCCTTCTTATCGCCTCTGGATCGTTGTCGAATAAGCTGACGTTTTTGTTAGTCTCCCTAATTCGACGTTTTCGAGGGGTAAATCACTGAGCAAATTCGTGTACACCGGACTGCCATTTATACTCGGACTGCCCGGAATGCCACGGACTGCCACTGGACTGCCACCGGACTGCCACGGACTGCCACCGGACTGCCACCGGACTGCCACCGAACTGCCCGGACTGTGAATGTCGCTCGATCATGACAACAAATACTACTTCGTCTGTTTTTAAATCCCTAATCTACTTGACACAAGAATAAAAAAATGGAAAACGAAAAAAATGAGGAATATTGCGAAATGATCTTCAGTGTATGGAGCAACGCCACGACCAAACAATAACACTTTCGACAAAGGACACAGTGACACACTTTCACAAACATTTCCATTCGACATCATGGACCAGAGTTGTAACGCTCTTTATGCGTTACGTGTCACTTTGACGCCGAGTCCAGGTCACGGGTTTGCCTCGGGCGCCACCTCTGTTTATCGTGTGAAGGTCCACTTGCTCCGGGCAGCTTCAGTGAAGAAGGAAATACTCCAGGGGTCACTATGGTATCGACTAAATAATGGTGGCCAGTACGGCAGGCTTTAATTGCCGTTTCTGGGTTTAAACCCTGGGTACCTGCTGCTCGTAGTTAAAATAAAACAACTGTATAGAATAACGAATTATATTATAAAAATCCAAAAAGAAAATGTCAGGTTATACAATTAGTATCAATGATTGAGTAAAACAAATCTATTAGTACTTTTACAGGCGGAAGCAACAGCGGCAAACGGTACGCAAGCACAAGCTCAAAGCACTAATTCAAAGCTAAACACAAGGACTCGTGGTTCTCAGTTCGTGACGGATAATAACGGTGGTAAAAACTATAAGGGGTGTTTGGCACACGGCCCTTGACAATTCTAATAACGGTATACTGGTACACCCGGTATAATGTAAAAACGTGGGGTGTTCATCACACGGCCCCTTCAAAAATCTATGCACCTTCGGTATACTCTAATAGTTAGGGTGTTTAACACACGGCCTTAAATTAGTGAGGGTGTTTAACACACGGCCTTCTCATCAAAAATTTATAACAATCCGCTCGGTTTAATAAGGGTGTTTAGCACACGGCATTATTATTAGGAAGGGTGTTTAGCACACGGCCTTCTATAAAATAAAACATTCAAATATCGGAAAACAATAGGAACTGAGGACCACTACCTTTTACCAATATCCACTTACTCAAATTCGGCACTTCTAAGCTCTCCTGGACGGTTGGTTAGACGGATTATTGATCGGATATTTCCCTTCGTTTAAATGAGTTCTACTAAGCAGTAAGATGCTCTCGGTTGGAACTGCCTTGATGGATGCTTTCGAGACTATTTGAAATAGTGCTCTACGAAGAGTTCGGTGGGGGGCGAGTCGTGTCCTCTGCCGGCGATACGGTGTATCTAGTGCACATCGACGGTCTGACACAATGTAATTTCCTATCACGACAGAGCCACACTCAGACCCAGTTTGGGAGCGATGACAATAGAGGGCGTAATCAAACGGATTAATAACAAATAATGATACACGTTGCTTCTACCTGAAGTATCACCGAGGAAGTTAGTAACTTCGTTACACACCCTTCCCACTTCGGGAAAAAAAAAGTGTGAAACACCTTTTTTTTTATATTTGCGCGGCCTATACGGCGAAACAAAATACCTTCTGAGAAACTTATCCTATGCCTGACTTCAACTTAAACAAATCTTTTAATCCTTACCTGATACAAAAACAAAATGAAAAACCGGTCAGGTGCCTACCCCTTTCAATGGCCGAACCCTTTATTAAGGGGTAAGTACGCCTGTTACACTTGTAACGGAATAAACAATAAAAAAAACAGATACAAGTAAAAAAAAACATTTCTCTCCTGCTGTTCATAACGGGGGTGCCTACCTATCGTCGGTGTGGAATATGGTGGAATGGACGATCGAGGCATGCCACGTAGAGCTACCGGAGCGGGCCTGGTGGGTATGCGGCCAGGTGGTCCTATCCCTCGCCTCTGCACGGGTTGACGCAGGTCGCTTGCAAGGATCTGGCAAACGCGTATTTTTGTTGCTAGTTGTCGGGTTCGGATGGACGCATCCTGAATCGGGACTCTTATATCTTTCGGAAGCTTTGCGCCTCTGGGAGGTTCGCCAGCGTAGCGTTTCGGCATTTTCCGTTTTCTTTCTACAAAGAATGGAACGTCAACGTTATGCGAGGTCTCCATCGGACGGGTGAGCTGGGCGTAGGTCTTTGATATGAACTCGCGAGAGCCGTTTGCCGGTCGGACTTTTGAGGTTATACACTACCGGCGAGAGGACATGTGTTACGGTGTACGGACCGGAATATTTCGGGGCAAGTTTCGCGGCGTAACCTTTCTCGGCAGATGACAGGTGATGTTCGCGTTTCATAACAACGTCTCCGATACAGCAGCGCCATTCTCTGCGCCTGAGATTGTAGTGACGACTCTGGGTGGTGAAGGCCTTGGCGAGGTTTATACGAACCAGTTCGAAGGTCTCCCGCAATCGTTGTAGCCGTTCGGTATGCTGGGTAACTTCAGCCTGATCGATTTCTTCGATATTGCCCTGTTCCGGTGGTGGCGGGGTTCGGTAGATTGCTTTTGGCACTTCTAGTTCCCTTCCAAAATTCAGGAATGCTGGGGTATATCCGGTAGAGTCCTGGCGTGCGGTATTGATAGCAAACAACAGTTCGGGTAGGTGTTGATCCCATTTGCGGTGGTCTTGGTCACAAAACTGGGCTATCATGGTCTTGAGGGTTTTGTTGGCTCTTTCAACTGGGTTGGCCTGCGGTGTGTATGGCGGTGTCCTACGGTGGGTGATCCCAAGTTCTTTCAGCATGTCTTCAAACAGGTGTCCCGTGAATTGAGTTCCGTTATCGCTAAGGACCACTTTCGGACATCCGAAGCGAGTGACTATCTCTTCATACAAAGCTTGTGTAACGGCCTTGGCGGTGGCTTTACGAATTGGCCGACACTGTACCCATTTGGTGAATCGGTCTTGAAAGACTACCAGGAACGCGTTTCCCTTTGACGACCTAGGCAACGGTCCTACCAGATCGGTGCTGACACACTCCCAAGGATGACGGTTGTGGGAGGGTTGCATTTTGCCAGCTGGCTTCTGCTGGGATGACTTATAGCGTTGGCAAGAATCGCAGCTTCGAACATATTTGGTTACGTCACGGAACATGCCGGGCCAGTAATAGCGTGCCGCGATCCTTCCGATGGTTTTAGCAATACCCATGTGTCCGGCTGTTGGGGCATCATGCATCTCCTTGAGTACACTGAGCCGGGTCGGCTTAGGAACACATAGTTTCCATGGGTCGGTTAGTTCTGGCTCCGTGAGGTCATTGGAGTCCCAGAAGTGTCGATATAGACGGCCATCTCGGATGCAATAATCGGGAAATGCTTCTGGGCTTTGTTGGACCTCCGTTTTCTTCTTTTGATACCAGGAGCATCCAATTGACGGTTCCACTGTCGCTAGTCCTTCGAGGTTGTCCTCTGTGTCCCCTCTCGGCTCTCTGGACAGAGCATCGGCTACTTTGTTCATAACTCCACGGCGATATTTGACATCAAAATCATACTGTTGCAGAAACATACTCCATCGGGCGAGGCGGCCTGCCGGACTCTTGATGGAATGAAGCCACCGGAGGGACTGATGGTCGGTAATTACGGTAAAGTGGTATCCTTCCAGATAAGGCCGTAATTTCTCGATTCCCCACACTATCGCCAGACACTCTTTCTCTGTCACGGAATAGGCCTTTTCAGTGGCTGTCAGGGATCTGCTGGCATAGGCTATGACACACTCTCCTCCATCCGTTGGTTGTGTCAGGACGGCACCCAGTCCTTGATCCGACGCATCGGTCTGCAGCGTGAAAGGTTTATCGAAATCAGGACAAGCGAGGACTGGTGCTTCTGTTAGGCACGCTTTGAGCTTCTGAAAAGCTTCCTCCTGCTCGGGTCCCCACTGCCAGCGGCGGTTCTTCTTTAACAGATGGTGTAAAGGTGCTGCCACTTCGGAAAATGACGGTACGAATCGCCTATACCATGAAGCCATTCCCAGGAATCGTCTCAGCCCTCGCACGTTGTGGGGAGCGGGTAATTCCACGATGGAGGACACTTTCTCGGGATCGGTGCGGATTCCTTCTGAGGTTACTAGGTGGCCGAGGTATCGGAGAGATCTTCTGCCAAACTGACACTTCTCCGGGTTCACCCGTAAATTGGCGGCTCGGAGATGGCGGAAGACTTCGTGTAAGTTGGCGAGATGTTCTTCAAAGGTACTTCCCAGCACAATGATGTCGTCCAGGTAAGCGAAACAGTGCGGATCCATATCTGGGCCAATTATCATGTCCATGAGTCGTTGAAATGTGGCTGGAGCGGCATGAAGGCCAAACGGCATAACCCGGAACTGATACAGTCCTCGGCCTGGAACGGTGAACGCCGTGACCGGTTTGCTGTCCTCTGACAGTGCTACTTGCCAGTATCCTTGGCGCAAATCGATACTGGAGATATAACGGGCTCTTCGGAGTTTATCCAGGACGGCATTGATAAATGGAAGTGGATAAGCATCTTTCTCAGAGACGGCATTGACCTTCTGGAAGTCGATGCAGAACCTTGGTTTGCCATCCTTTTTTCGCACGATGACAACCGGTGAGCTCCAAGGGCTCTCTGAGGGTTCTATTATGCCTTCCTCCAACATCCTGTCCACTTCGGTATTTATCACCTCCTGCATTCGCGGATTCTGAGGTCGGTAACGTTGTTTTATAGGTTCGGGGTTCAAAAGACGGATCTTATGTTCTAATAACGGTGTCACTCCTCGTATCTCGTCAAACAAGGGCAGCTCTCTCTGTAGAAAATCTTCTAATCGGTTCTTCTCAGCGGGAGTGAGGATCAGTGGCGGGCTTATCTCGCTAGTTCCAATTGGAAGGCATGGTACGGGCCTTGCTTCCATGGTAACGGGGCGGTGATTTACTGAGATCTGACCACTTCCCAGGTCAAGACTGAACTTTCTTCTCCGGAGAACATCCATTCCTATTACCATATCGGAGGAAAGTCCACATAAGTGTCCGAACGTTTCCTCAAAGCGGTGGTTATCGAACCGTATCTCCACCTTGTATATTGTCGGAACTGTGACGGTTACTCCATTAGCCAGACGGGCTGAACTTGCAGTTGTTGGAGTTTTCGGTACTCCCAGCAAATCCCATTGTCTAGCAATTCTGTCTCCCACATAGGAAATCACAGCGCCGGTATCAATCAGAGCTTCAACGGTGCCTCCGGGAACCTGGAGCAGGATATGGGGTCGGTAGTCTTCGTGGAAGTGGTTGATGTCCTGTGGACGGTTGTTTTCACCGGCTGGAACAACGTTGTTAGAGGCGTTATGAGGGCGTTGCTGCACATGCCTCCTGCTGTTGCAGCGCCCTAGCGGTTTTCCGGCCGTGGGCATGGGCAATCACGAGACATTACTCCATCTCTCTTGCATCTTGAGCAGAAGATTCTGGGAGTTGCTCGACACTGGTTCCTCAAATGGCCAGATTCTCCACATCGCCAGCACTCTAGAGCCCTTCTCTCGGTCCTATTCGAGGGCGGTGTCGGAGTGTGGGTCTGACCGGCACTAGGACCACTTCCTCGACTCGTATGCGCTGGTACGGCTCTTTCGTTGGCGGGTCTGGAAGGCGGCTGGTGTATAGCGGTAGGCGGTAACGGTCTCGTCGGCATTACGGGTTCCGAACTGGTGCGAGGGGGTGGTGTTACCCTAGAAGCGCGTTCAATCTCTGAGCGGAGTAGCTCGAATTCTCGGGTGACCCCAACGAATTCTTGGACGTCCGTGAAGTCGGTCCTGCGGATATGTTGTCGAAACTCTGGGTGGAGGTTTCGGTATAGCCAGTTCAACTCCTGTTCAGGTGAAATTCCTCCATGACGGCGAATGAGGGTCTGCAGGTCGGTGATGTATTGTGATGACTCCTCCTGCAGCCGGTGCACCCTTCTGCTGATGGCCACTTCCAAGTCGATGAGGTAGTTGACGGGAAAGAAAAACTTCTGAAAGGCGGTGCAGAAGGTTTGCCAATCAGGACATCGTGACCGGTTATTTCGGAACCATAATGCAGGGCTTCCTTGCAACAGCTCGGGCATTACTTGCAAAAGACGGTCTGGAGGGATGCACTGGGAAGCACGAATCTCTTCTAGCCTTTCGAGGAAGGCGGCGGGGTCTTGGCTTCCATCGAACGAAATCTGCCAGTCTTTCGTCCTCAGAGGCGGCAGCATATGGCTGACTGACGGTCCTGGCTGAGTCGACTGAATTCCCACCAACGTACCAGTGAGTGTGCTCGGTATTGCCTGTCCTCCTGTACTGGTTACTGTGATGGTCGGTGTGGCGGCGGTTACTGTCATGGTCGGTGTTGCGGCAGTTACTGTCGTCCCTCCACTAGTGGTTGGATACCCGAACGGCATCGTCGTTGTTGGCACAGGTGAAGCTCGGCCCTCTCGCATATACTTGATCAGACGCCGACGTTTCTCGTCTACCGTTCCTGTGGTCTCTAGTCGGAACTTTGTCAGCTCCACGTCGAGCTCGTCTTTCCTCAGCAAGTATATCCATCCGACTCGAGTGTCTGGGGGGTTCTGGTTTGCACCTAAATCCCCTTGAGTATCGGATTCGTCGCCAGACATCTTTCCTCAGCACTGGGGGAACGTACGTGTTGTTTGCTGTACGGTCAGGCACTTACTACTTTTCCGGTCGGTTCCTATCTTGGCTATGGTAACTCCAATCGCTGAACGGATGGCGAAAATCGCTTCTGCGCACCCGAAAACCTACTAGAAGAGGTATCGCAGGGTTGATTTGAAAATCTGTCAAAATGACAGTTCGACGGATTTGAAAAATTTCGGTGTATTCCGATGTAATTCCACCTCCGGAAACGTATTTAAACGGTCTCAGCTAGCTATCTCCACTAATTAATTGTCTCTCCTCCTAAACGGTTTTTACTCAACTTTCGGTGATCAACGGCCTCGGTATACCATAAAAACGGTCCCTGCTCGGGCGCCAAATTTGTAACGCTCTTTATGCGTTACGTGTCACTTTGACGCCGAGTCCAGGTCACGGGTTTGCCTCGGGCGCCACCTCTGTTTATCGTGTGAAGGTCCACTTGCTCCGGGCAGCTTCAGTGAAGAAGGAAATACTCCAGGGGTCACTATGGTATCGACTAAATAATGGTGGCCAGTACGGCAGGCTTTAATTGCCGTTTCTGGGTTTAAACCCTGGGTACCTGCTGCTCGTAGTTAAAATAAAACAACTGTATAGAATAACGAATTATATTATAAAAATCCAAAAAGAAAATGTCAGGTTATACAATTAGTATCAATGATTGAGTAAAACAAATCTATTAGTACTTTTACAGGCGGAAGCAACAGCGGCAAACGGTACGCAAGCACAAGCTCAAAGCACTAATTCAAAGCTAAACACAAGGACTCGTGGTTCTCAGTTCGTGACGGATAATAACGGTGGTAAAAACTATAAGGGGTGTTTGGCACACGGCCCTTGACAATTCTAATAACGGTATACTGGTACACCCGGTATAATGTAAAAACGTGGGGTGTTCATCACACGGCCCCTTCAAAAATCTATGCACCTTCGGTATACTCTAATAGTTAGGGTGTTTAACACACGGCCTTAAATTAGTGAGGGTGTTTAACACACGGCCTTCTCATCAAAAATTTATAACAATCCGCTCGGTTTAATAAGGGTGTTTAGCACACGGCATTATTATTAGGAAGGGTGTTTAGCACACGGCCTTCTATAAAATAAAACATTCAAATATCGGAAAACAATAGGAACTGAGGACCACTACCTTTTACCAATATCCACTTACTCAAATTCGGCACTTCTAAGCTCTCCTGGACGGTTGGTTAGACGGATTATTGATCGGATATTTCCCTTCGTTTAAATGAGTTCTACTAAGCAGTAAGATGCTCTCGGTTGGAACTGCCTTGATGGATGCTTTCGAGACTATTTGAAATAGTGCTCTACGAAGAGTTCGGTGGGGGGCGAGTCGTGTCCTCTGCCGGCGATACGGTGTATCTAGTGCACATCGACGGTCTGACACAATGTAATTTCCTATCACGACAGAGCCACACTCAGACCCAGTTTGGGAGCGATGACAATAGAGGGCGTAATCAAACGGATTAATAACAAATAATGATACACGTTGCTTCTACCTGAAGTATCACCGAGGAAGTTAGTAACTTCGTTACAGAGTGAAAGAAAAAATGGAAAAATAAGTTGATTGGCTTCTTTTGTAGTATTCGAAATTAGGAACGTAAAAATTCGACCTTCAGTTTTTTTAACTCTTTACTGCAAGAAAAACCTATAATGCACGTAGAACATCGTACAAAAAAGTGGAGTATTATTTTTCTTAAGATTTGGAGTTTATAGACATCAGCAATTTCGTAGTTTGATAGAAAAAAATCTTATTGGCAGATGTTTTTCTGCAGGTCCCGAACTTGACAATAAAAGGGTCTGCTCGGAATCTCTCATGGTGAAATAATGAAATATCGAGTCTGCTTCTGTATAGGATGGACCAAATTCTAGGCGTAACAAGAGATATTTCAAAACGAATGTGAGTTTATCATTACCATTCTTTTCTTGCTACAAGATGACGTTGTCATATTTGAAGTCGTATTGGGCCCACGAGTGGGTCCACCATCATCAAATTTATTTTTTCAAATATGACTGTTTTATTTTGGATTTGGTTCCCTTTTGGTGTCCTGATAACTCGCCTAATAATGATGCCGTTCAACAACCGTCAGAAAATTTATTGGATTCGAGAAAAATGTCAACGAATGTCATCTCTCTTTCATACATTTTTTTATCGGTTTGTTTTCGTTGCACTCAATATGTTCATATTATATTAAAAAGTTTTCCGATGATAATTACCGAGGTTATTACACATCATTATTATCAGAGCACAAAGGAAGACCAAATCCAAAAAGTTCAAAGCCGTATTATGGTGAAAGTGGCAATGATGAACTGACATTCGTTTCGAAATATCTCTCCAAATAATTATAAATAAAAAAGTGCAAAAAATTCGATGAAATTTCGATTTTTTTTTAATTTTATCCGGAAATTATCTTCATTTCTCCGATGTTGAGACGTCATTTTATTCAGCACAGAAATACGCAACTTTCTGCCATGGTTTACGAGATCCCTCGAATTTAGTCCACTGTGTACAGTGGAATACTGTATTCTCTTGCTAAATTTTTCAAAAATGCATCTTCTTCGTTTTCCACTTCCATTATACGAGATAAACTAATACGTCGTATATAAATCCTTGAATAAACGATAAAAAATTTCCAACGATCAAATTAAAACCTTCCCAGTGAATCAATTGTTAAATCATAAACTGAAACCGCGACTGAAACAGTCTCGTCGAAACTAGGACTCGTCGACGTTGCTGGCTGGAATACGCGGCCTAACTCGACCAATAATTCGCGCGCGAACTCGCGTGCGTATCATACAGGGTTGTACTAGACGAAACTACAAATGGGTTGCTTTTGAAAATCAATTACGATTTCGATGTGGGTAAATGTCTATAATAATTGGTAATGCCGAGCCCCATGCAATTTGATCAATTCGGAAAAATTCTAACTGAAGATATACGATAAAAAATAAATAAAATAGGTACCCAACCGTTGCAATTTTCACTAGGGTTTATTTCGGTAGATGTTCTGAAATACTTCGCCACTCTCATTTTCACACAAGATGTCGTTGTCCATCATCTATATTTCTTCTATTACGACTCTGCACTTTTCATTCGTCTCATGCCTATTCTAATTCAAACTAAAAATGTGTTTGAACAGTGTCCTCAAACGAACTGCCGCTATCGATTTCTCAGTAACTTGTCATTCAAATTGAACATTCTCCATTTTGAACTCGATTTCAAGGCACTTCTAGCCTTTCCCTGGAGAGGTGATTTCATCGATCTATCACACTTGTTACAATTGTCTCAGATCGATGGAATCAGCTATTTTTTTGAAAATGCAATAAAAATCCAAAAAGTCCACCATCTTGGAAATATTTTTGCCAAATTTTCCCTGTTGATTTTCATTAAATTGCAAAATTTGTAAAATTCTAAAAGTCTAATTTCCGAGAAATTGATCGTGGCAGTTCGTTGTGGGACACCCTGTGACCTCCTACCTCAGGGATCTATGAAGGTATATTTCAAGGCCAAACCGAGAGGTGTTTCACTTCCGTGAAATTTTTACACCTAATCGGGATTTCAGGACGAATTTCTGGATTTCAACAGGGATTCCATACCTACATTTCAACAAGATTTCCTGTAATGTATGTAAAAGTAAAATGTTCCGCCACTGCTCTGATAGGGAATGCGCAGGCTCACAGGAGCATCATGAAAGTTCATGATCAGGAAACAGTTAGTATGCATCGTATCATGTAGTATGTATCATGTAGTTATGTATCATGTAGTGTGTATCGTCTGAATGTCGCGACATGTGAATTGTGAAACTTGTGTATGTAACCACCATCCCTATATGGACGAGAGAAATAAATCAACTAAAAAAATACTTGTGTGCATCGATCGAAACCCTCCAAACATTACAATTGGCGACGAGGATTAACCGGAATCGTGAAAAACCGAGAAGATGGAAACAGAAACATGTGCATCACGTGTCGGCGTAATCGGTCAGGTGAACGAGTTCAACCCAGAGGAGGAAGATTGGACAATTTATAACGAAAAACTGGAACAATATTTCGAGGCAAACCTGATTAAAGACGAAAAGGTGAAAGTAGCAGTGTTGTTGAGTTTGATAGGCACGACAACGTATAAGCTCGTCAGAGACCTTGCATTTCCCGATATGCCGAAGGAAAAGACATACAAGCAATTGCAGGACCTATTGGCAGGACAATTTACACCCGTGGTGTCGGTGTTTCGTGAGAGAATCAAGTTTTTCAACGCCATGCAGCAAGAGGGCGAAAAGGCCAAGGATTGGTACGCCAGACTGAGATCTCTAGCAGTCAACTGCAAATTCGAAGGACAACTAGAGTTCGTGCTGAAAAACAAATTCGTGTGTGGCCTACGGAAGGGTAGGATACTGGACCGGTTGTGTGAGGAGAAGGAAAACGTCGATATAGAAGCAGTAGTAAGAATAGCCGTTCAGAAGGAGGACACGGAGATTTCCTGCAACGCAGTAAATTGGATGAATTGCAGCAGCAAAAAATCGAAAGGGCAGCGTGGACGGATACCAGCTCCAGGAAGCAGCCAAGGCATGCGCAGCTCATTCCAAGGTTCATCAGCCACGTCATGGATGACGTCAAACCAGCCGAACCGTCATAGGCAGCAAACAAGATGGCAGCCCCAGACGAATGTCAACAAAAGACAAGGACAGGTAGAGATCAACGCTTGCAGTGTTTGTGGTCGGGAACACAAAGGTTTGTGTAAGTACGCCAAATATGTATGTAATAATTGCGGCAAAATAGGACATTTAGAAAGAATGTGTAGAGTTAAGAGACAACATTACCTAGGTAATGATACAACTGCAGAGGAAACAAATGAAGCAGAATGTTATGAGATGTTCAAATTGTCAATAAATGAAATAGAGTGTAACCCTTTCAATATTGAACTAAGTATAAATAACGAAAAATTTGAATTTTTGGTAGATACTGGAGCATCAGTATCAGTACTGAATGCAAAACTTTACAAAGATAAGTTTAGTCATCATAGGTTAATACAAGACAATACTGTGTTAAGAGGTTACACTGGCAAAACAATTTCACCTTTAGGGTATTTTAATATTAAGGTAACAGTTAAAAACACCACAAAGTTGACAAGATTTTATGTCATCGATAGCGATGGACCCCCTAGTCTACTAGGAAGAGATTTTATGAAAAATTTCAACATAAGCCTGAACCTTGCTGACATCCATGTAGTGAAACATGTTGAAAAATCAATTGTTGAAAACTTTCCAAACGTTTTTTGCGACAAAGTGGGCAAATTTAAACATTTTCGTATTTCCTTAGGTCTGAAACCAGATGCCAGGCCGGTGTTCTGCCGTCCCCGCCCTGTACCTCTCGCCTTTCGCCAGAAGATAGAAGAACAGCTGGAAGAAATGGTAAGAGATGACATCATAGAACCGTTACCAACATCTGAATGGGGTACACCAATAGTCCCAGTATTGAAGGCAGATGATACGATACGAATATGCGGTGATTATAAGACGACCATTAACAGGTGGCTAGAAGAGGTCAAGTATCCTCTCCCCCGGATAGAAGAGATTTTTGCAACACTAAACGGAGGCAAAACATTTTCAAAATTGGATCTAAATAAAGCGTATTTACAGTTCGAATTAGATGATGAATCGAAGAAGCTTGCGACATTGAATACGCATAAAGGACTGTTTGCCATGAAACGGATGCCATTTGGAGTAGCACCAGCAAGTGCTATTTTCCAGAGAACCATGGAGCAAGTATTACAGGGTTTGGATGGAGTGGTCAACTACGTGGATGATATAGTGGTGACAGGAAAAACGGAGGAAGAACACATAAGGAATCTTGAGGCGGTATTGAGAAGACTCCAAGAAGCTGGACTCACCCTGTGCAGAGAAAAATGCCAATTCTTCAAGGAGGGCATAGAATATCTAGGTCATCATATTTCAGCGAAAGGACTTCGAAAGACAGAAACCAAGGTGAAGGCAATAACTGAAGCACCAAGACCATCAAATGTATCAGAAGTGAGAAGTTTCGCAGGTTTAGTCAATTACTACGCAAAATTTGTGCCGAATCTGTCAGGCATTATGAGCCCTATCTACAGATTATTATTGGCGAATGTAAAATTTCAATGGAATCAAGAATGTGAGGAGGCATTCAAGAATATCAAGAAGATCATTGCGGAGGATATTATACTTACACACTTCGATCCATCAAAAGAAGTGATAGTAGCCAGCGATGCTTCAGGAACAGGAATTTCCAGTGTTTTATACCACAGAGACGACCAGGGACAGGAAAAGCCTATTGCATGTGTGTCACGCACTTATATGCCAGCAGAAAAGAAATACTCTGTTATATGCCAAGAGGCTTTGGCACTAGTATTCGGGCTGAAGAAATTTGAACATTACATCAGGGGAAGGAAAGTGACAATCCGAACAGACCAAAAACCATTAGTGGCATTATTTGGTGAGAACAGAGGGATACCAGAACGCAACAAGGATCGCCTGCAGAGATGGGCAATATACATATCATCATTCGACTATAAGATTGAGCACATTAATGGAAAACACAATGTAATGCCAGACTGTTTATCACGACTACCCCAAAGAACGGAAGTATCATCAGAAGAGTACAGTTATAATGGATATCTTAACTTCGCAGCGACCTTAGAAGAATGGCCACTTGATAACAAAGTGATACGAGAGCACACAGAGAGAGATGAAGAACTTCAAACAATCCTGAACTACTTGAAGAATGGATGGCCATCGAATATATCAGAAGAACTTCGACATTATGAGAGAAGGAAGAGCGAACTGGAGGAAGACAATGGATGCTTGCTCTGGGGACACCGAGTCGTCATGCCAGTGGACTTAAGAAATCGCATGCTCGAAGAGTTACACGAAGGGCACTTGGGAATGGTGAAGACAAAGAGTTTAGCAAGATCGTACCTATGGTGGCCAAAATTGGATGAGGACATTGAAAGGAAAATCAGAAGTTGCCAGGCATGTCAGGTGCACGCGACTAACGCAAGAAGATCTGAATTGACACCATGGCCAATATCAACAGAACCGTGGGAAAGGCTGCACATGGACTTTTTAGGACCGCTGAGGCAAATGAATTTCCTCATTGTAACAGACTCGTACACGAAGTGGCCAGAAATATTTCAGATGAGAACCATCACTAGCAGAGAAGTTGAAACTAAACTGAGGGAGATATTCGCAAGATTTGGAATTCCCAAGACAGTTGTGTCAGACAATGGCAGATCTTTCGTTTCACATCAGATGAAAGTATTTTTTCAGCGAAACGGCATCAAACATATAACATCACCCCCCTTTCACCCAGAAAGTAATGGAGCAGCAGAAAATGCAGTAAAGACATTCAAAGCCAAACTCCGATGTGCCTTGAATGACTCTAGAAACGTCAGTACACCAACAGAGACACTGATTACTCGCTTTCTAATAGCCTATCGAAACGCAGAACATTGTTCTACTCAGAAGTCACCAGCAGAACTGATGTTGGGAAGAAGAGTCAGAACAAGGATAAGCCAAGTGGTACATACCACCCCAGTAGTACAACAGGAAACACAAGAAGCTTTGAATAGGGCACAAGAAAGGCAGATCGCTTCAAGGAAGGGACAGAAGAGGGAACTATTCCTGGGCGAACAGATATTAGTAAGAGACTATCGAAAAGGAGATACCAGGATCTGGACAACTGCCACAGTGGAAAGAAAAATAGGACGAAGTCTATACTTATGCAAAACATCCGAAGGAATGGTATGGAGAAGACACATAAATCAGATCAGAAGCCTGGGCAAAGGAGAGAGGTGCGGGACGGAGGATCCAGAAAATCCGTCTGGTGCAAAACAGGCAGGTAACTTGTGTGGTGAATTGCATAATCATAAATTACAAAATTACAGCAACAGTGGTCAGAGTAGTATGTCTAATGGAGGTGGCAACCGTAACCACATTGGAAGGTTTCCACTAGAAATCGAAGGAACAGAGGAGCCATCACAGAATGGAACCTCAGGAAGTGAGCAAGGTCCGGGTAATAGTGTGGAAAGTAGTAACGTTTGTAATAGGGAATGTAGTGGTAGTCGCACAAGCGAACAAACCAGGGCAGAAATAAGTGAAAGGCAGATTTTAGGCAGGGATTTTGAAAGTTTCTTTGCACAAAACGTTCATGTTTCAGATAGACCGAGTCACAGTGATGTAGATGAGCTAGAAATGGATAGGTACAATGATGTCGTAGGTTTAGATTGTAAGAGCGCACAAGGTACAATGCCAGTGCGTAGGTCAGACAGGTTACTTAGGAAAGTAGAAAGAAAAACCAAGTTTTAAGTGGTGGAAAGGGAATTGTAATGTATGTAAAAGTAAAATGTTCCGCCACTGCTCTGATAGGGAATGCGCAGGCTCACAGGAGCATCATGAAAGTTCATGATCAGGAAACAGTTAGTATGCATCGTATCATGTAGTATGTATCATGTAGTTATGTATCATGTAGTGTGTATCGTCTGAATGTCGCGACATGTGAATTGTGAAACTTGTGTATGTAACCACCATCCCTATATGGACGAGAGAAATAAATCAACTAAAAAAATACTTGTGTGCATCGATCGAAACCCTCCAAACATTACATTTCCATTGAATTTTGTACATAGGATTTTCGAGGTGAAACATCCCTCGGGCCGAACAAAAAATAAATTGCAAAATCAACCGCCTGAATCTTTCATATTTATACTCCGAATACGTAGGTAGATATCAACTTTGTTTCTACATCATCGATCCATTGTGAACTACACTGTCCTGTCCACAGCTTCGCTGATGATAGTACACTCAATACTGCATTCTCTTGAGAATCTTTGTGTCATCAGAGAAAGCCAGAGGTGCAAGGCGGAGAGAAAATTTTTGAATAAAATCGGATAATAACCTTTATTATGGAATGATCATATTGTGAGGTCCATTGCTAAACTGTCCAACAAAAACTCTCTTCGGTCACAAGAGCTACTTCACACCATGAGGGCTTTTCATAATCTCCAAAGGAAAGATTCGACCTTTTATGGAGTATCGTTCACATGTTTGGAGTTCAGCTCCCAAACATATGCTGAGGCTCCTGGAATCTATCAAGAGGAAAGTAGTTCGTCTGGTTAATGTTCCTGCACCAACGAACCCACTGACCTTACTAAAGCATCGCAGAAAAGTGGATGTATATCAAGTTAGCGAGGCACTTTTCGAAATATGGAAAACTAATGATTCCATAATTTGGTGCTATTTTGTTGCTAATTAGTTGCGGAAGAAAAAAAAATTTCCGCTCCTTTTTTGAAAAAATTACATGATGTCTCGCTAACTTGACGTCAAGTTAGCAATACAACTTTTTTATTATTGAGATTTTCGTAATTTTGACTAGACCATCAGATTTCTCTAATTATTCGCCAATTAGTTGCGGAGGAGAATCTATCATTTTAATTTTGTTTGAAAAAATATATGATGTCTCGCTAACTTGACGTCAAGTTAGCAATACAACTTTTTTATCCTCGAGTTTATAATTCTGACTAGATCATTGGATTCCTCTAATTATTCGCGAATTAGTTGAGGACGAATTTTATTTTTTTTTGAAACATACTCACATGGTATCCAAGAGTTCTATGGGGAGTAATCTTCATATTTCATTCTTATTTTCATTTCATATTTTATATATAGGAAACACCTACGTGGCTATACGGTTTATGTACATTCACTTTATACTGAATACGAGCGAAGTTGTGATGATTTTTGATGATAATAATAGCTATTTGTATAACAAGGGTGCATAGTGCCACTTTTCCTCCCGAGGATGAAGTTTACTGCCCGACGCGTAGCGTTGTCGGCTCGGTTGTCGGTTACCTACAAAACAGATTAATGGGCTAAAAACTATTAGACAGTAACTTCTTTTCTGACAGATACCAGGGAAGGAATTGAATTATATATTCAATTAATGGAGAGGGCACACTTGCAGTTCGGTTTCGAACTTATAGGTTTGCGGGTTAAAATTTCACATAGTTGATTGAAGAGATTAGAAATCCATATCACGAAATCGGTTTCACTCTAAGATACCATGTATGTTTTAGAAAAGGAAAAAAAAGAAAAATAATTAGTTTCCTCCTCAACTAATTAGCGAATAATTGCAGAAATCTTATGATATACCTAGTGAAAATTATGAAAAACTCAATAATATAAAAGTCGCATTTCTAAGTTGACGTGTAAGTTAGCGAGCCATCATATATATTTTTTTGAACGAAAATAAAATGAAAGATTTTTCTCCGTAACGAATGAGCGAATAATTAGAGGAATCTACCTAATGGTCTAGTCAAAATTATGAAAAACTCGAGGATAAAAAAGTTGTATTGCCAACTTGACGTCAAGTTAGCGAGACATCATATATTTTTCAGCAAAAATAAAATGGTAGATTCTCCTCCGCAACTAATTAGCGAATAATTAGAGGAATCTGATGGTCTAGTCAAAATTATGAAAAACTCAATAATAAGAAAGTTGCTCGGAAAATTGTATTGCTAACTTGACTTCAAGTTAGCGGGACATCATGAATTTTTTTAAAAAAAGGAGCGGAAAAATTTTTTCTTTCGCAACTAATTAGCAACAAAATAGCACCAACTTATGGAATCATTAGTTTTCTATATTTCGAAAAGTGCCTCGCTAACTTGATATACATGAAAAGTGGGCAATCTCTATCTATTCTATACATATTTTGATGGTCGATGCTCATCTATTACCTTCACTATATACCACTACTGGCTAGCACGATGTTCCACCATGAACATTATGAATTTTTCTCTCATGCAATCAAAAGATAAAAACCCTGTTGACCTCGATAAAAAAGCAACATACTAAAAATCGAAAATAAGATTAAAATGGCGGACTGCCAGGGACTGCCACCGGAATGCCAGGGACTGCCACCGGACTGCCCGGACTGCCACGGACTGCCACCGGACTGCCACGGACTGCCACCGGACTACCGGACTGCCACCGGACTACCGGACTGCCCGGACTGCCATCGGACTGCCAATAAAATGTACACCGGACTGCCCCAGTGGTTTACCCCTCGGACGTTTTTGTATTTGTCCAAGGTTTTGATAATAGGGTGCGGACTTTTGAGACACACTGTATATCGATTGTATAATAAATAGAAAGAGTGGTCTCTTTTCTCTTGATGAGCAGTTGCTCATTTACCAATCTGTGAGAAGGGAGGAATGGGAATAAACTTTACTACTTTTTCTTACTATCATGGACTACTACCAAAATGAAAATACCTTGAAGTATCTCAAGTCCATTTTTTATTGTTTACCTGCTTTCTTTTTACGGGACGCTCTCTTAATCTCTGGTTCAGTACCATTGGCATCAGATTCTTCTCCCTTTTTCTTGCCTCTGGCAGTTTTTTTCGGTTTTTTATTATCTACACTTTCTTCTTCCACGTCAGGTTTAGCTGCCGGCTTTTTCCCCCTTGCAGTTTTTTTTGGTTCCTCTTTAATTGGTTCCTTCACTTCAGCTGGAAAAATGGGAAAGAAAATTCTAAATGGATATAACTAGAAAAATAATAGATGAAACGTTCTCAAAAAAATACATGACTGCACTACACTACTCAATTCTATTTAGATTTTTACATAATCTTGGAAATTTTAATATAATTAATCTGATAGACAATATCTTCATAAACACCAATTAATTTTTCTATGTACTTTCAGTATATAAAGTTTTGATGTCAGTTGATAAATTTTTAATATTTGAATACTTTGTTAGTTTTTCGGCCCGATATGGACTTTGTTATTGCTACTTATTCTAATTAATTTCTCGACAATAAACTAGTGCAGCCAGTACCTGCAAACTTTTTTGGTCCGATATGGACTTCATCTGTTATTTCATATATAAATATGCATAATTATAATAATTGTATCAATTTTCTTCTCCTGAAGATGCTAACCTTGTTATAGCGAAACGCGCGTCGAGTGCAAAGATATCAGTTTGGTGTTAGAGGGTAATTGATCTCTAGGAAAAGTTTCAACTTTTACACCAATGTTTCCAATCTCATCGTTCCAAATTTAGGCAGGGGAGTAGCTACTATGAAGAAAGACTATTTCTTTCTTTTTTGTGAATGAATTGAACTCCTTTCAAAGATGGAATTTGGAAAGAACACTACTTGTGAGCTGAATCATTATATTCTCTGAGATGAATGACTCGCAGGCCGTCAAAAGGGTAGTTTCAACCATCTAAATTTTGAAATGATTCAGAAACTACCCACCGAAATGTTAAGCCAAGATGAAATTTTGCTTTAACACTTTTGGTGAGCTGAATCACACTCTGAGATGAATTACTCACAGGCCGTCAAAGGGGAAGTTTTAACCCTCTGAAATCATAAAATAATCGTAAAGTACCCACTGAAATGTAGCCAAGATGAGATTTGGCAAGATTATGTCTGGTGAGCTGAATGATTATATATTTTCTGAGATGAATTACTCGCAGGCCGTCAAACGGGTAGTTTCTAGCTTCTGAAATTCAAAATAATTCAGAAACTACCTAGCACAATGTTGAGCCAAGTTGAAACTTTGCAAGAATACTTCTAGAGAGCTGAGTAATTATATTCTCTGAGATCAATTACTGGCTGGTCGTCAAATGGTTAGTTTCAACCCTGTGAAATTGAAAAAATATCGGAAAGTACCCACAGAAATGATATTTGGCAAGAACACTTCTGGTGGCATTAACGCTGGCAGAAATCGTCCAAATGAATGAATTGCCGCGTCCAAACTGTGGGCTGTCGACTAGCCTCTCAGCTCACCTGAACTGTTCTTGCCAAACTTGTTTAACATTTCGGTGGGCATTTTTGATTTCTTTTTATATTTCTGATTGTTGAAACAACCCCTTCAACAGATTGTGAGTAATTCATCTCAGAGTTCATAATTTTTCAGTGTAAAAGGAGTGTTCTTGTCAAATTTCAACTTGGTTGAACATTTTAGTAAATATTCAAAGATTTTCTGTAAATGCTTATGTTTCAGAGAGTTGAAATACCTCTCATGTCTGACATTTAGTTTGTTTGTCTTATTCATCTTTAGCAACGCAATGTTACAGAGTGCTGTAATAAGTGGACGCATTCGGAAATAAATAGTTTGATCAATTGTCAATATTATCGACGCCACCAGTCTTTTGGCCACTGGCCACAAAATGGCTGCTGAAAACTGGGTACCATCTCTCAATATATGTGATCAGAATAGGTAATATAAGAATAATATACATTGGCATTAGTAAATTCATTCATTTTCAGCAGATCTGAACTAGTTCAATTCTCCCACTTTGAAAAAACTATCAAACAGGCTATTCTGAATGGACAGCTCAATATAATTCATACTGATAGATTTCAATCTTGCAAATCTACTATATTTTTTTTCATCTCATTTCTCGGGCTTCCTCAATATAATATTGGTAAAGGTTCGTTTGAATATCAGCACCTACTTCAAAAAAATATTTGGATCAACTTATGAATTTTGATCTGCTGAATACGAAAACATGGCATAATTATTCTTATTTTTTATAAAAAGTGAATTTGTAACTCCAGGCCGACGAAAGTTTCAGATTAAACGTCGCAAAATGGCAAATCGACTTTTTTATGAAATCATGCGAAAAGTTGAGGTAAAAGTTATTGGAGACAAAGTTAGGCTGGCGATTGAAGAGTTATTGCAAAAAAGAAGGTAAAACATGCCTTTTCATCGACCCTGGAGACAAGAAAAAGCCCCATGCCGATTTTGATTTCCTGTAACAGATCAATCAAAATAATTTAGCTGATATAAACATTTCTTCCAAACTGGGCAGAGTAGAATATTATTTAGCTTTTTTTTCCTCCGCAGTTTTTTGGGTTTCTAAGTTAACCCAATCTGAAAAAATAAGGAGCAGATGAATTCAGATTCATGTGTTGAATGTTTGATATTTAACCATTCAAATCCATTGAGCATGTTCTTTATTTGCTCATATCTACCACATCTCAGAATTCACATCATAACCTGATTTTGTAACACTAGCAGCTTATTTCTGTTGGTTTTTGATCAAATATGCAAGAGTGTAGTACGAAATGTAAAATGCTGTAATATTATGGTTTTGCAAACTTATTTTCTTGAGAATTCACTCAGGTTTTTACTCTATACTCAAGAATTTAAAAACAGTCAACTTCAAACCTGAGATATTTTAATTTCTCACTTATCTCAATGGTATTATTTCCAATTTTGAATTCAGAATTATTCTGACAGGATCTTAAGACAGGTTTACCGAACGAAAAGTACATAATGCCTAAATCAAATAACGAAAAATTACATCTCCCAGTTGGAAAAACTCACTTTGGTCCCTCAAATAATATTTACTCAACATACTAAAACTTTTATGAAGCATAACAGAAGTGCCCTTGCTGAATGGTAATGGTTCGGACTTCCATTGTCTATATTATTAACTCTATTGAAACCTGTTGCCAAGAATGGAAGGATTAAAATACAAATCAAGTGAGAAAATCAAATCAAAATCAAATTTTTGGTGAATAATGAAATTAGGGATTGATTGATCAAAGAAAATACTGTTGTTACAAAATCGAGATATCGAATATGAAATATGAGTAAAAATAAATTAAATAACGAAATAAATGAAATGATATTGTGACAAGAAAATTGAGGTATCGAATATGATATACTAGTCAAAAATGTAAATGAAGAAATTGAATGAAATATTATGAAAAAATGTTGAAACTACTACATCTTTGGATGATGACTGACGATTGCGGATACCAGCAATCGAAACGTCGTGAGTACACTCAACTCGAAACTTAGTTTTAACATTTTTTCATAATATTTCATTCAATTTCTTCATCAACATTTTTTGATTAGTATTTCATATTCGATACCTCAATTTTCTTGTCACAATATCATTTCATTTATTTCGTTATTTAATTTTTTTTTTAAATATTTCATAATCGATATCTCGATGCTTTTTGTAACAACAGTATTTTCTTTAATCAATCAATCCCTAATTTCATTATCGACCAAAAATTCGATTTTGACTTTCTCACTTGATTTGTATTTTAATCCTTCCATTCTTAGCAACAGGTTTCAATAGAGTTAATAATGTAGACAATGGAAGTCTCAACCATTACCATTCAGCAAGGAACATTGTCAACCACTTTCAAGCAAAGAAGTGCCCTTTCTCAGCTGGTAGATGTATTTTCCCCAACTGAAGTTATGCATTATCAACTGTTAACATTATTCACTGTGAGGTCACTAAACCTGTCTTTAGTCAATTTTATCCGGATTTCATACATTTTGTTTCACCTATAATCATTTTCAGTTTATTGAAATTTGTTCACTCAATTATATTTGGAAGTTCTGAATTCATTCATTCCTGAGAAAAAAAATTGATTACCTATACCAACAACAATTAAGATGACCTTTCATGACAACAAACAACTCACGAGGTGCTGTAGATCAAATGAACCTTTACCATCATTTTGAATGCACTTGATCCATCTAGGTATATGAACTGTCAATTCCATTCAATAAACGCTTTGTTGGAAATGATACATTTATTCAGTCTATGAAGGGCTGTGAAAGTCATGTTTCCTATTGAATCATATTGATTCATATTTCACCAATGTTCTATCTCTAGATAATCAGATAAGCTCACGTTTAGTTTTGGTAGAGGCTGCTTTGCGACTCTTCTTTTCTACCACTTCCTCGGGTTCTGCAGCTGAAACTTCTTCGACTGGACCCAAAAATAAACAAAATTTGAGAACTTAGAAATAAGTTGATCGTATGTGTACCTTTTTTAGCAGCTCCTCTTTTATTGCGTGGTTTTGTATCCACTGAGTCCGGAGCAACCTCTGGTTCAATTTCCTGAACTACAAAAATTCTAGATCAAACATCATAAAAGCTATGTTGATCGTATGTGTACCTTTTTTAGCAGCTCCTCTTTTATTGCGTGGTTTTGTATCCACTGAGTCCGGAGCAACCTCTGGTTCAATTTCCTGAACTACAAAAATTCTAGATCAAACATCATAAAAACTATGGGGTATTGCTCGGAGTATCGAAAACTGCCTGGATAAGTTAATACCATATAGTTATATGAACATTGCGAGTATTATCATTTATAATTACTAACGAATCCAGATCCAATACAAAGTGAATTGTCAGTTTGTACCCAATTTAGATGTAGAATTTTAATGTATTATTATTCTGTTTTTAGACGTACCTGGTACAGAATCCTCCTTTGCTTTAGGAACAGCAGCTTTTCTCTTTGGTGGCATTTCGAATACCTTTTAAAATGGAATCACCCAATTGAAATTATTGAAAACCGATTGAGGAAGATGCCCTAATCGACTAACCGTTGGTCTTAATAGCGACAATGAAGCAATAATGTAAACCGTCTTACAACAATTCGTAAGAACCGAGTTCATGCGGTTTTTTTGCCGCCCTTTACAGGATGCACCAAATGTCAATGGCCGCGTCTAACAGGCTACAGCGCTCAAAGCCGCTTCACAAAATTTGACAGTGTTCCATGATTAAATGTCAAATTTTGTGAAGTAGCTTTGGTCTATTCCGTAAAACGCCGTTAATGAACGATCCGTTATCAAACGACTGTCGGTAGCTAGCTCTCAACGACCCGTGTGAAGAATATGTCAAAAATACCACAAAACTACTTCAAGTCGTTAGCCAACTGAACCTATTCTGTTTCCGTTAACAAACGTTAACGTTATATTATATCGTTCACTACCTACTTGCAACGATTTTATATTTTCACGAAATAAGATTCGACACAAATATCGTTAATTTTACGATAGTAGTTGGATAACGACATCGCTGAGTTACGGAATAGACCTGTTAAGCGCTGTAAGCTGTTAGACGCGTCCAACCAGTTATAGGTTTGTTCCGGTTCCGACAAACCGCGAATGACTAAAAACTAGGTGTTGACAAAGCGGACAAATGGAAAATGGTTATAATCCTTTGGGATTGTTCTGCGGCACCGCGAAGCACGAATAGAAAAGAGAAATGGCTCGTATACCGTGGACGTTAACAGTGGAGTAGTCAGTGTTGCCATTGCTGGTGATTTATCACCAGATTCGGTGATTTTCATGTCAATGTGGTGATTTGGTGATTATTTTTCATAATTCTATGAAATCTGGTGATTTTTGTTTTTTCATCACAAATTTGTAAATGAGAGAGAAAATAATGCTGCGCTTGTCCCTCGCATCACCCGGTAAGTGAAAATAACCTCACATTCTCATCATTGGCATAAGGCATAAATTTCATATTTACCTTACCACACAGCAGTGCTTGTGTCGAGAGAATTTTCAGTCAAGTAAATATAAATAAAACAAAAATCAGAAATCGTCTGAATTCTGACACCCTTAGTGCAATTCTTCACTCTAAAAGAGTTATTTTAAACAAAGATAAATTCTGTTACAACTTCGAAATTTCTGATAGTATACTTAAGAAATGTGATAACAAAATGTACGAATGAAAATAATCGTTTTTGTTTGTTTGTTTTGATTCAAATATTTATTTATAAGAGAGTTCTATTTATTTTTTCTGTAAGCATGAATTTTTATTTGAATATATTTGCTGTTCCAAACTTCATATTTCGTTTTTTTCACAATTTTCTATTAATTTTTCATGCAATACTAAGAATTTCTGAAATCTGGTGATTTTTGCTTCGTAGATCTGGTGATTTTAAATTTTGCCCTCCGGCAACACTGGGAGTAGTGGAGGCGTAAGAAGTAGCTTCAAATTTCAAAGCCGATGTGAGGTGATCATATGGACCCAGGACCCAGACCGTTTTCGAACCTAAACCGAACCGAGATTTTTTAGGGAAACGCAACGGGAAACGTATTTGAGTGTCAGCTAGACTTGTGTGAAGTTAGCGTCGAGCACCAGCACTCAAATATAGGGCCCACTCCTCCCAAGTTTTTTGAATAGAACTATTTAAAGCGGGATGGTATTTATGGACAGTTATTTTTGAAGGGTGACATTGATTGAATCAAGTGGAATTAATTTTCCACCAAAAAGAACCCTGGGATAAAGGAGGCTAGTTGCAATTGGCAATGGGCTGAAGTTTTTTATGATAATTTAAACAGGTGACCGATCTTCGAACTGTAGAGCATAGATAGCCATCTATACTTATTACTTAGGTATATTTCATTGATTGTTCCATTGGCTTGAAATGTCGGGACGCGGTATTCGGAAATCGAAGTGGGATATTTTAGGTTCAGACGAGGAAAACGAAAACTCGTTCAATGAGATAACGAAACTAATGAGGAATATCAAAACAAATTTGTTGCAAAATGATGAATAAGTGATCAATAATAATTTTCACTGACAGAAAATAGTAGAACTATAAATGATAGTTTTGGGGTTGGTACTTCACGATCAGATTAACGATCAATACGTCAATAAAATTAACGATGACTTGGTGAATATAATAGAATGGGGTAACATGAACTTGGTGGAATTAAATGCTAGGAAAACCCAGGCATGTCTCTTCTCAAAGAAAGCCGACCCAAATAGCACACGACGTCCTGAAGACGAACCATTTATGTCCTAGTTACGTCGATACGTCCCGGGACGTAAAGGAGACATTCGAAGAACGTACATTACCGGATGTACCATGTATATACTGGTTAGACGTCCCATGTAGGTACATACTTGGTCCCGTTCCAATCGGAATGTAATAAAAACGTACATGCTTGGAAGTACTATGTACGTACTTTATTAAGTGTCCCTGATACGTTTACATTAACTCCTCTTCAGGTACGTACTTTTCGGAATGAATTAGGAACATACCAATGACGTGTTTTTTTCTGAAATCCATGTACTTCCCGCTCAGACGTATCATTTACGTACATGTTTGGAAGAACTATGTTCGTACTATTTGGACCTTCCAGGTGCGTACATATTGAGTCCCTTTCAGATACGTATATTTCGAAACGTTTGCGGGACATAATAGTAATGACGTACATTTTTGGAAATCGTATGTACATACTATCTGGACGTCTCGTTGACGTACTTTTTTGTACATACTGTTTGGACCTCCCAAGTACGTACGGATTGGGTTCCTTTCATTCTCTACATTTCTGTTAGTATGTACATACTAATTGGACCTCCCGAGAACGTACGTATTGGGTCCCTTTCGGTTCAAGGGGTATTGGGATTTTGAGAGTGATCACTTAGTGTATTTAAACATATATCAATATTGGTAATGCAATATTCATAATGAATTATTCCTAAAAAAATTTGGAAAAATTGAAACATCGACATGTGGTGAATTTAAATACCAGAAAATTACATACAGAATTTTTTGCACAGCAAGTTTGATATTCCAAAACCGCCATCACATGAGACAGTGATCCTTTAGTGTTTTTTCGAATATATTTTCATTGTTACTGAACTTTCTAAAATTTTAATATTATATCTCGAACAAAACTAACTTGAAGTCATCACATCTATAGCACTCAACTCCTTCATGAAAACAAGTCTCTCTGTGCCGTAGAGCGTAACAGTGGTCGACAATAATATCTCCATAGAAAAGGTCGGGAGTTCAAGCCCCGCAGCAGCCAGGTCTTTTTCCAGGTGAGTATTCGGTTAGATGGTTAGTACACGTGAATGAGTAAAATTTCCAACTTGACTATTTGGTAATAAAGAAATGAATAATCCCGAATATGAAAACTTAGATTCATTAAGTGATATCAAATGATATATCATTACGTTGTTTTCGAATATTGAGCTAATATCGCCGAATGTTTAAATTTTTTTGTGGCCACTATTGATATCATCTATAATATAAGGTTGATATTCCCGTAATATTGAACCAATATTGGTCAAATATGTTTGTTCTACTTGGGATAACGCATATAGAATGGGAAATGTACGTTTTCGGAATGTCCCAAACAGTTCCCCGTTCTGTACATTTCAGGTCCTGTGTGGACTAGAAAAGTACGTACCTGGGATTACCGACTATGCGGAAACGGTAAGTCGCAGGGAGGTCTTATGTACGTCTGTCGGAGACAAAAGTACGTCCTAAATACGTACAATGCATCCTCACCGTACATATGCAGTACGTCCACTGGACGTACTTGTGCTATTTGGGGATCTATCATCGCCTCTAGTTTTCAGATGTCAGAAGTACCTATTCCTACGAAGTTTAGTATCTCGATGCTAGGAATGATATACGATCAGTGATAATCTCTCATGGGAAAAACCATGAGAAATCGATCGCTGAAGGTGCTTCCCAGAAACTTGGATTTCTATTTCGTGCGAAATAATACTTCACTTTTCGTCAGCTTCTAGTGATCTACAAGACTCAGATGATACGACCTGTCTTGGAATATGGTTCTCATGAGTGGAGTTTGGCACCAAAACATTCACTGAGGCTTCTCGATTCTATTCAGAGAAAGGCAATCCATCTTGTTGGTGAATCTTCGCTCACAGACTCGCTCACTTCATTGGAACATCGTAGAAGGGTCAGAGACTTGTCTCAATTCTATAGATATTTTCACGGTCGGTGCTCTTCTGAATTGTTATCAATCGTTCAACCCTAGGCAATATCTACACGGATGACTCGACGAGTACAGAATTCCCACCCCTTTGTTGTGAATTTGGGGACCTGTCGAAACTCTCTTGCTCAGGGCTCTTTTTTCAATAGAACAGTTGAGCTTTGGAACTCCTTGCCGAAAGGGGTCTTTCCTGAGGAGTACAAACTTCAAAAATTCAAAGTGAATGTTAATTCGTATCTCCTGTCCCTTGATTGATGCGGGGTTCTTTGAACATTACAGGGCTTTCCTTTCGTGTGAATCTGCATGTGAAAAAATAGGAGCAAATGTAATCAATTTCCAAAATATCCACTATTCGTCTTGTTGGAGAGAACTCGTAAAAGTACGTTACAGTTTAGATCGGAAGGCGAAAGAAATCCTGTTTTGTTCATGAATAAGCATTCTTTTTTATTCAATGAAGCTGAGGTTCCTGAAAATGAAAGATTACGTGGTCCGGTGTCAGATGGAGGACAATGCAAGTGGTAGCACTGCATGCTATCGTGGTAGTAAAGAGCTCCAAGGGGTCCGAAATGTGTAGTGACGCATCATATATGGTAATGCCTAGCAATTACCACATAGCCCCCCCTGCTCAATTTCTATCCTCACCTCTGGTGGACTCCGGTAACCTGTTCCCGAACAGGGCCAACCAACGAGAAAGGGATGGCCTAATCGAAGGTGTCATGCGATCCGTGCCGAAGGTTGAATGTTACCTGGGCCTAATCAGGTATCGCCTCTGGGATAACAGGCGACCTCCCAGAATATATACAAATGATTTGCTTTGATGAGCTTTCATGCAGGAGAAAGTTGTTCTGCTACAAAGTCAGAAACGGACTACCCCCGATGGTCCACACCCCAAAACTTTAAAATGATAAAATGCACTTTTGTTCGACGACATCCAACCTGAGATGTCTACCATCATTCGAAGAGATTAATTTTGAATGAAAATAGAAATGCTAGGGAAAAAAAATGTTCATAGCGAATTTTCATTATGCAAACACGTTAACTGAACGAAACTCATGGTGTAAATATCAATCGCAAGCCTCGAGAGCAAACAGAAATAAAAAATCCGCTACAAAACTGCTCGATATGTCGCCCCCCTCTCTCTCTCAAAACATTTCCATAGTCTGCGAAGACACCCTTTCGTACTTGAAATAGCATTCCATTCGTATGGCTTCACTAAGTAATGTTATTCTATTCAAGAAAGCATCTCTTGTGTGAATAGGTGCATCCCGCATAATTAAACTGAAATGAGGAGGTGCGCCATCATGCATAAACCATACATCTCTTCGGGTTTTGGAATGGAACTTGTACCAAAAGTCCATTCAAATCGTTCTGAAGGAACTCCAAGTAATGTTCGTCATTCAATCGGTCTTGTTGAACTAAAGGTCCTATAAAATGGGATCCTATAACGGGCTTCTGCAGGATTAGAAAATGCTCGTCCATAAAATGCATGCGTATCAGCATATCCGTTGAATGTAAACTGTTCGGCCATATCAACAAACTTCAAAATATCCTATTAAATATTGATATTACAATGACAACGCACCAGCAAAGTGGTGATATGTAGAGTTCAATATTACATAAGGTTTTAGGGGTAAAATAGTTTTCTTGGAGATAGGGTAGAGATGAAAAATCTCATAAACGTTTTCCAGAAGTATCGAAAACTGAACAATGAACGGAATTCTTTCATTACTACAACGAGTTTCTATTATGATTTATAATATGATTGTGTATTTTGGAAGACTGGTAATTCATGTTTGTATTGAGTAAACATAATATTAATAAGTTTCTTAAATTCATCAATTGATACCATAGCACTAGGAACAATGTTAAGTTCGCCGAATCGTATTGTATCTTCAATTATGTTTGAAAGGGATAGCATATTTTGCCTATCAATAATCATTGTATCTAGAGAATTTTGTAATCGTAGAAATAATGTATATTTATCCAAGCTTTGAATAATATTTTCAGTTTTTTTCTGAACTATTTCTTGATTGCATATCATCTTTAAATTTTGAACTGTTTCATTCATGAAATCTTGAGTTATAGATAAATAATTTTTCAAGTCATGATATATTTTGATTGTCGGACAGTGTTGCAAGAGCATTATTGTATCTTTCTCAGTATTCATTATCCAAAATGCCTAACAGCCATTCATAAATTGTACCTCCTACATTCATAAGTCCTCTTTTATAATATAAATATAATTCGTCTTTTATTGAGACTAAATTTACTATCGATAATCTGGATTCTTGTATGGTATTGGACGACGGCATATAGATCCATACCAAGATGCATATACTTTTAATATCCGTTCGCTGTCTCATTATTGGATCATCGTATTGTGGCAAGACAGTGTGATGATTTCTGTGCTAATTCACATACTTGCGTTATATGCTTTGCAAATATATCTATTCAAAATTCTTATATACGAATAGTATTGACACCGATCAATAAGGGATTAGGGTTTTACACTTGGTGATAATCCTACTCAAATAACAATGAAGAGATCAGTTTGAAACGTTAACTAGTAGAGGCAACGGATACAGTTCGTAAAAAAAACAATCATACTAAAGGTGACGATGCTGATAACCGAGTTTCACTCGCGAAAATCTATGAGCCGATTACGGTGTCATTGCAAGGAATATCGGCCTACACCAAAACACCCAAAATGAAGCATTCAAAACAGTACCAAGATTTTCCGGAATGAAATCTACAGTTTCCACACCAAAAACTATTACACCTCGAATTTTTTAAATCATCAAATCTCTGTTGTTTCTGAACATCAAGTGTTGAAATTTTTATAGTTTTGGGCACAAAACTAAATATTATAACTAACTCATGATCATACAATTCATGCATTGTGCGTGAAGTAATAGCCCTCCATAATGAAGTTGTACTTGTAAAAATGATCTGTAACTAGTAGTGGAGGAGCTTCGAAAATATGTTATATCATAACTTCAAATAAAGTGCAAAAATTAACACTTTTTTGGGATCTAGCCAAGGTCAAACCTCAATTCGTTTCAAAAACTGGGGAAACTCGATAAGATAGAAAATCGGCAAATATCAAAAAATTTATTGAATAAAATGTATTTACAACTTCAATCTTCAATACCAACATGTTTCAATCCAAGATATATTTATTACTTTAATTCCACTATAAACATTATATTCTCATGAAATTATCAGGATAGGTATTTTTGTGGAGAAAAGGAAATTTGATGAATTATTTTTTGTCTTATTTCTTCTCCGAATCAAAAAATAGAAATCATAACATCTATGAAAAAATAATACAAATTGAGCAAGAAAAAGGTCTGTGCAACCCAGTGCCCGTCGTCGCAATATAGGCAGGGGAGTATGATATACACGTGCATATAGGGGAGTGTTTCTAAATTTTTCTGATATTACTCCTTACATTGAAGTTGTTATTTCTATTTTTTGATTCGGATAAGAGAAAATCCAAAAAGTATCATATTAAATTATATTTTCGAGTTACATTTTTTATCTGCATATAGAGCGAAATTCAAGAAATTCACACCATATAGCAGGTTTCTTCAATTATAAAATAAGATTCATTTTCATCTCTTAAGTATACAGCATGTACATGAGATGTCATTTTCAGCAGATGTGCTTTCTACGGTACGCAGTTCAAGTAACAAACGACACGAATATAGTTCAGAAGATATTTTTGTTAGATTACTATTATTGCTACTGTATAGTGTAACAATTTATGAGGAATCACTAAACAAATTTGTACATGCAAAGGTTCAGCACTTAGGATAACAGAGAGAATGTAGACATGAACCTATAGCATAATTGATTTCATTTATGGAATAGAAACACTCGATCCCAATTGATTGAATCGTTTTGTGTTGAGGTCGAGACCTGATCGAGTTGAAAACTCATTTATTACATGAGTTTTAGTGAAGGAGGCAACATTTAGAAGAACATAAGTCAGTAATTCATTCAAAAAATGGCGGTGAAAGTGAGAATTTTATATTTGTGAAACTTGTCCCTGAAGGTATATTGAAAATCAGCCTGGAAAACTGGAATTTGAATATTTTTCGATATAACTTCAGAAATGTTGTACATATACATGAGATTCCTCACTCGCGTATCACCACAACGAATGGTTGAAAAATTTGCAATTCGTCTTTCATCAGAATGAAATCACTCATTCAAAATAAAGAGATCATCTCACCTCCTGAAAAAACGGTTATCACAATCACCAAACGAGATATTAGACTGTGATTACTAATGATTTCATGTTCGAACGATTGACTACAATTCAGAAGAGCACCGATCGTGGAAAGAGCCTTGTGCGGGCAAGGATCGGCAATCATCTTGGGTGTTGAAGCGCTCTGAGGCGTCTTTGATTTTCGCAGTAGCGATTTTTGCTATTTCAATTGTATGGAAACCCAGGAAAACCCACAGTGCTACCGGGTCGGTTGGTTTATTCAATACAGATATCACACCTTCCAAAATTGGTATCTAGGCAACTAACAATTGCCTATCGCACCGAGCCGGTCAGAAAAATTCTGCCCCGACAGCGGTTCGAACCAGCAGTGAAATTGCTGAATTGAAATAATTTGTGAGTTTTCTAATGACATCATACAGATAGGACTTTTGTTTGCCAAACTGATATTTGTGCATATCAACCCAACCCTGACAAGAGCGAGAGCAAGCAAATAATAACCATATATTGGGCGATTTGAAAACTTTGAAGTTTGTTGATATAGCTGAGAACGGCGGTAAATATTTTTGTCTGATTTTTTTATATCACCATCATTTCCTAAAAGAGATTTGAATGTCCATTCGGATTTATATTTATTACTAAAAGTTGATATACTTTTTAGCGATTTGCATAAAAACTGCATCTGAACATTTGCAAAACATTTGCACAATAATTGAGTGCCAGAATACTCTTCCATTAAAATTCGTTGATTAGTTCTTGAGATAAGTGACATAATTAAAAACTTCGAGCCATGTTCTTTGCTCCACAGGCCAAACAAGCGACGGCTTGATTTTTTTCAAACGGAATACCAAGCTGATTTCAAGATATCACTTGTTGGTATAATTCTTTTCAGCCCCAAATAACATTCGATTCACTTTCTACTACTAGTTAATTATTCAGAAAAAAAAAGATATCTGAAAATGTTTATACAAAACCTTCTTGGACCACTCCACTCATTTATCTCAAAGAAAGTAACACACTGCAAATGGGGTACGTTTGGACTTATTTCATTTGTCTGAAAATACAATTTCTGATCGGCTAATTGAATACATTTGTTATCAGCCCTCGAATTTTTTTCTAATATGCCTCTCTTCCGCACGTACGGAGTTTCTGTCGTTCACTCTATTTACAAGAGTATATTATTTATCTTTTTTAGGGTCTGTTGATTTTCGGTTTGCTAACAGTTCATTTCTCCTAAATTATAATTTGAAATACGGTGTTAAATATTCCATAAAAAGATCGATGTTACTGATAGTACCATGGTTACTAGACCATTAATTTCAGAAGTACATTCTGAATTCAGTTCTACATTAGAAGGTAACTGCTTCACTTTTATGAATAAAAGATTAATCTACCGATCGAGGCAGATTCATATTCTGTTCTGAAACTTAGCAAAAAATGTACCTAGGATGAGAGGAACATGGTATAATGGTATATTACGTAACGAGCGAGTAATTGTGAGCTCGATGCGTTACCCGAGTGCACGTAATTGGCCTTATCCCCGAGTCGCGTACTTTACTCCCACCATCCTGACAGCTGTAACGTAATGGCTCACAATTCACCTGTATTGTGAATTATTAGCGGCCGCCAGGGAGAGTAAAAGCAGCATGTTGTTTTTTAACTACCTGAAATTATTTTCATATTTTTACGAAAGAGCAGGCTCCGAAGGATAGTGTCTAATTAAAAAATGCAGTACGTGAAGAATAATCAATAATAATTCTCTTGATAATGTTGATGCATGAGTGTAATTTTCGAGAATATTTCCCGAAAACTTATCGACATTTTTGTATCATCAATAACTTCTTTTCTTCAAATAACTTTTTTAGGTTATTTCTAAACTCTCAAGTATAATATCATATCAGTTTTATGCACAGCGTTTTTTTCGATATTCATGAAAACTCAAAGGAAAGAAACTTTATTGAATTATTCAAATTAAATTATCGATGTAAAATTAAAAAAGTACACAAAAACGGTATTGGAGAGACTCGAACCAACGACTGGAAAGTGGGTCGTCTTAAAAAAAAAGTACGCCTTAACCATGGTGTGAAGAGTAGAAGTTAATTCCTTCAATTCCAAAAAAAACATCAATTGTGACGATTCAAACTTGACTCAATAAGCTAGAGAATATTCCAGATATTTTATTCTTTCTCTGTGATTGTTGGAATTCATATTCTACCTTGTGCGGATATGATCATGAAGATTCAGTTGATTGAAATCGCCTACTTATCCGTTTAGTAAACTTTATAAAAATGAGCATATTTACGGATCTGAGTAGGAAATAGTTATTTGTTTTACTAGGCAGCAAAGAAGTAGATTGACTGCCGCGGCTGATAGTTAGGATAGAAAAGAATTCAGCTATGGCAGTCAATCTACTTTCCTGCCGAGTTGAACATGATCATTCCTCCGATTGTTTATGATTTAGGATATTGTTTTTGCACATTATTACAATTCTCACAATATTTTCATTTTTCTTGTAGTGATGAATTGAACCCAAGATTGAGAAATCGAAAGTGTTGGAATGGTGTTGATGCTATGAAATGTATATGTCATATTATTTATAGTTTGACAATTCACGAAATTTCTGACAGTTTTATGGCAAAATATCGGTATATTTATATTATGGACAGTGATAGCGACTCAGAAATACTTACTCCTCCAGAAATTGGAGAGGTGGAACAAAATATTGAGTTGAATTTGTTGCCGGAGAAATATCGATTTCCATTGAGAATAATCACTTTGCTTCCTAGGCAGGAAAGTTCTTACTTTGCTGATTGATGTGTCAGCAAACTTAATATTTGCTGCCATTCGGAGGAAAATATCTTACCTTCTTTACTGATTTCTACCGGTTTGCAAAATACAGGGTGTTCTAATAAATGAAAGGTTGAATTCAAAATTTTATAATAGAATATAGTTTAGGTCTTCAATGCCGTATGAGTTATTTCATTGATAACGTACCATAACGTCACTTTTTCTTTCCCTTCCTAGGGAGGAAAAGTACGACTTTGCTCCTTACAATATGACCGGGAAATGTATACTTTGGATAGAGGTAGGTGGAAAAATAATATGTCATATAACACGATAATCAAACCGACCATAAAAAATAACAATTTTCGTGCTTTCGATCACCAGATGTGAACGAAAAAAAGTCGACAAAGAATCCCAAAGTCGGTGTGATTTTTAGGTTGAAAACGAGATAATGTCCTGTAGTTATATGAGTTCAATGTTTCCTTCCGTGAACTGATGTCTTCCGCAGTAAAGGCGCAGTTGTTCAATCTTTCCATAAAATATGCCCGTGTGAGACTGATTAATTAGTTAAAATGAACATCATGTTTCCTCTTGAGTTCGGATCAATCAGACTGTGAATCGTTAGCGTCAAAGACCTGCGATAATTTACTCTCCTTTATGGCCAGCTGGTCAGAATGGAGAAGCATGCGATCTTCGGAGATGATCCTGGCTGACCGAGTTTGGAAAGATGACGTCGGTAACGCTCATAAAAAACGATCAGAAATGTTTTTTAGCAATCGAGTAATTTTCAGCTTTGTATTAGTGGAATAATATTATAACTAATAATAGTAATAATAACTAAAGTCATCCTAGTAAACGTAACATGTTTATAACATGGATAATTATACATGAAGGAAACTAAAATAAGAATAATATTGAGTAATATTTTGTAAAATATATGTTTTTTAATCATCTCTTGAACTTCTTGCAGTCTATACTTTTTTAATACTTATGTTTGCGAATTTCATTTTATCAATTGAGAAAAATGCATTTCGACTGAACTCTTGTGAGGTGAAACTAGAGTTGGACAAATTCATCTCTCTCTCTCTCTCTCTCTCTCTCTATATATATATATATGCATATATATAATCTGGGTGAAAATAGGTTGAAATGAAACAAAAGATATCGTTCTTCATTTTATTCAAGGAACAAACTCATCTAGCAATCCCTTTGCAACGTCGTTTTTTGTGTCTACACGGAGAAACTGGAAAAAAATCACACAATCAAACCATGGACTAAGAGAATATCTCAGTTGTCGAAATAGTCATTTGAAAAAGGTAACTTTATATAATCAAAGAACGAATCTCTACCTGGATCGATCGGCGTATCGAGATAACGCAAGACGTTCTCGATGCGAAGATTTCCGCTGTCGAAGCGCGAATAGACTAGTCTTCTCTATTCGAAGAGAGGCAATTCATCGAAACGGCAGTTTTCAATATAGTGATGGATTTTTTATTCAGTTGAAGTCAGTGTAGTAGTTTGAGTGCTTTGTAAGCGAATTATAGAATAGAATAGAATCCATTTGACCAAGTTACACTTATGTATTTGGCAAGTCAATCAAGTACAAAAATAATTAAAATTACAATCACAATATACAAATTACATTACAATATACAGCCAAAACATCACAAAGATATGTTTATTTAAAATTGACACGATTATACTTTGTCGAAATACTAGTCAACACACATTATTGAGAACTGAAGGAGATCTCAGAAATTCGTCGATAGAGTGAAAGCAGTGGAACGGTATGTATTGTTTCAATTTCAATTTGAAACAATTGAAATTGAGCATCTCGAACTCTTTTGGCAAGACATTATAGAGTCCAACATTGAGTGAATTCATCTGAGATTTATTCAGTCTATATCGGCAAGGCCTCAAGTCGTTCGTACCGCGAGTTTGATAATCGAGAAAATGGGAGTTGGTACATAAAGAATTTCTATTTCTGTGGATCTCAAGAAGAGTATTATAAATGAATAATGAAGAGGCATGATAGACAGACCTTTGAAGATTTGTTGACAATGGTCCCTATAACCGGCACCAGCAATGATTCGTATCGCTCTTTTCTGTAACTTAAAGACTCTATATGAATGAACATAGTTTCCCCATAGCAATATGCCATAGTTTATATGTGAGTGAATGAAAGAAAAGTAACACGACCGTACAGAGTATTGCCACAGAGTTGATTTTTCAAATTGCGCAGTAGAAATATTGAACTGGACAATTTATTACATAATTGATCTACATGGGAGGACCATGAAAGTATATCATCAATAAGTAGTCCGAGAAGCTTGACTCTCCTTTCACTGCCAGCAATGCCCTTATAGAAAGTCAGTTCTTGGAAATGATTGTTGTTCAATTTCAGGTTGTTTGCATTGAGTTCTATGTCCTATTCAACGAATCAGTCATAGTGTTTAAAAGAATATCTGCATGAGAAGAAGAATGTATTGATGTCGTTTCATCGGTGTATGCAACGTATTTATTAGGGGACATAAAGTGAAAGAGGTCGTTCACGTAGATAATAAAGAGTAGCGGGCCAAGAACCGATCCCTGAGGTACCCCATGTGAAATAGTTTGAAAAGCAGAACATGTCTCATTAATATATACCGCTTGCTTTCTATTCCCCAGGTAGGACACTACCAAATCGAGACAAACACCTCTGTCAGTGCAGTAGTGGTAGTATTTGTAAAGTGAAGTTAATGAAGATAGTTTAGTGTTGTTCAGGGTATTATTCGGATGAACAAACTTAGAAATATCATAACAATATTTCAAATTAGAATTGATATGACTTCTAGGAAGGATTCATTACAGATACCGAAAATTGCCGGTAAGCATATGTTTTTCTTCAGTGGTTGAATGGTAATTTCCTGTTTTTCACTAGGTCAAATATTCCTAATTTTGTTACAATCACCATGACAATCAACCCACATAGCAATCAAAAGCATATTCATAACTCGAGCACATGCTGAGGATATGTTTCAACTCATATTCCCCAAATAATATCCCTAGTATATTCCCAGCATAAGTACTTTACTGCTATGAATGTTCTTTTCATCATATCTGTCTAGGAATATTGTAGCATATTCTAGGGATCTTGGGACACATTCCCGTAAATACTTCAAAGAATATTTGTTTAAAAAAATACGTACATAACAATTCAACATTTACATTTTTGTGAACTAACCACTCAAATCAACCGCGTAACCTTACTTTTTAGAATCTATTATATTACATTCTAATATATTTTCAACTTGACATTTAGTACAAACTGGCTAGGTTGAAATCCCAACTGTTGGTACTTCGACTTCGTTAAAATCTTCCTGGCAGCACTGCATGCATGCGTGCGTGGCAAGTCGCAAGCTAAGCTCACATTTTCCAAGCTTTTTGTTCTTGTTGAAATTGAATGTTATCTACAATCAGTTTACCAGTTAACTTGTTTATTTTCAAAGAAGACATTTTATCAGTGTGTGTTCAGTGTTCTCTATTGTGGAATGTGCATATTCGATACCGATAGTGAAGTGTGAGGAAGTTATCGAAAAAAAAGTAAGGTTAGGGTAAGCTTTCTTCACGGCTCTTTTCATCCATAGAATAATATCTTGTATATCTATTTTAGATGCTGTTCAATGTAAAAAGAGAACACAAAATGCCTGTGAATATGAAATTATCCAAGAAATAAAGAGATGGTTAGCTAAAGCTGAAGAACGGGTTAAAAATGAATTGAAGAAAACTGAGATGAGGTGAGTTTTGAATTTGGGACCCTACCACTGTCCCAGTATACCTACATGTTCCAATGGAATATCTCATAAACCAGAAGTGATTTCCGATATTTAAATTGCTCAAAGCAATATGTATAATTATCTATATTGATTATTCAGAATTTTGAATTTTCATTTCTTCAAATAAATGAAATATTCCATTGTAACATGTATACCAGGACACCCGGTATATTGTTCTAATCCATTTATTTTTAGGTCCCAAAATCAGCAGCGTTTCCAGGACACTGAAATAGGATAAAAAACAATAACATGTGAATAAGAATTTCTTAGTTTTTCATAAATGTTTAAAAAGTATTTGATGTCTTTTGTTTGAAGATAATCGAGGATGGCATTCATGCTTCAGAAAATGCCAAGAAACTAACTACAAGAACCTTTAAGGATAATGATGTTGCATCTCCTCACCAAAATATATATTCATCTTGGACATATCCAGTTTGCACATATAGGGTATATTGAGCATATATATAGCATGTGCTATGTTGGTGATATAGGTATATTCTGAGGATATTTGAATATATTCAGGGTATATATTTCAATCATATACGTAGCATATACTACTTGTGGCCAAAAAAATATACCTAGCATATTCTCAGCATATAGTAACCATATTCTCTGTATATGCTAGGGATATAATCTCAATATTCTTATGCGTTTAGGAATATGTTTAGCACATACTTGGTATATAATTTTGCTATGTGGGAAGCGATATCCTGAATATAAGATGGTCATATCCAGGCGGTTGCAGAAAAATGAAAATTTGACTACACTGTTTCCAAATTACAATTTCAACACTGGAACTATTACATATAGGGTTTGGTAAAATTAATCGAAAACAATTATTCGAATTCTTCGAATACCATGCAATCAAAGGTCAATCTTCGAATGGACAATTATTTGAGAGTGCAATTTTCCAAATGCGCAATAATAATTAGAAAGGTCATATGTTCGAGAATGAGATTACAATGATTACACGACTCAATGGGGAACCTGATGCCGGGTCTACATCAAACCAACGAAACCAAACCGACAACAAAATGGCAACGCAACAAAACTGCAAGTTCTCAAGTACAGAAACAAATTGTCATGTGCTGTTCACATATACGAAAAAATGCTTATCTTCAAACCTAACCTAAATAAATTTACGATACACTATGAACCAAGAATTTATTTGTTTTCTTCATCGAGGGCATATACACTAGACCAACAGAGTTGCTAGGAACGCAGACAGAACATCAACACTTTGATCTGCACCGACAGCCGCCGGGAAAATAAGAAGTTGTTGATAATACCAATAAAACAAAATTGTTGCCTAAATGTTTTGATTTTGTTTGAGAATTGTTGGGAAACATTGAGTTGCTGGTTCGTTTATTCCTTTATTGGTCTGGTGTGGATCTGGCATAAAGTAATAGATATTCATGAAATTTTCGAAAAATCTTTTTTTTTTTCGAAAATTCTCCACCCCTCTCCACCAAATTTCAACTGAATCCTGTCACTTAGATTTTTCATATATTTTCGGAACTTTTGCTCCAACGATCTGGATAGAATATGATTTAAAGTGATGAACCGCTACCTACATCCAACATTCTGTCCAAAAAATATTGTTGCCATTTTTCTGGGTTCGTTTACTGAAATAATAATCTGAAGAATACTAAACCATTTCTATTAACTTCACTCAACAAATACAACTATCGCACTGACTTAAATCGCTTACAAAAGACTTAGACTTCTTAACTGACTGAAACATCCAACACTCTTTTCTAGAAATTCTCGATACCCGATGAACTACATTCTTATATAGGTAGTCTGATCGAACAAGATCGATTTCTCTAGTCATTCCATTTGCACCTGGAACTTCTACAAATCCGCATCTGCGACGTCGGGAATATTCGCGTGGCGAGCGTCTGGTTCTAGATTCGCCGGCCGATCCAGGTAGGGATCCTTTCGTGGAATTATGTTTCATTATGGTCAGTGGCGGCGTAAGGGGATTCATTTCGATTTCGTAATAATATTATCATGGACGTGTTGCAAAAAAGCACCCTCAGAAATTGATTTTTCTTCGTGCACAGTTCTATTTTTTTCAGTTTGATCTGATGATGACTATAATTCGAACGATTTATTTTTTCTTCCGTTGGTTTAAAACTGAAACAGTTTCACATTCAATCAGAAAATGCAGAGGAACGTTGCAAAGACAAATTTTAGGAAGTAGGTACATCACAGAGCGAAATGTTCGCAATATATCCAATCTTACAACGAAAACTGACTACAAAATCAAATTTCTATTATATCTATTATTGAAGCAAACTTCCATATGGTGCAACTTTATGTATGTCAGTGTATAGCCTATAAACTTGGTTAATTATGAAATATTCCATATACAGATTTTCATTCTAAAATTTGAAGGCAGTATTCATTGAAGAGGTCATGGAAGATCAATTTTCTATTATGTCATTCGTATCATATTTATTTCTAATTAAGTGGACGTTTCCTTCTTCATGGAAAATATCTTCCAGGACTAAAACTCTATTACCCCCCATAATAGAGTGAGTTAATTTTGTTTTTTACATATGACTTCCAATTGCTATGAAACCCACTCACTTTTTTGCTTATTCACACATGGCCCTTCATGTTCACCCCTATCGCACAATAAATTCTTGGTACAAGGTAGACGATTTCTATTATATCCTATTACGTATTCAGGTATTGCAGGCTGGAGTTCACCATCTTGGTAATTCAGATACTTCGATAGGGGAGCTCTCAAGCATTTTCTCGAATTCTGAATAAGAGTTTCCATTGCGTTCTTGGTCTCTTTAGGAAACTTGACTTCAATTGTTTCTTCCTCCGGGTTCGACCACTCGTAGTTATCTAGAAGAAATATTTTATATGAATGCTGTGAGTCAATGTCATTCAATAAATGGATAAAACTTCACTGTAAATGAAACTATTCACTAATTATTAAAAAGAATGAAAACACCGTTAGCGGGGACTTAGGCGTTATGACCGAAATATTCTGAGTTCGATTCTCCAATGTGGTAAATATTTCTCTCTCAAAAATTTCTCTGTTTTTAAGAATGGCTGTGCCAGGTTTCATCAATGACGGGAAGTGTTCAGGATCAAGCATTGGCTGTTCAAGTGCAAGTTCTTATGGCAGTGCTGGATAGTAAAATAGGTAATATGCCATTGTACTTCCAGCCTTTTCAATCGCGAAATACTCAAGAGCTCTCCAGAGGCACCTGTCTTAATGAATGCTTGACCGACAAGAGTGTACTACAAGCGACTAACAAAAAACGATATTTCGTCATATCAGAGAATGTTTCGACTCCGACTACTCACACTATATAAAGATTCAGAACAGATATAAGGTCAATTAAATTGAATAACCTGAGATAGCTCATAGGATTATTTTATTTCATTCAGGTTCGTGTATGACGGAGATGACGGTTTCAAAAACCAATATCAAGGTTTTCCCGAAACAGAATGTATTCGGTCGTAGGAATCACTACTTCTAGCGCATCTTCTAGGCTACCAAAAAAATGAACAGACAAATTTTTCCATCCGATTACATTTGCGGATACTAGCGATCGAACGTCGTTTCAAGTGAGTTGATTATATGGGAAATAGAAGTCCCAACCAATACCAATGATAGAGACACTCGAACAAATGGGAATTCAAGAAAAATAAACTTCCTGGAGCGGGATTCGAACCCACGTCTTCCATTCTCTAGGCGGATGCTCCAACCACTGAGCTATCGAGGGCACTAAGCTCTCCATCGCATGTTTCGCATGTTTTTCCAACCCCAATCAGCTCTCTTGGATAGTCTCAATATTCTTTCACCCCGAATAAATGGATTATACATATATACTCTCGGTTTGACCGGAGTCGAAAATTTTAAATGAAACCCTGCTGTACTTTCCATAGGACATTCTTATTATCATCTTTTCAACGACATCACACAACCATAAATCATGATTATTCCCCATTTCATCTGTGTCAAACAACGTATTAAAGTGCAAGAAAGGCATTCTTTAGTTTGCGATGAAATCTTCAATATACAAATTTTTGGACGGATCACACAACTTTTAGGTATATTTTCTTCAAAAGTTGAATTTGATGATGAAAATCCAGAAAAACCAACGGAAATGTGTGAATTGGTAAAAAATTTTAATTTTCGTAGTTGTCAAAACAAATGCTGTCTTCAAATATTTTCGTACTACAGCATGCTGTTTGGCAATATTATCATAGATGACAGCAGAGTGACGCTATATTTAATATGAGAAAAATAGCCCTTACGCAGCCGTTTTGGATAAATATCACCACTTGTGTTAAGAATGATACGGACTAACAAGTTCCCTAGTAAGGTAGTAAGGAGTAAGGTCCTAGTATACTTATCCATACAGTAAAGACACTCAAATGTCAATTTGACAGCTCGGGGTGTATAATGTCATGTCTAGGCGGTAAATTCAAATTTACGGTATACTGAACAGTAATCAGTATGTCATTTTGCATATTAAAAGAAAATTGTATATAATAAGATTTGAAATTAATGTGAAATTCCTCAAGTACCTATAATAATGCCAAACATTCACGTTATTTGTCTACAAACACAGGATGAAATGAAGTTTCTTGATTTTATAACTCAATTATATCTTATCCTGTGTTTTTAAAAATAATATGACCATTCTCACGACGCGACGCGTGGAGTGTCAGTACTAATTCCACACGCCGTGTAATGGTAGCTTGATATCGTTGAAAAGTGTGAAGATTATGGATTACTGACGTTTTGGCGGAACTAAGCCCCATGGATGCATGTATGTATCATATAATCCCTTTTTTATTTTTCTTTAATTGAAAAAATTCCCAAAGACTATATATAGTATAAAATATAATTCAATGATTCTTGTCGTCAGATGTGTGATATGATGTTCCAACAAAATTCAGTAAGGTTGGTTTGGATGCTATGACAAATCTATAGCTGCATTGCAGTCGAATGAAATATATGGAATTTTTGCGATTATGATAAAAAAAGATCAAGTTAACGATCAAATAAATAAAATCAAATTCTCACCAGTCGTAGTAAGATCGGTCTTCGGTTTCATTTGCGGAAAATTTTTTTTGACGGAAGCCATCAAACCCATGTAGTTTTTGTTCATAGTCGAGTTCATTCTTTCCCATTCCTCGTTTCTTCCTCCCTTCTTTCTTCTCGGTGCAGGAAAACTAGCCAGTTTATTGAATTTATCTACTTGATCTTGTACAAAACTTTTTTCCTTTTTTCTGCCAGATTTTTCACCTTCCCAGTTTTCCTCAAGTACGTACGTATTCTCTCTGAGGCAGAGATGGCGATTCATTTGTTTATTCTCCATCCGCCCTTTATTCGAAAAGTCTGGCATATCCTTAGTAGGGACGTATTCGACATCAGAATTTCCAGTGGATGGTTTACTTCCTGCATAAGTTCCAAAGAATAAAAAGAACTCCCTAAACTTTTATTGGCTTGCTCAGAGTAAAAGCGAAACAATGATTCTCGTGATATGGTGTCATTCTTGTATGAAGGTAACAGTTCTCTATCAATGGATGACTACAAAAAACAATTAACGGTTCACGCTGTAACGTCCTTGATGGGAGTTAGTTTTGCTCTCCTAAGTATGGTTCATGGGAGAACTAGGAATAGTTATGAAATAGCCAATCGAAATTTTTGGTAAAAAAGCGCACATATTGTGATTAGCTAATTCATGATAATTCATCTATAGTCCATACCTAAGACAGCGAAGCAAACTGAAATAAATGTAGTTCCATATCTCTATGAATGAGTAGAATTTTCAAAGCTGACCGTGTTTCTCGTACACCACCCACTTTTGCTACAATGCTAAGATAACTCACGAATGATGTAGATATTAACACGTTTTATGAAAATAAAAAAACTGAAACTGTGCGGCTTCCTATGATCCTAAAAATGGTTCAGCCAAAACAAAATTGGGGGTGACTTCAATTCAATATTAGCAAAATCGATTCACTGGTTTTAAATTAATTTGAAATGATAAATAATTTCAAGATATAGTTACTCCTCGATTGATTACTTTTTTCCATGAATTAGATAGATAACTCAGATTAAAAATTCACGAGTTCCTAAGCTGAAGTTTGTATTTTCATAACTTTGTACTTGTTGGTGGTGCTGTGGCTGTGCTGCAGAAGTTGGAATTGCAAATATACGAATTATATCAAACTGCCAAAAAGGTTCTTACAATCTTGCTTATTAATGTTTCTTTTACCTACAGTTGGAACCATGTTCATATTCAGCTTGGTTTTGATGAATGTGTTTGGCATTATTTGCCATGCCAATCATATCTCATAAATTTCAGTTTTATTTCAGGAAGAGAGCTACGAATAACAATGTCATGCTCATTTACTGAAATATCAACGAGATTTATGACAATAAAAATGGAGTGGCCCTGAGCGAGAGAGACCGAAGCCAAAAAGGAATCTTTTTTGAAGCTGGTGTGAGGTGTGGTTAATAAAGTAACAGGTTTTTGAAGGAAAAAACTGAGAATATTTATGTTTTCTGTACGTTCGATACTGACATTGTTTCAGGTTTAGCTTGCTGTGTATGATACCGTTAGTGTATACAGGTTAACAGGGATCTAAGTACCTTCTTAATTCCGATGAGCAAAATAACGATTCAAATGGATGATGAACAGATCGATTAAATTAGAGGTTAGTAAAGTTTTATTCTCACCTCTTTAATGAACAAATGGTCACTTCCCAATCTGGAAGTAGGTGAGGAAGAAGTATATACCTCTCTTATTGACAGTAAAAAAAATGTAGTTTTCAACAAACAAGGAATGATAATCATTTTCCACGAGTATGAAGTTCACACCAAGAGTCGCAGGCAAATCATACGAGAGGAAGATTAAGCATTCCATCCAAATTATACACTATACTTTTTCTACGGCTATAACAGACAATAGCAAAATGATTCAAGAAATAACATGAACTTCAAATTTAATGTCATTCAGAATGTCCATTTATGTACAATCGAATGAGTAAATAGAGCCGTCATTGCTTGAAATTTGACATATTATGGGGAAATAGTTAAGATAGAGCAGTTGTGTGTTATAGCCGTAGAAATATATATATATATATATATTTTAAGGGCTCTCTCATTATATTCAAATGAATTTGTTCGAGCATGAAATTGAGGGTTATTTGAATAGTTTAATTTTTTTTTGATAATTTGTTATTCTCACCAGCATGCCTAACACCTTCTTCAACTCCTTCATCTTTAGCCTTTCTACGGACATCTTTTCTCTTAGGTATCCTGGACCTGCTCTTGACTAAACTCTTATGGGATTTATCGATTCGAACTGGAATTCTCTCGCCGCTTTGCAAAACTTTTGGCCAAACTAACCCACTTGTACTGGTGGTTTTGTCTACTTTGTATCTCGAACTGTATCCGTCCGTTTTATTGAAACAGTTGCAATTCGTGTCTTTCGTCGGAATGGTATCGTAACAGGAATTTCTGGTTTCCGTGCTAGTTTCGTATTCGAGGTCTTGCAGAAGATTTTTCATGATTTTGTGTTTGGGAATGTGTTTTCCCCCGAAGTTCTGGTTATTTCGGTAAAGGGTCTGCAACGAAGAGTCCTTACTCGATAAATTATTCTCTGTATTTCGAAAAACTGCAACCTGTCTTTTTGGAGTTACTTTTTGAAAACTCTCGATTATTTTCGGTATGATGTTGTTCGTTTTGTTACTGTTCGAATCAGATCTAGACTCTTCAAATTGTGCGGCATCCAACTGCTGAATGATACTTTTATACGATTTGTTCACGTTTTCAAATGATTCTTTACGTTTTTCGGTACTCTTCAAAACTAAAATTTCTCTATTTTTGAGATCGAATGGAGGACGATTGCTGAATTTATTGACTACCATTCTCCTTCGGGAATTTACATCAATGGTCATGTCATTGGAATTTAATCTATAAAAACAAAATATTAGACAAAATATCACTATACGCGTATCGAGAATCACAAAGAGGAAAATAGTTGACCAAAAAGCACCTCAGATAAAGTAATTCACATTATATCAACTGAAATTAGATGATATACTGTGAGTAATTGATCCATTTATTGCATTGAGTTAGGTGGAGTAAAAAACCCTGGTCTAAATTATGAGGAATGGCTTTTGGTCAAACCTCCAGAGTTTATAATATTTTATAAATCCGTTTATCCTGATCGAAAGTATATATCGGTACGTACAACCCACATTACTGAACTGTTTCAGATACAGGGGGCGTCCAAGACAGAATCTGCCTACTTCGCGTAAATCATTTCGAGTGTATTATATTCAATATCTGGTATGTTGTAGTTTATGGTACGTACTTGAAAAACTTTCTGAACTTTACATTGAAAAATCACAGGGGATTCAGGAACAATTTTTCGGAATATTTTCAAAAATTTCAAAACAAAATATTAAGTAATTTAGCATTATCCCTATTTGGACCTGATATTCGAAATTACTAGTTTTTGTGATATAGAGAAATCAACTAGAAAATTTTGGTTCGGGTCAATTTTTTTTGTTATCACTCTCGAATGCTACAATGAAGTAAGTCGATTTTCAGAAATCAAGAAACCCACGTCTATGCTATTTCGGCTATTATAAGTATTCAAATTATTTTTCTACCGAGCATCAGGAAATTAAAAAAAATGATCCTATATATACGTCAGTAATTTTCAAAAAGTCTACACTGAGGTTGGTTATGCATTGGATATTTTATAGAAGATTCGATCCTTATCAAAAACTATAAACCCTTTTTAGTAAGAGTGTTCAATTTGAACTGTTTGCTAGTACAGAGTCCCAAAAAGTGGTATTCATCAATTAACTGCCAACAGTGCATGGTTCATCACTTGATGGTCTTTTATCTTTTGTATTTCCATCAGGTTCTACCAAATTATTCCATTCTTGGCACTGATAATCCAGTTACTGATCAACAATATACACATTGGCTTAAGAGAGAAAATCGATATTGTTGTGTGAAAACTATGTAACCGACGAAACTTAGAATACTTTCAAATCTGTCTCCAACTCAGCACTGCTGATTCAATAATTTTCTTCCTTCGAAACCTTTCATATTCGATATATTCTCTCACTGTATCTACTCCAGAAATATAAAATGTCTTTTTTTTATTTTTTGAATTCCTGTTGAAAAATAACCTACTGATCACAACATAGGTGATATTCAAGTAAGCTAACAGAATCGTGAGTTTTTTGATTTCAGAACATCAGATCTGAATCAAGATTTTCCATTCGATTTCAGCATATTTCGACAATCAGTGAATATGGATACAAGGTCTGAATTGGAACAACGAGTGATATTCGACACGCTAACTTTTTCTCGGTTATCAGGCATTTTCATAAACGACTGAAAATTCTGTTTGGATAACTTTCAAAATATTTCGGAAAGGCTGATTTGAATCCCCTGTAAATCCGTAAATATTGAACTCTGGAAGTTTTGTAATGGAAATAGTCTAAAGAACGTACCATGAACCAATAAGCATACTAAAAATTCAAGCCGATACATTCGTAATGAATCAGGCTAAATCGGCAAAGTTTCCATCTTCAACGCCCTCTATATCCCAAACCGCTCAATAGGGAACGTTGTGCCAATGGTGACCTTTGATAAGGTTGACCGAACTACAAAATACCAAAAACTGTGGAAATTTCACCTGAAGCCATTTCTCATGATATCATTGCAACTTTTTCATTTGACATGTTGAAATACCTCATTTGTAGCTATACAAATCGGCTGCCTCTGCAATATTTCTGTTATGAATTGACTCAACTTCATGAGGACTAAAGGACATACTATAAAAAATTGTCAAAAATTGTTTTCGTCATTTGCAACTTCAATGGAGTATGTCTGTCAATAATATCCGGGTAATGAGTATGCCAATAAATGAACACGTGCCCATTTATAGTAATTATCTGAATATCTTAAGGGCATACTGTAAAAAATTGGTCAACATTACCAAAAAAATTTGCCAAATGATTGTCAAATATAACCAACTGTATACCGCCAAACAGTATGCCCTAAAAATTCAAAAATTCAGGGCAGTCTGTAAAAAGTTGACCAAAATCAGTCTGAAACTCAACAAACGAAAATCCTGATGTCTACATGAAGTTTCACGAAGCGCGTAAATTTTTTTGCACGTTACGACTTGTTTAACCTTCGATTTTTTCCTCTCTCGAAGGAATACCGTAAAAAATTGGTCCAAAAAATCTGTTACAGCCGCTCGGTCTATATCCATTGAAAATATTTTCTGTCTGATTCCAGATATGTTCTCAAGTGGATACGAAGCCAAGGAACAAGGAAGAAACTACGAGTAATTTGTGGACCACAGCGTTACGAAAAAAGACGAATGCTGCTAACTGCTCAGAGATCAAAGATGGATTGTTAGTCCTTGAAGGAAGAATCAATCAGGCAATAATTGAATGGAAGTAAAAAAAAATCCAGTGATTTTGAGCCCAAAACACGATTAGAATATTGATTCACCATTACCATGAAAAACTTTACCATAAAGGAACTGAGCTCGTTCCGAATGAAATGAGACAAAAGTATTGAATTACTAATTGATTCTTCGTAGGTGCCAAAGCGCTCTGGAACTCCTTACTGATTTTCAAGGTAGCGCATTCGATATTTCAACTGTGGAGAAACCCGGGTCGATTGGTGTGCACAGTGCTACCGGGTTGGTTGGTGTATTCAATCCAGATATGCCACCTACCAGCGTTGATATGTAGGTAACTAACAATTTCCTATCGCACTGAGCCGCCCAGAAAAATTCTGCTCCGACCGCGAATTGAACCAGCAGTGAAAAAGCCAAATTGAATATAATGACCGCGTAATCCAGGATCTGATGGAAGAACTTCCGTCGTCGATGTAAATAAAGACAGCAACATCTGAAATCGAAGGCCCGTAACAAAATTTTACAGACCGGAGCGGGAAAAGAACTAGTTTCTGTAGCAGAACATTCATCATTCCGTAGATAAGTGTTTTTTAGGAAGTTTTCAATAATTATTTGGAGGTCTAATTATGGTCAATGAATACTGAAGACTATCACATGAAGTTGATTAACAAAACGACATTTGAAGGGCTATTACTTCTATTCGAAAGAAGATGTCCGCGTTTTGACTTCGGATCCGTATTCTGCGATTCAAAATACGTGAGTTGGTTCAAGAACTTTTTTGAAAATAGGTTATATTCAGCAGAGACAGAGCAAGCTAAATCTTACTCTGTAAAAATGATACATACGTGGTGATAATTCACCACTTTTCTATTGAATTGAGTCTGATTTCTGAAATTACCGAAAGATGCACATTAACTGCTTCATTTTGTATGCGATTTTTTGTCCGATACGTTTAGTTTGGCTTTGGCGACCTAACAAAGTGCCCACCACATTTTGCCGTTTTGAGTCCTGGCTAGGCCCTCCAGGCCCTTCTTGATAGCCTCCACCTCTTGCCAGGCCTGTCGATAGTTATCTGAAGTAATTATTGCTCTAAGAACTCGTAAACATGTTTGTAAATAATTTGTGGTGTGTTGGTAGATATTTCAAGCAATCATGGAACAGGTTGTCAAAAAAGTATAATGGGAAAAATATGACCAGTTTCTACACGCTTTTCACTGGTCCAATTAGGTGCAGATCTGTTAAAATAGTGACAAGCAAGCAGCCACTATGAATTGCTTCCCTCAGAAATATGTCGAATCGTTTCTTCAGGATTATATGTTTCAAGACTCGTAGTATGATTTCCATAATTTTTAAGCGTCTTCATAATTTTATTTAGCAATGGAGGAGATGAAATAGTATATTATGCAACGATCGTGTAATGATGGTTATTAATATATGAGCATAAACCGGGATACGAAACGAGCCGAAGGTGAGTTTCGTATGGTTTATGCGAGTGTATTAATAACCATTACATGAGAGTTGCATACGCTATTTTATCTACACCCGATAAATAGTGAAGAACTACAAATATTATATTTATAATTGTATTGCACCCAATAATACTAATTTAACGAATTTCTTTGAAAAATTCCACAGAATTGTAATTAATAGTAATACTTCGAGAAATAAAACGATGATATATGAAAAGAAGATCAAAAATAAAAAAAAAAAACTCGAGACCGGATTCGAACCAATGTCTCCTCCATCTAGAATAATCATTGGTAGCGCCACAGACGGATCGGCTACGGAGAGCCCACAAAATTTGATGAAAAAATAAGTGATAAATCATGCATTTGTCAAATGAAACATTTAATCATTATAACTGTATTTCTGTCGGTGAAGGTGTCGAAGGTGATTCTTCCATATCGCTGGTATCAGACATTTTGTTATGATTATTGAAGTTTGGCTATATTCTTCAAAAGTTCAATACCTATACCGATTTTGACTTGACAAATGTCAAATGCAGCGCATGCACATCATGCTTGATTGAAAAATAATGGGTTTCTATTGGTTGAAAATCTGTATCGTAATGAAAAATCTGTATCGTAATGGATTTCATTATAAAACGGGTTGTGGGCATATAAGTGTATTATTAGAGTACGGGTGTAGATAAAGACTTATAAGATAACGGATAAAAAAAAATAAAAATCGCGTAATTAAAAAAACACTTTATTGTGTGATATTACCTGGTACTACCTAGTATTACTATAACACGCCTGTTTTATAGTGAAATACATGTAGCGGTTCTGTAAACTGTCTAGTGAAAATCGCACAATCAAGTGAGTTTTTACTTGTCATGAATTTTCATGAAGTGTCTTTTTATATGCAGATTCACACGACAGGAGATACGAATTAACATTCACTTTGAATTTTTGAAGTTTGTAAGCCTCGGGAAAAACTTCTCTCGGCAGGGAGTTCCAAAGCTCAGATGTTCTATTGAAAAAAGATCCCTGAGCAAGAGAGGTTCGACAGGTCTCCAAGTTCACAACAAAGGGGTGGGAATTCTGTACTCGTCGAGTCATCCGTGTAGATATTGCCAAGGGTGGAACAATTGATAACAATTCAAAAGAGCACCGACCGTGAAAATATCTATAGAAGAGAGACAAGTCTCCGACACTTCTACGATGTTCCAATGAAGTGAGCGAGTCTGTGAGCGAAGAATCACCAACAAGATGGATTGCCTTTCTCTGAATAGAATCGAGAAGCCTCAATGAATGTTTTGGTGCCGAACTCCACACATGAGAACTATATTTCAAGACAGGTCGTATCTGAGCCTTGTAGATCATTAGAAGCTGACGAGAAGTGAAGTATTTCTTCGGACGAAATAGAAATCCAAGTTTCTGGGAAGCACCTTTAGCGATCGATCTCACATGGTTTTCCCATGAGAGATTATTACTGATCGTAATTCCTAGCATCGAGATACTTGACTTTGTAGGAATAGTTACTCCTGGCATCTGGATACTAGATGATGACAGATCGGCTTTCGTTGAGAAGAGACATGCCTGGGTTTTCCTAGCATTGAATTCCACCAAGTTTATGTTACCCCATTCTATTATTTCAACCGAGTCATCGGTTAGTTATAGAATAATCAGCCTTTTAGGCAAAACGAGCCTGCTCTCCATTCAACTTGGTAATGCTTCTGTGATTTTGGGGCACCTCCATCGCTAAAAGGATCTAAGAAAATTTTATGAGTTTTCAACACACTTTTTTATATTCTTGAATGCAAATAAGAAGCGATTTTCTAACTAAAATTTCTAAAAGGTATTGTACTTCAGGTCTGAAATTTTTCACATATCGAACTATGCCCCCATTGACTTTTTGATTCAGGACTGATAAGGAAGAAGAGAGATATGGAGGATAATATTATACCAGCGCGGCTGTATACATGAATACAGTCTCCAAACTGAATGTATCACTGAATGGAGAACTGTAACTTTGAACAACAACTATCCGTAACCGTACAGAATATTCAACTAGGATTTTGATCGGTACTTTATCATTTTCAGTCATGATTCGGTTCCTGATTAGGCACGCTTAAAATCGTGATTAGTATTCAGAATCACTCAAGATTCTAGAGCAACTATGAATAATTCAAAGAAATTTCATTCATTATCAGACAGTTACCGAAATCATTGGACTGAAAAAATTGCTAACTGCTTTGTAAAGTAATTATAATTCGATAACTCGGTAGAAAAATTCAAAAAATGTGCTGATATAGAGATAATAAAAACGTGATTGGAATAAAAAATCATCCCTACTAGCTCTCAGCCTTCCATTTAAATATAATATCAGCACATTGGTAAAGTGCGAGTAACATCAATTTGGGGAATTAATCTCTTGAAAAAGACTCTGCTCGCGCACCAAAAGTTTCGATTTCATCGTGTATTAGTTCATAGCTGTTTTTGTTCAATTACGGCAATTTTTTTGAAACAAAGATATCGCTTGTTAGATAAATTGTGGAACATCCTGTATACTCAGGGTGAAAGTTTTCGTTGAAGACCCTCATTTAACTGGAAGATTTCCTTCACCGATTAGTGTAATTCCAAGATCGAAATCATTTTGAGTGACTTGCTCATTGGTAGCATACAGTGAAGAAGAAAGAAATTTACTTCGTTTTCTATGAGAGAAATATGAATGAAAAGAATAGGCATTTGGGTTTTCTGTCAGAAAGGGAAATATTCAACGTGAAAAAATTATCCTTACCAATAGCCAAATATTAATAGTCCCATAACCGCTTCATTGATACGCTTGGAATAAACACCAATGGCAGAGCCCTTCTACCTTCCATCAATGGTGTGAGAGACCGTATCGGAAAGGTTCTCAATAAACATGGGGTGACAACAATTTTCAAACTCACAAGATCAGCCAAAGACTCTAGGAATCCATTGATTACATCCGAGTATACTGAATACCATTTTAGCTGAGATTTCGTCTACATTGGTACCAAAAAGTATTGAGTATTGAGGGAGTATTGTCGAAACGTTCAAGGAAGTGCCACTATTGGGATTTCAAGATGATCGATACGTCCTCTGGAGAAAAGTTTCAAACAATGTCATAGTATTGACAAAGTGGTGCTTATTATTTGAAGTCTTGGGCAAAGTGGCGCTGCGATATTATTTTTGAATTTTGGAATATGATTAAAATTTTACTAATGGTTATCAAGCACAATTCATGGTTAACGTTCACAAACAAAGTGAAAAAACACTGAAAATTGTAATAGTCGCTAACAAAATTTTACGGTTTGAGATTTTCAAAAAACGTCAGAGTTCCGACCACAAATAGCAGTAGCTTCAAAAGTGGTGCTTATTAGTTGGAGTATTCTTGGAAGTGGCACCGCGATCTTAATTTGAAATCCCAATACGATCAAACAGATAAATCGGCAGTTGCGAACACGCCCCTCCTGAAGGTATTCGTAATGAAAGCAAGTTCTGGATGAGTCCAGAGGCTATTATTTGTGACTGTACAGGGAAGCCATAGAGCATAAACATAAGAACTGTAAAGAAGATTCTTCTCGGAAAGATTGGTTAGGGATAATTACACATGCTATTCCGACATGTACTGAGTCCACTCAAGTGAATAACGCGAAGCGACAAGACAGAACACTTCGCTTTTATCAATGTTTACCGCAATTTCAGACGAAACGTAAGTCCTAAAAACCTGCAGGCCACGACCAGCAAACCCTGAAGCCGCCCAATTCATTGAACTCTCTTGTTCTTCTGGAACATCAGAGAAAAGTAAGGGAATTATTCATTTTCTGAATGGATATATCCATGGTCGTTGCTGTTCTGAAAAATCATCAATCGTTTCGTTTATGACGGTTTCATTACGATCGATCCGACGAGTAGTTTTCCCGCCCTATTGTGAGCCCAAGGACTTATCCCACTTTCTCTCAATATTGTGACGTGCAAATTGGGTAAAATATAGGTACCAGGAATTGATCGACAACCAGGTAAACCGTCCTTTGGAGAAAAAAATTTGAATTGAGGGGAAATCACTGTGTGGGGACACTCTTCCACGCATCCCTTTGTTCCTCACCGAGAGAGGTATTCCTTCATTTGCGTGTTGCTGATATAAAATATCTAATGGATTCTATCTAATTCTATCTATCTATTCCTTCATTTGCGTGTTGCTTATATAAAATATCTAATGGATTCTATCTAATTTGATGGATCTATTGAATTCATTTTTTCACAAAGCAAAATAACGGAGTATATATTAGGTAGGTACGCGATTTCAACAGAAATTGTTCCAGGTAAAGTGAACATCAACCATTTCTTTGGCCTTGATCTCATAGTGCTAAATTTACTCAAGAAAATATGAAATTTTCCCTCGAAGTGCAAACTAGCTAACACTTGAGTTTCACAAAAATGTTCAAAAGGATCCATTTCGTTTCTTCCAGTTATCCAGCCATTAGTTCATATCGAAAAAAGAGGTACTTACATGTATACAACGAGTTTGTATCCACAATCACCATTAATAAATTGTTGAAGTTAAACGTAATGACTCTTCATATTTTGACAGAAATGCCATTCAAATGATTGATTGAACGATCGAATTAACGTTTGACATCAAAATATATGTCAGAAAATCAAAAGAGTGATAGAAAAGTGTTTCAATTTATACGCACCTAATACCTTTTTAGACCGGGCTCAATGACACTTTTTTACAGTCTGCCTTTGAGAGAGAAAATATATTTGAAGTTAAAACGAATCGTTATCAGCACGAAAATTACCGGCTGCGGGATATTTCATGTATATCCAAGAATTCTAGAATATCACAGAAATGTTGGTGGTCCCTTTACCATACAATTATCTTTTTTCCGCACCTGAAGCATTTTTATTGACTCTACGAATAATGTTGTCCCACCCTTTTGGTGTGAGTCTGCACACCTGTCGAAATTATCTTTCCCAGAAAACAAAATAGCCACACCGTGAAACTTGTCGACGAAAGTGACCCTTGTGTTATATTGATTGGAAATTATAAGCTTCATCCACCAACCATAATTCTCACGAAAAGAGCTCCAATCCACAGAAAAGCAAAAATGGACCGCAGTCATAGGGATTCCCTTGGCTAAATATAAAATGTTTAGCATCCACCCCTACCGCCCTACCCTTTCTACAATAAACTGAACTTTTCCCATTGTAAACGGGACTTGGTTCTACCTCCCCACCCTATCAGCAACACAATTGAAGTATAACAAGAAACCAGTGGGCGTTGCCATGTAAATGAACAGAAATTCCCCAGTTTCTATTCTAATGTTCATGAAATTAGAGTTGTTATAATATTTGCTGATATCAATTCCCTCGATGTTCTGTTGGCATTATATGATTTTCCTTCGGGTGAATCCACAGTAGAGAACAAACATAATTTTCCGTAGTGGTGAGGACTGATTTTATATCCTTAGATTCAGACAATAAGTAAACTGATGCCCTATTGAAAAACGAATCCTAACGGGTTCACGAAAAGGGTGGGAAGACTGTATTGATTAGGTCAACCACGATGGAACAGCTCAAGATGGAAGGAATGATACCCATTTCAAGAGAGCAAATACCAACAAGTATAAATACCCGATTCTGGAGAAGGGAAGTTGATAAAATAACTCAAAATATACAATAACCCTTTTAATTTCGAATAACTTACGTTAACCTAAAAGCTATTACAGAATAGAAAAAGTGATATGTCAAGCATACAAGGAAATGAGACATAAAATAACTATCCATTTCAAATGGATATTATAAAAATTATTACAAGATTTAAGATAAAAGTAAAAATACGATTTTTTTGATAGGAAGTCGGTGTGAAGAAAACTATCACATCTTATTTATAGGAGTACCTAGCTACCATAACAACAATTGGAAAAGAACCAATATACGAAAGTATGAACCAACAAAATGATACACGATAATCACCAGAACACATTCGTTCTTATATTCATATATTTGGAATTCGTTTATATATATATCGACATTACGTGATTTTGTTAAGATTAGGAGTTCGGTAGATTTGAAACTGATAGACATATTCCTAGTACCATCACTAAATACAACAGCAGAATCAATTAAACTCGTATTCACCAACCTTATCTTCTTTGGTTAACGGGCATCTCTTAACTGAAGTACTTGAAACTTTTGTATCGCTGATCAATCTTTCTTTCTGAAATGACATGTTTCTTTCATAAAAATTTATTTATTTATTTATTTATTCATTACACGGGATAACCCAATTCAGAAATAATATAAAAAACAAAGATATTACAAATATTACAAATTTAAAACAGTACGAATACATATTACAAATTCAGACTTACGAATAGCACATACATAGAAACTCGAACAAAGAACATCAAACACTAACATGTCTTTAGTAATTCCCTTGCATAAGGATGGAAATTTGGAAGACCCTTCAAATTATTGGTCAATATCCCCTATTCCGACAATTGCAAATATAGTAGAAAAACTTGTTAAAATCAGTGAATTTATTCTTTCGCATGATATAATTACCGGAAATCAAGTTGGCTTCAGAATAACAAGGTTCTCTTTTCTATTCGACTTGTACTTTGACAATAAAAGCTGGACATGTAAGGGCGGCTGTATTTTGTGATCTGGAAAAGTTTTCGACTGTGACAATCATGAGATATTGCTTTGTTAGCTGAATAAATAATTGAGATGACATATCAATGGTTTGAATCACATCTGAATCGAACAAGAAATTATATTCGGGAGTGCCACAAGGATCGGTTTCACGACTGATACTGTTTCTATTGTATATAAACGAGTTGGTTGAAATTAATATTTTTAGAAGTTCACTTATGACAAGAGAAAACGACATCAAGATAATTAAACCTTGGAGAAACTCAAATCTTCCTTCATTTAATATTGCCACAACAAACATTGTAACTTTCAAATATTGACAATTTTTTTGTTGGAAACTGGTATAATTGAAAATATCGAATGTAATACATTTCTGGGAATATATGAAGAGGAAGTATTGAAATATGAAATTCACATCAGGATTCTAAAAAGAAAAATTCCTGATGGTCGTTGTGTGGTGGGAGTTATCTCTAGAGAGCTGGGCATTTCGAATGCAAAAACGGCATGCCATGCTTTATTGAATATCAGACAAAATATGGTCCAGCTTTTTGGGTAGTGTGTACAAAAAACCTACCAGATTCTCTGTAGGTGTTACAGAAGAGCGCTATGAGATATATGTGTGATGATAGACCTCTTGTTACATGCAGGCAACTCTTTGTGTACAGGAGAATTTCCACCGTTTTTTCTCTGGAAACCGTATGTTTACTTGAAAACAGAAAAATGCAAGGCTTCGTCCTCTGATTGTATCTCATTCTGTGTTATTCGCTAAAGTACAAAATAACGATCAAAATCAACTATTCGCTCCAACTCCCTTGTCAAGGATTTCTCATTTTACAATGGTGTAAAAATGTATCATCTGCCAAGTGACACTAGAGAGTCTAGTTTGACTGAGATGTGCAGAAGAACAATAAAAGAACTGATAACTGGCAGACCATATTTTACTTTGAGTTTTATAATGAACAATCTCAATTTGTTATTGTGAACTCTAGACTAACTATACCATGCATTTTCAGACTCAAATGACACTAATTTATAATTTTGATATAGTGTTCACACTAACAAGCTTTGCCATCAAAATTTTTTTTTCAGACAATAAAGCAAATTCAAATCAAAACCGGCACTTAGAATAGAAGACGATCGTCCAGTTGGAGGAATGGTAGTACATTCTAATCACCACTTAAGCTAAAGAAGCTATTCATCAGGTTGAGGAATATCAGTGTTTTATTTTACAGTTAACACTGTTTTGTTAAAATTATATGATATTGAATGAATGACTAATTTTGTGGGGACGGAATATCCCGACCAATTCGAATGAATTTTCATAAAAGTGTGACATGCAAAGTGCAAGTGTTGAATGCAAACTGTGTTGTATAAAATGGTTAGGGCTCTCGCAGCTGAGGTTTTCAACGACGGCCTTCAAACCCGAAGAAAAGTAGTGATACTGTGCTGTATACCATGCTAGCCAGCGATTCAATAACGAACAGCGAAACGATAATTAGGGCAAAACATGAAACGGGCATTGTGCTAATCCAAAGAGGTTTCTGTCTATTATCCATCTGGAACATGGGATTCATACTATTTGGTGAGGGAGTTGTCGCAAGTAGTTGTGTGCCTGAGAGGTCCTGCCTGGGTTCGATCTCCAAACGGAGCAGATATTTTTCTTTCGAGAATTTATCCATGGTTGCGACGGGTCCGCGAATAACCCTGATCCTGAGGAATGGCGTAGTTATGGTGAGTTTATACAGTACGTAAAATAAAATAATAGATAAAATAAAGTAAAATTGGAAGTAATAATTTGCAGAGTGTTTATAGGGACTGTATAAGTAAAATAGGAAATACAGAGCAGCCAATCAAAGTTTGGTTTTAAATTTGGGGTAAAATTTTTGTGGTTGGTTCGAAAAAAAAAAACGAAGAAGAATTAACCTGAAACTATCACCAGTTCAGTCAGAAACATATGTCAGAAATCGTTCATAATTTTTGTATAAAAAATCTAGAACCAAAAAATGATTGATGACCTACATACTGAATTTCTACTTACTGTAATGTTATTGCAAGTCTCTGACCTGGTTCCATTGGACATTTAGTAGGGTCTTTTTGAATAAATGGCTTAATCAAATTGAGCAAGTAATCAAACATTTATATTATTTATATTTGAAAAACTGGTCCATGTCATTGTTTTTCATAAACAATAAAAGATTATCAAAAACACTGAGTCGTTTTCGATTTCGATTGAGAGGTCTACTCTTGAACCGACGGTGTCTACTTTGGTTTAATAAAACATAAGCCCCAGTGGACAACAATAGAAATATAATTAAATCCTCATCGTCTAACAACATTTTTCTCTGCATATAATTTATAATAATATATTCAAATCACAACACAATTTCTTAGGTTAAGTTAACGAAAACAAATCCGTAGCTGTCATCTGATCGATCTAGTAGAAAATGCGCATGTGCGAAATAACCACACAAAATAAGAAGATAAAAGATGACCATCTTTTATTTTACTTCCAATTTTATTCTATTCCTTATTTTATTTTTGTATGAACCTGTTAGGGGAGTTGTGCAGTTTCATCTTTTTGTTTTACTTAATATTACTTCTTATTTTATTTTTCTTACTGTATAAACCCACCATTAGTTTCAATGGCTAATTGTTGGAAGACATCGGTCGCAGTCAATGGCTTTTGCTATAAAAATGTCATATCTAACATTTACTACTACTACTCATACCCCATTCGAAAGCTCTAGTTATGAGGAACCGTCCGCTATTCTGACAACAGTGCCCCCGTATAAAACTCCGGAGTAGGCTTGAAGGTACACTCACATTGCGTTCTTTCGGTTTGCAGACTAGCAACCGGCTTGTTAGCGAGAGTGCGCGATAGAGCGGAAGCAGACAACAGACAATCGCTATCGAACGTTTCCAATCGAGAGACGGGTGTGCGAGTGGTTGAACTCTTCGAAATTTCATATACCGGGACAAGGAATTTCTGACAGACTTGCTCGATAGTGAAGAGTTGGGAGGTTTTGTTATTGAAGACCGGTAAGTAATATTGCCGTTGTGCTTTTCTTCGAAATTATTTCACGCCGCAAATTTTTTTTTATTCTGCGAATGAAAAAAGAGATGTTGCTATTTTTTCCTTTCTGAACAGTTACAAAAAATTAATCCATTTGGAATAAATGAGAAGACACAGGTTGTGAGAATGGTAAACTACTTACAATTATACCGGCGTACCTTCATTTTCCCTTAACACGTACCCACCCACTGAGAAAATGGCATCAGTGAAATGGGGAAGTTTCGCAAAATACAACTATGTTTCATTTTTCGCAATTTCCCATTCATCTCATCAGATGTTGCTGTTTTGTGTTAGAAAAAATGATACCAAAAATTTGAGAATTCAAATGATATTATTAGTATACATCAAGTAAACAAACGTTATCTATAAGTTGGATATATTTTTGTATAGGATATTGCCTTTTTGCTGTAAAGCATCTTACAAGAAACATCTCTCCACGAATGCTATATATTGGCTGGTCCCACGAATAAATTTCCCATAGAAAAGTTCAATTTTTCATAGATATCAGACAGATCAGGAAAATTTCACTTGTCTAAACACATCTCATGAGTTTCTATAGCAACCGATATTGACTTTCTTGAATACGGATTCAATCCAACATCGTTATACAAGTACAAGGTGTCGGTATAAATTAATGAGTCTTTGTTCAAGCCTTTGATTGCACCAAGGGATGGAGATTATTGCAAAAGTAGCAGAATTTCCATAAAAAATTTCGCGAATATATCTCATACTTAGAAATTGATGATATCATCAAACTTCGTCGAATGAATATGCCTACCTAACTGTATTTTGAAATGGTTTTCACCGTCAACCCCCTGAAATAATCCACAGATTTTTCGAAATACTAAGGAAGGCGAGGTGTAGGGGTTGTATCTTTCAACGTGCGATTCCAGGAACGTAAAAGAAAATGATTGAAAGCCCATCATCCATGCTCTTGTCTCCGTCGCAATCTCATAGCCGTCTGTCTGTCTAACTTTAAACAGAAATATGTTATCGCGTCTTTCTTGCACATTTTTACATGTACATCATATAGACATTTAAAATGAATGCCAATGTAAATCGACCAATAAATGCTAATAACGAGTAAATTACTTCAGTGTGCACCTTGAATTAGTTTTTTAAAATATTTATGTACTAAGTATTATTCCTAGTTAACAAAGAATAAAAATCATTGTGATCTGCGTTTATTGCAGTTTTAGAAACCAAAAGAAATATTATTAAGCTAAATTGCATTTACATGGTAAACTCGAAGTTTTTCTATAACAGAACTCGAGCAGAAATGTATCATCTGCCATTTCAGACATATGAGCTTATTCTTAAAAATTGAATTAGGAAAAAATTGTGAAAAATATACAAAATTTTGATGAATTTTATGATTAAATTCCCGTCAATTCTAGCCTTAACAAATCGCTGTAAGATAAGTAAATGTTCATTAATGGTGGATTCATGCAGCAATCGTAAGTCGAAAGAAGTTTAGTCAAAATAATGACTTTCAATGAGAGCGTTCATGCAGGTATCGTAATTCGTAAGAAAAGTTGACTAATGCGGGCCATACACGATGCAATATATCGTAGAACAAGTTGCACGACAAATTGCAGAGACAATTGGAACGACAAGTTGGAAACAGTTTTGTCCACACACGTGTAGATTAGTTGATGATCTGTAGTACAACACATTGGTGTTCAGTTCAGTTTTCGTGATGGCGCCTATGATATCAAAAAAGAAGATAGCAGCTTCACTTGTTTTTCTACTGGATGAAAAAGCACAAAGAAAAAGAAAAAAAGAACCAAATGGTGCATGGATTGGTTAATGAAACGATACTTGTTTTCACATATGAAATTAATAAAACACTTACGGGTTCATGAACCTGCAGAGTTCCGAAATTACTCAAGAATGGACGACAATACGTTTAAATTACTTCTGAATGCTGTTCTCATATTATCAATTTTCTTTTTTTTAACTTTCACAGTTGCGTTTGTGTTAATTTGTTTCAATTTTTCCAAAAGGATCCCGTAAGCAGCATTTCGTTTATGTTTGGTAGCATAATCTTTTGATTTCACTTCCCACAAACAAGGATGTTCATGGTATATGTCAATGAATTCTTCCCAAAATCTTTCGTTCTTTTCCATGATCGCAATCTTCAAACTGAAATCGAACATTCAATTGATGAATGCACCTACACGTTCAAACTTGTCGTACGCAGCACTCAGTTGTACAACAGATTTTTGTGCATGTCAAACTTCCGTACGATTCGACGCGGTCGTACTGCAGGTTGGACTACAACGCCACTAACGTTGCAATTATCGTTTAAACGGTCTCATCAACTAAAATTGTACAACTGGTTGTACGATAGATTGTATCGTGTATGGGCCGTCTAACTGAGATCTCCGACAATGTGAACTAGTTATGCGGTTATAAATTCAACTCTTCACTCTAGATATATATATGTATTTCCAGTTAAATCATATTAGGAAGTTGAGAATGGGAGATGATATAGTATTACATTTTTCTATCTTTGATATTTCCTCCTTTCTATCTTCTTGTGTAATGAACTCGAAAAGACTATAACCTGAGAGCATATATACGACAACTATAATTTTCACGAGATTTTTCTATTCTCTCATTTATTACCGGTCTGAGTAGTTTTGATTTCTTTAATGTCACTATTATGTTTGGTTTGTATTTAGAAGGTACATTAGTACTTTTGAAGTCTGTTCCCAAAGAGTATTCTTGAAAGATATATCACAGTCAAGTATAGGTACCTACGTGACGTGAACAGATTGAGAATGCTGGTTATTCCGTTATAAGTATTATTATTTAATGCTAGTGTCGTTAATCAATTCCTTGCATTTTGTTTGTTCGAGGAACTATTTAACGTTGGCACCCAAATTCGTACGCCTTCGGGGTTAACTCTTTTTTATGGGCCTGGAAACCTTTCTTTTATTTACAGGCTGTTTTTTAACAAAGCGGATAAACATTGGGGTTCCTCAATTCAGGTTCACAATGATTCAAAGAAAACGAATGCTAATTTGTATCTTCTTTTCCCTGGTTCAGATATTTTCTGAGCATTACAGGGTTTCTCTTTTCGTGTGAAAATAGGATCGAATAAACATAATTGTGATAATTGGTTGTAATTACTATCACTAGGTACTTCAGAATTGAATTATTCCATTCATTATCTCAGGTACAAATTATTACAATGTAGGCCCTTATTTGCGAGCATAGCAATATCCCGCAAAGTAGCGTGACATAAGTAAAATTAAATTTTCTGTCGCCTGCTCGATCGTGTTAAAACGTTGTTTTTTTATTACTTTCCATTGATGAACTGTTATCATTTCCAATAATGAACCTTGTTCATTTTGATGTAAAACTAGTATTAACTCGAAGAAATAATGAAAACAATATTATTATTTTTCTAACAAAGCGAGGCACATTTACTAGCTTCTATAAAAAAATATAGAGATAGTCGGAAACTATCAAACTTATTCGTTTATTTAACGAGAAGTATGTCATGAAAGAGAAAAGAAAATTGTGCTATATAGTGTTGAGAAAAATCTGTTATTTTGCTTGGCGGGCACAGAGATTAACCGACATGTCATAAGCTTTGGCATTTTTTACTTTAAAAGAAAAAATGGTAATGGTAGTCGGCGTAGGTACTCCTCCACGTGTATAGGTTTTCAATCTATCTCCATTCTCGCTCCACTAAATTTCACTTTTTCTATTGTTAACACAATATTCTATCCTGAATCACTCATGATATTACCCTACAAACCGGTACAAACCCGCGGCAAGTATTTCATTCTGAACTAGCTTCTTCAAACACAAGAAATTTTTATTCCCGAATGAGCGAGGGTATAGCGGAACACGTGTCGCACTTTTGCGAGCACTTTTGTGAACATCATTCTAGTGAAAATCGCACAGAAAACTATTTGAGCACTACTTTTAATACGGATTTTCTCAAATATCGGTCAGTTCCATTAAATATTTTTTCAATAAACTTGAAAAAAAGATTGCTCGGGCCCGGACGAACCTTCCCCCCACCCCCGCGCCGGCGGGGCTACAAATTCTTGGAATATCAAAATAAAATTGGAAATGGTTACATTTAATGTCAATAGGCAGAAAAAGTGAGTGCCGCGGCAATGATGAAGAAGGTCCAAATTGAATAGAGGTAGGTACGTCAAAAGTTCAATACCTATACTAATGTCAGTGACTTGACAAATGTCAAATGCAAAGCTGCACATCATGCTTGATTGTCCATTATTGCGTTTTCATTGCTTGAAAATCTGTAACGTAGTGGATTTCATTATAAAACGGGTCCGTGCGGCATATAAGTTCGTTATTAGAGTACGGGTGTAGCCATGAAGGCACAAGATTTTCTTGAATGTTTACGTTTCAATTTGTACAGGCAACCTTGGTATCTAAGATCGAAATTAGTTTTCGAATTTTTCCTAATGTTATTTTATTCATGCAATAACGATCTGGTATGACATAAAAATGTTTATAGGATATCTTTATGATTATGATATTTCGACAACATATTTTGTCAAGACTGCTAAGGATTTGAATTGTTTCGGAGAAAGTGTTATTGAAGACCCAGGGAGTTCAAAAAAGTTGTGAGATCTTCTTGCATAATGAAGTAGTATTAGTAGTATTTTGATTTTCTCAATATGGTTATTAGTATAAGTATATTACGTAACGAAGAGGATAAATGCAAATTACATACAAGCGCAAAAATGTGAACACGAGGCGTTAGGCTGGATTCCGAGCTGGATTCAGACAGATCCGAATCCGATCGTACGATGAACCGATAGCTTTCTGATTGGTCTAAATTCAAATTCAGACCAATCAGAAAGCTATCGGATCGTCGTACGATCGAATTTCGGATCTGTTTGAATCCAGCCTTAGTCGACTGCGATAGTTCGCGAGTACACGTAATTGGCCTTAGGCTGGATTCAGACAGATCCGAAATCCGATCGTACGACGATCAGATAGCTTTCTGATTGGTCTAAATTGCTTTGAATTTAAATTTAGACCAATCAGAAAGTTATGTGATCGTCGTACGATCGGATTTCGGATCTGTCTGAATCCAGCCTTATTCCTAAGTCGCGTACTTTACTTTTTCTACTCCCACCATCCTGACAGCAATAACGTAATGCCTCACTTACAATACACGTGTATTGTCAATTAATGGCGTCCCCTAGTGGGAGTAGAAAAAAGACTTCTTCATTATTTTATTCAAATCAGTCCGCTCACGGAAATCACCACACCCACTTTCAAATCCAACTGTGCCCTGTAACGCCCTTTTATTAGTGTTTTCACCTTTTCACTTCCTCAGACCTGAATTGAAACCTTTCGAATATTCACACCTTTGAGTAACACTGTATAGTAATAATTATTTCAAAGCACGTTTACTCACTCGAATGAAAAAAATGCTATCCTCTCTCAGCAGTTTGGTCGACAGCTATTGTTTTTATGTTAATGCAGAATATTTCCCGTCCCTGACGTGGAAGACGAGCTACTTTGTCCGTACACGTACGAAGAATGGCGCGATATACAGGGTGTTCGTAAGATATCGGTGAGCAATTGTGATTTTCTGAAATTATATTATGCTCATATGAAATAGTATACATAGTATTATATTCTGAACTCATTCTAACCTCTTGATATGAATATTATACAATCGAGACTGAAAAGGCATCCACATTCTAATTTCGACCTTACTAGAAAAACGTATATGGTTTTTATGGAACCCAGTGATAAATCCTGATAATTACGAAGCAGAAAACTTCTCCTCGATGAGCTTACCGATATAGTTTATACATATGATTTATGAAGTTAATTTGTTCGTCAATTGTTATTCTCAAATATTCGACAGAAGTAACATTTTTGACAAATCTGTATAAATTCCTATCGGAAACTGTTTTTTCATAATTTGTTTTTCCATTCATAAGGCTTAGGCATAATTTTTCTTCAGAATTTGGGTTCGACGTGATAGGGACATTGGAATTCAAGTAAGTCTACCCTTTGACGGTCAACAGATAATGTATGCCAATTTAGAGAATGGAGCAAAAGTAGTTTGTGAATACTTCATATGACAATCTGTTGTCGAGTTCATCAATTTATTCTTGTAGGACTCAAAATCTTCAGATACTCAAAGCAATCCCTAAGGGTTGATGGCAACTGACTGATACCATCGAAATTTATATTAATCAATACTGATAGTTTCTTGTGAGATGTTTACCCTAAAAAGTTTATTGAGATGCGAATGTGAATAAGTTGACTAAGATGCGACATGTGTTTTTATACACAATAACTTTACGTGCAAAACCTTTTCAAGTGAAAATACTACAAGAAACTGTCTCAGAATCCCCAACACAACCCTGAACAAATCAGAGAGAAACTGAAAACATTTTATGTAGGTCAATGGTCAATTACCCAAAACAGTAAACTGATATCACTCGAAATCTACGCGCGTTTCGCTGACAAGGTTAGCATCTCCAGGAAAAAACATTGAAGACAGAAAGCCATTTAATCAAATCCTTAGGTGAATTGAATGCACTCAATAAAAGTGCAAGAATATGATAGATGAGCGGGAAACAAGCTTATCTGGGTTTGAGAATGGAATGTTATCTATGAACACATTTTTTCGCAACCTACTGTCTGAAAAACTCGTATCTCCTGTCCCTCGATTCAGGCGGTGGTCTCTGTATATGTAAGAAAAGAAATATCCTATAGACTGCTAGCTTCGTTATCGAATTTTCGAGTGTCTGGTATACAAATTGAGCAAGAAAAAGTGACTAATATATGTTTTAGGATGAGAGGGGATGTTTACTCGGTTTCGAAATAGAGCATAAACTCGCCTAACCTTGGGCCTAAACAACCCTACCTCCAGCACGCCATCGATAGGATTCATCTCCCTTTTGTTTAATCACAAGTTAGATTAAATATACACAGACTCTTCACCTCGCTAGAATTTTTCGTCAAATATATTTATTACTTGATTTGTTGATTATGATTGTGTCGAGTTTGTTTGTCAATCTCGAGATTTGTTTCAATAAAAGGATGCGAGGACTCTAAACGTGTTTCAGAGATATAAAAACCGAGAAACGTTATATTTGGCAAATATTTTCTTTCGCCTTTCGTGCTCATGTACTAGTAAAACATCTTGGCAATCAATCACTGAGTGTCGTTTATATACAGTTCGGTCACATCTTCATTCTACGACGAGCGATTATTTATCGATCGTGACCTTGAGTAGTTGGTGTCGTTTACCTCCATCCTCAAGCGTTACAATGGTACTTCGGCTACCTCATTAGTACACTTATCTATTCTTTATTCATGAGTTTAATACGAATCAGGTATCAGGAATCAATTTACACGAAATTAAAACCATTTGTTATGCTAGTAGTTACCAAAGTATAGGTATCTCAGTTAGAGATGAAAATAGATAGGATTTGGTTGAATTTTATATTGTTGCTTTTTATCTTCTTCATTCATTTATTCATTTCTCATAGAAATGTACGTTATTTTTCATTGTAGGATTATCAGAACTCAACCATATGAACATTCTCTCCTTCTTTTGCTTTTGCAAGTAGAAAATTAACATTGAAACCGAAGTACAGTTTTTTGTAGATTTTCATTTCAGAAGGGTTTACAAAACCGCTATACTTGTTTCGCTATACAATGAATATCCAATCAAATGAACGCATTTCCGATCTCATGGGCGAAATTATTCAATCAGGTCGATATTGGGTGGTATGCATAAATGCGACCAATGAAGCGTTTTGCATATGCTCATTTTTATGCATATCAATGCAAGAAGAATACCAAAACTTGTATGAAATAAGTAACATCAGATGTTACTTTGTTACAAGCACTGTCTGTTGATAATGTTGCTATGTGTATATGGTTCATAAACGTTCATTTCATCAACAAAAACCGGAGAGAAGAGTCTATCTAACACTCCCTCGTGCCAAGATGGCGCTATGGGCGCTGAATCATTTTCCGCTCATTTTGTATACCAAGCACTCGATTTGAATCAAGTAGATACCATCCGTAGGATATGTCTAGAGAGTTTGCAAAAAAAAACAATACTTATACACACAAATAAAGGCGGATTTAAGCAAGATAACTCAACTTATGAATAACTTATCAACTAAGAAACTTGAATCATCAAGATTTCTCATGTTTTATCTGTCACTTAAGAATTGTTCAGTTAAATCACCCATTATCTCGACAGCGTTGATTCGCTCAGCTGGACTATATCCGATCCAATTTACTCGAAATATACACTTACGAGCTGGGTTGAACCATTCTAACCAATTCCAATAAGAGATAATGTTCTTAAGTAAATTATCACCGACCACAATTAGAACTGTGGAAAATATGCTGATATATTTTCTCTGCCAAAGCCATATAAAAAAACATGTTCTTGACTGTTATTTTTCGTGTGTGAATTGAAAAAATCATCTGTCAAATATAACCGTGGTTCACTGATGATAACTTTTGATTCCATTACAATTTCCCCAAACACATTGCTTCAACGTAAGTCCCCTTTGTCGTGGGCAGTTACCAGTTATTATTCCCATAGTTGGATTCCGAGATTTTCATATTTCAAGCCTTTATACGACTCTACTAGGTGTAAAAAGTGATTTTTTCTTGAGCAACTGCCGTTACTCCACGAACGGCAGCCCTCAGAAATTGTGTAGGCTAAATATCAATGAATATGTTCGAGTTTTATAGACCGTATGAGGGGGTTGAAATAAGTTGAAGTGAAAGACTCCAAAACACATTTTCGTTTTTTGTTTCAGTGATTTCCTATGTTTGGAGCATGAAGTAATACCAATATAACATATCGGGTAGTTTAAAAAAATATATTTTAGCTTTTTAGTTCCCAAATCAATATAAGAGATTACAAAACTTCTACGAGAGAAGTAATGTAAAAAATTAGCAAACACTGTTGATAAATACAGACAGTAAATTCCAATTCAAGATTCAGTGGACCGAAACAAATCTTTGCGATTATAATTTTTTACCAGGGCCGCAATGAGAACAACATATATATTATTGCAATGAAGATTAGCACTGTATGGTCCTTCGACCAATACCGTTGCAGTTTCCAACAAGCCAAGAGGCGGTTACGCTCTGATCATTGTTTGAAACTCGTATTGGAGTATACTTTGATTATTTCACATAGGCTACGTTCGAGTTGAAGCCCTATCGAGCGAGCGGGGCATTCAGTGCCTCAACCGGGCTTTTGATACCATTGAATCAAAAGAAACGCGATAAGGTTATTAAGGGCGCGCCCAGATCGTTTCGGGCGTCAAATCGAACGCAGCTATGAAGAAAAAAAAAGTCTGTTGGGAATAACTCTTTCCCTTTCAATATGGCGCTTTGGACGTTATATAATTATATAGAATAAAGTAACCTATAGAAGTGGTCTGTAATAAAGTTTCACTCAGCAGGATAATATTTCATGCTCAGTCCAGTCAAGCTTGTTTCGCTCAGAGAATACAATTCTCATACAAATTATGGAATGATACACTAAACATATCGAAAGAGTCTATTTTGAGCTAATCCGCTCTTAATGAATTGACATTTCGATTAGATATTCATTCAGCATGACTGTCTGACGTGAAATGTACCAAGTTTTCAAAATAGAGACTGGCGTATATAGCAGCATGTCGATCCCAATAATAGATGCTGTAGAATCAAACACTTCCTTTCCATATATTTCGACTTCCTTTCCATATATTTCGATACATTGCATATAGTTTTTATCTATGAGCACCAAATGGTACATATTCCAGTTATCTCCTATATATCGTGCAGATGATAAGCTATCGTAAGCCACGTATTCGCTTCTATCTTCATTATGTATTTCCACAATACGCGCGATAATACCTTTCAGAACCGATATAATGGAATTCCAGCGATTTGACGTGTTACGTTTTCGGCTCAGTTAGGCTGTTGGGGTGCCCCAACCCAAACAGCAATTACAAATAATATCAAAGAAGCTGATTTTTTAAAAAAATACTCCCCCCAGTAAAAATATTTATTATATTTTCCTACATTTATTACACCTCTTGGTGAATTTAGACTGAATGCTTGTTTTATTATTCAGCACATGATCGCATCTAGAAATTCTGTCTCGGGGGTGAACAGAAAAATTCAAATTTTAGTGAATTTCGACGTCTTCAATGATTGGTTAGTAGGAAAAAAAAATGGAAATATTTGTCGACTATCGGGGGGCCGCAGCCCGGTAGGCCAACTAAGCCCTGTTACTTCCTCTGACGTACTAATAAGTTGTCGTTAGGTTTATAATTATAGTGATCCAATTAAGTTCTAACTGGTCGAATGGACAACTACCCAAGGCCATTAAAAAAAAGACCTGTTATTTTCAAAAAACACCGCGTGAATCGGGGGACAGGAGATACGAATTTACATTCACCTCAAATTTTTCAAGTTTGTAAGCCTCAGGAAAAACCTCTCTCGGTAAGGAATTCCAATAATAACTAAAAACTCAATAGAGATGTCGACTGATATCGAATTCACTGAATTGAAAAGAGTATGAATACCACGACAAAAATCGAAATGAAAATCACCTTGTTTGTCTCATTTCGAATTTCAACCGTTCATCACTCTCTTATTTCGGAACAGTCTGATTCCTCTATTGAATATGTTTTAATCAATGCAATGAAAAAAGTCGATAAGCCTAATCCTCGTTTTGTCGAATACATTTTTATCTATTGTATAGTAAAAGTTGATCAACAAAAACCATGAAACCGTAATTCAAATATTTTCTTGGTTATGAATCAGGCAATTCACCAACTCCAGAAATAATTTCAATCCGTATAACCTTGATTATCAACATGTTCACAGACATTTCAACAACGCAGACCTCATATACCTCATTTGGTCATCATTTTACAAACACCATGCGTCTGAAACTCAACATCTGGAGTCGATTCTTCTCTTAGCTTTCTCGCAGAGTGCTTCTCCATTGTTTATGAATATGAAGGATCGAGTGGCTTAAGTCTATCGTCGAAAATTCTGTGAATCCATAAACAGATTCCTTGTGAACTTATAAACATCCCTATATCTGTAAATAACTTGAGAACGCGACGTTGAGGTTGTTTTGTGGAAGAACCCGATATTTTTAGGCATCCGACCCTGAACTTGCTCTCGCCTTTCACTTACTTCCTCCGATCTTCAATAATTCACTGCTCATTCATTCTCTGTGTTAGCGAGACTTTTCGACAAAAACAATTCGAATTCGCGGTAGATGTTGAAATTGCTTGTCAAATCAAACACAACATGGTAGTTTTTTCATTTGACTCGCTAAACATGATTATACAATCAATTTTCAATGGAGGGTTCGAAGGTTTGAGTACCTCTTTCGGCATTTTTTCTCTAATTCATTATGAAAGAAACCATATTTTCATATAATCGAATATTACTATAAATATTGAAAAACACACTACAGTAAATAACTAAATATCGAAACCGATTTCATTCATGCACTATCGAACTCAAAAGTGTATTTTTTTCATTTATACTCTTCCTTTTATCAAACACTCTATTCAGTGGGGCCAGAATGTGGAGCCTTGTGCGAGCACGGGTCGGCTAATTGTCTTTGGTGCCGAAGCGTTCTGGGGCGTCTTACTGATTTTCACGTTGGCGCATTTGCTATTTCAACTGTAGGGAAACCCAGAAAAAATACAGTGCTAGCGGTTCGGTTGCTGTATCCAATCCAAATATCTCCCCTACCAAGATTGGTATCTAAGCAACTAACAATTGACTATCGCACCGAGCCGGCCAGGAAAATTCTGGCTCAACCGCGGATTGAATTAGCAGTGAAAAATCCAAATTGAATATAAGGACCGCGCCTCAGAACGTTTGGACACACCGACCGTATTAAATGCAATGATAAGATATTTTTTGTCATATGGATGTGGTTTTCCAGATTAAGTATCGGGAGGAAACCAATTATGATATGATATGAATACTAAAACGTAGTTATCTTCGTCAATCGCAAAACTGCATTGTCCTATTATACTTACGGGCACATAAAGTAAGACTTGAAGTGCCCATAGAAAGCAATGAAAGAAAACAAATTACTTCCTGTTTTTTCAGCATATAATATTCTAGCTTTTTATGCTATCAGAGAACCATTACAATTTTGTCTGCACATTATTATTGACTGAATGGTTAGTTTTGGCACTTTCGAACACGTTCTAATGAAGATCTTTGTTCGAGTAAAAACAGTGAAGTAGGTATCGAATGATAGCCATATGAAAATCGTTTCTTCAAATTCGTGATATCTCGAGCGAATTCGAGAAGTATGTTTTAGGTTAATTCAGTATTATACATGGGACTGCCAAAAATATGGAATAGCTGAAACGGCTAAAACACTAACTGAAATGTATTTTCTCCCAGTTTTTGGTTAAGGAAAGATAAATTATTTTTCTATCTCTAAAATTTTTGCATTCCATCAAAAAATTTTGTTGAGACAATTGGGTTGTACCGAATACATAAGTATGTATTTTTTTATTTATTACATAGTGATATTTCTTTTAAATTTTTATACTAATATTGATGATGTCTAATGCTATAATATGATCAAATTGACATCTTTTATTGAAAGAAAACGTTCAGTTTAAGCAAATACCATTCGAATACCAGAACAGTTCTATATCTTTCCCAATTTCCCCTTAGTGGAGGATTTGGAGAGGAAAATAATTTTTCATCGCTCCTGCCACACACTTCATACTACTCCTCTTCACCTTCCAGCTTTTATTGAGCAGCATTATTTCAATATATTCAATATCCTAAACAGAATGGTGTCGTGTATATACGTGTTCACTTGTTGCTTCTTCCATTACAAGTTTTTACAGATCTCAATATAATTTTTAAACAAAATTTTAGTTTTTTCCATTTATTATAATGACATCCATATCGTTGCTGATTTTCTCTCTCCCTCTCTCTCTCTCTCTCTCTCTCTATATATATATATATATATATATATATATATATCCGATCTCCGAACTCGACTTGATCGAAACTCTAGACATCACCTAGAAGATGGCAAATGAGACTTTGCCGAAACGTTGTGATAATTATCCTTCAGAGGATCAAAACCACTGAACACGGAATGAAACCCGAAAAAACAACGCATCATATATATATTTATATATATATATATATATATATATATATATATATATATATATAAATATATATATGATACTTTGAGGAGTTTTTATTTTATTTCTTGGAACTTCGAATTAATGTTTCACACATAATAGGTTGCTGGGGGCATGGTGAACGAGCTTGGAGATATTTTCTCTACAACCCTTGGGGGTATCAAGGGTTTTTGATATTTCAACAATTTGGATATGTTCATCGCACGACCTTTCCATCGATATGTATATCCATTTAATCCATGCGTGCATATCTAAACATGAGTACTTTGGAAACCTGACCTGTTAAGCATTTTATAAGTAAAATATTGAAATTCGTTATTTCAAGATTGTGAAATGAAAACAAAGATTTGGAGTGAGGTCGCATTTTTTGTATTGAATGAAATTTGGTGCGTGATGTTTTTTTGGCTCGCTTTGTCCGATTTTTTCTTGAGTAAAATCGGTGGCTTTATGGAACATTTGCCAATGATTACATGTGTTCAATTTTGTTTCGATTCAATTTCTGCCCAACGGCTTTTTTTTTCAAGGCATGATTGAGCTGACGGTTTTACTCAATAGCAATATCTGGAAGAGCAATAAAAAAACACCAATCATCTTTCAACAAATACAGAGAATTGGGGCATTAACGTGAATTCTTGTTTCTTTCTTGCACTCTCTCAGGGGGAGTGAATTTTTGATACCATATGTCCTATAGAAGTCTTATCTTGACACGAATGTGCCTTTGAAATCTTAACAGATACCTAGTTGTAACACCCTGTACAGGCGATTCATGCCTTCGAGCACTCGCCTAGTCGGCACCCATTAGTAGAAATGCTCGGCAGACGGAAATATTGACCTATCCCATCAGACCATCCAAAGCCGTTCTTACACACTTGAAATTCCTAGTGTTGTGGACTGCGGACCACAGACGTGACTAACTTCGCGCCATGAAATCCAGTAATTTTGCGACTGAAACTAAACTGCCCAACTGGAGATGAAATTATAATCGTCAGCCAAGCAAAATCTTTTTTCTCTATTTGCACAGGTCTGAACACACATATTGTCTTTGTTACGGAGATAGTACTTTACTGAGAGAGTTATTTCAGCCTACAAAGCACCTTCCATTCCAACAATCATTGCATTCTGAAAATTCATAATTTTCAAAATGTAACACCGAAATCTTTCGCTGATATTTTTACCTTGTCACTTACTTGGTACCAGTTGTAATATGTTTTTATACTTAATATGCGAACAGTATATTTTTTGAATATTCCAAACATTTTGATCGAGACTGGTAATATCATCTTTTCCATTCCGATACCATGTTCTCATTCAATAAATTCAATAAAAAGAATCAGCATATATAATAAAAATTTGAGTATTGCAGTGAATCATTGGGCACGGCTGAAATATCAAACTTTACAATCTCATCGTTTACTGTAAAAACAAGTTAGTTCTGTTCCACATATTGAAAGAACGTTTTTTTTACACATAATCCATTGAAAATATATGATTCCACAGGGCTTTGTATCGAAAAGTTACATTTTTGCTATATCATCCTCTGCCTCATTGTCCCACCTATCGACTTCAGCATTATTATGTACCTTTCATAATCAATTCGAACTCCTGATCAATATGGCGGAGACAGGCGCGTATACAGTTTCGATTTACAGGGGGGTAATAACGAAGAAAAATATACGTTTCCACCATGTTGTCAAAACACAAGAGATTACTAGCATTTTTCCTCGACATCGTGAGTAAAAATAACGCCTTATAATTATATATATAATTTATGCACTCATCATACCACATATTAATATAGGTACATTGAAAATTATACCTCACTAATTGAACCGAAGATAAATCAATCGAGGAATGTGCGGCATATAAAACAGAGCCAGTATTTTCTTTTAATTACATGATGGAGAGATGAAATAAAATTGTGATGGATTTTTTACTAATCCATAATATTTTTTAATATCTACATATTTTTTGTTATATATATATATATATATATATATATATATATATATATATATATATATATAAATAAATATTATTATATTATTATAAATAACTCTTTATTCTGTCCAGTTCCTTGTTGACTGCACACCCGAATATTAAAAGGATTCTTTAACTTAGACAGTCGTCTAACCTTCTCACATTATATATATATATATATATATATATTATATGTCATGTGACTGGTCACGGAGGGGGTAATTACCCCCCTTACCCCTCCTTGTATACGCGCCTGGGCGGAGAATAAACTCCTACAATGATTTTGTCTCATGAGCTTCCCGACTGGAAGAGGTAGCGGTCATTCAAGAGATTTTTTATAAAAATTGAAAATCATCAAATTGATTCTCTGAGTTTAGGTGATTATAAAACCATCAACCTGCGCTGAATTAACACGATACATGGGCGCCGTTACAAAAAATGTTATGGGGAGCAAATTTAAAAAAATGAAAGTAAAGCACTAAATTGAAATGAAAATACTTTCGAACAATACTAACGAGTGTGGTTTGAAAAAAATTGCGAAATTGAGTCGATGTCGCGTCTTACGCGGCGTATCGACTGAAAATCTAAAATCCAGGGGGGGTGCCCCCTTGCCCTCAAGAAACGGAGCCCATGACAATATTGTACGTGTTTTCTCATGATTTTGTGATTTGTATACTTTTTTGTTTTTGATTAGAAATAGAATCCTATTATTATTATTACAAATATGTATATTAAATATTCAATATAACTTATTTGCCGGTATGAAGCAAGGTTTTTATAGCTATAATATGAGAGTCCGGTTTGAAAAGGTTTAATTAAAGATTTTGTTTGATGGGATAGTAATGGTTTCCAGGAATTGGGAAGCTTTTGTGAGTCCTCTCGTTTGTTGGGGCATTGAAGACGTTTTCATTTTCTATTGCTTCGCGAGTTATTCTGGAGTGGAATGTTTTTGCTGTGGCAATGGTCTTCGTGTTGTTGATGTCAATTTTGTGTTCGGTTTCGTGGTGATGTTTGAAGAGAGTCGAGGTCGTGTCCGAATTACGTACTGCTAGTTCGTGCTCGTAGGACCTATTCGACACTCGTCGGTTCGTCTGTCCTATGTATGTTCTCGGGCAGTCGTGACAAGGAATTTCATATATTCCTAGTGGTTCGTTGAGTATTATATCTTCAGGTGATCGTAGGAAAGAGGATATTTGATTGTTTGCTGTGAAACTGTCTTGACGTCGTGTTTTGTCAGAATTCGTCTCACTTTATCAGTGACTTCTCGAATGAAAGCTTCTGGGCGTTCAGCCAGTTGATAACAGTTCAGTACGCCACCTGGGCTGGATGGTGATGGGAGTTAGCATTGAGATATCTGTTGGTGTGCATGGGTTTTCGGTAGACAGTATGAGTGAAGTAATTGTTGAATTTTGTGATATGAACATCTAAAAAACGAATAGCGTTGTTCATCTCCGTTTCCATGGTGAATTTTATATCCGAGTGAATATTGTTAAGGTGTCATATTCAGGTTTTCATGGATCCGAAAGCCTACACACCTTTCTCAATCACCTTATCAACAAACATCCACTACTACGTAGTTGTCAGCTCGACCCTTCCATAATCAGGTACGGTCGAATTATTCTTCTGATTCAACTAATGAGTTGAAAAAGCTTATCTATTGCTTGCTTTTTTTTAGTGGGTAGTGAATACCGAAACTGAATGCAAATCATAGTTTATATCTCAATTAGTTCCTCCTCTCTAACCATAATTAAGAAGGTTTTATATCCGTAAAAATCACATAGTGTGACTATTGTTTGGTAAATATCCGTTAAATAGATAAAAGGTACAGTTACGAAAGTTACATTCACGTGGAGAACGGACATTTTTGGATTTATCATGTGGTCTGGTCATCTTAATAAATGAGGTGAAAGGATTGATCCAAGAAGAGATCTGGGGTTTGAAGATACAAAATCGCAATTCTGACTAGAAATCTTTTGTTGTTTTTCAATATCAAGTACATAGGCGTTTCCCCTTTTTTTTGCAGCAATATTTATATGATAAACAGGGTGTAATTCAGTTGAAGGCTAAAAATATACGATATGATTCCTTAGTCCAATTTGATAGGAAAAATTCATAAGAAATTCATAAGTCCTAAACCTCTTAACTTTCAAGATATATGGTATTGAAATTTCAAGAAAAAATTCGTTTTCTTATAACTTCAATACTGTTCTAGCTATTTTCATGAAATTTGACATGCACCTACTAACATAAGCACCAATAGGCATTTTTTTATGTTGACTGTTTTTTAATATTTCTACCAGTGGCGTTCGAAAGAAATATATACTGGATATTTTTATAAAAAAGTATGGTACATTGCTTTTTTCGAATATAAAAATCATTTTTGAAATCCTTATGTATTTCATTATGCAGAGGAAATAAGGCAGGAAATTTTACCTTACCAAAAAAACCATAAGAGATATTCCTGGACTTCCTGGAAAGATGACATTTTCAATGATTCTTGAAATAATTGAGCCTAATAGTAGGTAGTATATGTTTATTTTATCCAAACTTTTTTTTTTAATTCCCATGCATTGCGAAATTGGTAAAATGTCATGTGGTAGTTTGAAGATAAAATGTGTCTTCGTCGAATTTTTATTCAATATAAATAAATTGATTGAAATAGCTGAAATGGCTTGTATTTTTTTACGCGAAAAAGGTGCGTCGGACAAAAAATATTCAGGAAGTCGAATTGTTGGGAAATGAATGAGGATTTCTAAAATGACTTTTAGTTTTGGAAAGAGCAGTGGCTTATCGTATTTTTTTTTAAAAATTCTCACCATACATGTCGTACGGACGCCACTGGTAGGAATATAAAAAAAATTCTGCATCAAAAAATGGTGCTTAGTAACTTTTTCTTTTCAATTTTTCATTTTTTTTTAAATTTTCACTAATTTCATGAACATACCTAGGACAGTATTGAAGTTATATGATGAGAAAATGATTTTTTCTTGAAATTTTAACACCCTATATCTTAAACAAAAATAAAACAATATAATGTATTTTAATAATCTGGGACACCTTCGCTGCAAATGTTTTCTGTGATTATTTTATAACTTCGTATGAGGTTTCATTCATGTTAACGTCAAAGTCTGCGCTGCAATAATTGGTTTCTCATTGGCTTTTTATTGTGTTGGAGAATTTCAAAAACGTCAGTTCATTCAAATTACAAATTATATTCAAGTCGTGTAAAGCTGCAATCGTAATTTACAACTGTATTTTCACAAAAAATATGACCTAGATGAATTATTCAGTTTTTCCCCAGGTTTGCTGGTTTCAAATGGTGGTTGAAATTGTATAGATTCATACAATCTATTTTATTTCGGTAATCAAAAGGATAAGGTTGCATTCACAATTGCGAGAAGCTACAGAGAGAATATTTTTCATAGTTATTAACCCTTACAAATTCTAAAGAGTGCCTTCAGAAGGATAGTGAGAGACTGACAGACCGACAGACCAACAGTGTTAAGATCAACAAGGTCTCATTTAACGTTTGATTCCTACCACGAAAAATAATATGGAGTGATTATGTCCAAGTCCGGTGCACCATCCAGATCATAACCGTGCGGAACGTTGCTTCGGATACTCGACGGAACTCTACTAAACCCTCTAGCCCTCTCCGTCCCCATGTCCTGAAAAAAATCAGGAAAAGATTTCTTTCATATTATATCAATACTGAGCTCAGTTATATGTTGGATGAAGGAAAAAATGAACCACTTTGTATAATTTCAAATTCTTTATTTTATTCATGCGTTCAAGATTCATTGTTGAAGGGACTTCGAGTGCTTCAATCGTTCTAAAAATAGAATCAATTACAAAGAATGATTTATAAAGCTTTATAAAGGCCATTTGCCTTGATTTCTAAATAAAGATCGACCAGAGCGACGCGGAATTTCTTCGACACTTTGTTTTCGAATTCGTCTGTAAGAAGAAAACAGAAATGTTTATTTAGTGAATATGATAAAACTATTCACAATTCTGTACTGCGATCGTTTTTCGTAAGATGGAAGACATTGTGTCAACATGAAATAGTTGAAATATTTGAGTTGCTTTTTTTGTTGCTCTTGAATTTCAAAAAAAGTCACGCGACTCTCAGCTATAGTTATCTGGGTAGATTTGATTCGATTCATGAGGATATCAGAAGAGTTCAAGTTGAAATGCTGCCTGGCGAACCGCTCGTTGAGTGCAATTGTTTTTAGTGTGTTGTTTTGTATAATGGGGGGCGTTGAAAAAAGTTTTAATTTTTACACCATATCATAGGTTCTCCAATAGTATCTAAAACCGAAGCACTCATTTCGAACAGTGCGGAATCAAGGTTCGATATGTATTTATCTTAATTAAAAATCTAAAGAATGTAAATAGCATATTCAATACCCATACATATAGCATAAAAAGTGGATCTAATGTGTTATTACCAATTAAAAATTGTTAATTAACTGTATACGTAATGAAAATATACTGTTTGGAAATATTGCTGGACCGGTAAATTAAATCATTACACACGAGAAAGCATATTTTATTTCAGGTAACTTTGCCCGTGAACTGGTATTGTTATCGGTATACATGGTGTAAAAGTCAGTGGCATGAAAAGTATTGGTTGTTCTCTATTTTTTGAGCATCTTGAATAGGTAATTGGATACTGGGTGGGTAGTGGCACGAAGCGTAAAGCAAAAGGTTAAGGTTTCGGTTTCGATTTCTGAACTGATTTGTGTTTCTTCAAAAATTAAAGCTTGGATCGTTACTGACCACCAAAATTGAACAGATGAAAATGAGTGATGAAATATTACTTAGCATTTTAGATTTTCAATTGAATCGAACGTAGGCTAGCTTCTTCAAGAATAAATTTTACACGATTCATGGATGACAGTATCTGAATTACCACGTTGCTATGGGGGCATAAAGAATTAGTAACGAGGCCGTAACCTCAGCTCGTAAAAGTTTCAGATGATGAATAAGCTCTCATGGAAATTAATACAAGTGTCCAATTGATATTAGTTTCTGTTTTCCCTATTTCCATTTCATTTTTTTTTGCAGATCTATAAACGGAGTTTAGCAACGATGAACGGAACAGATCATACAAACGGTGGAGAATTGAACGGCTGTGGTGATATCATAACGCAAAATCAACAGAAGGGTTGCTGGACAATCGGTCTGATCAATTCTAAATTTCGATATCTCACCGCAGAAACTTTTGGATTCAAAATAAATGCCAACGGTACCTCTCTGAAGAAGAAACAAATCTGGACTTTGGAGCCTGATACTGCAGGAGACAGTAAGTACCTACCATTTTATGGAATTTATTTTAAATCTAACCGGTTTGCTGTTAATATTCTTCGTCCTCCTTACCCGTAAAATGCTCAAAATAAGACCTCGTGATTGACTAATGGCTGCCATAAAGACCTAGCACGTTATAATTTTAATAGACTACGCTGTTATATATACAGAAGAAAAAATTATGAATGCCTATATATATTTGAAACAATAATACAGGTACTTTTGAGGAAAATACTATTTTAGCAGATCTTTGAATTATTCTTTACTAATTGCATCTGCTTCCTCACCAACATCAATTCTAACGTTTCCATCAAAATTTTTGCAATTAAATGTCAACAATTATATGTATTTTATTTTCATTTCCTTAAGGTTCGATCAAAAACCATTTATTTTGTAAGAATGATGAACAGTAGTGAACAACATTCAGTATATATATTACATACAACTGACTCGGATAATCTTATTGTCGTCTATAACATGCTCAATATTGACCTGGTATCGTTTATGATAATTCTGTATCCAATGATGATCATATAGGCGGTATTACAGTTAGGCGTAAGGGCAATAGCGCCACATACAATTGATATTCATCAAATTATCAAATGACTATTTACGTGCATCAATCTTGAATTCGATTTATGAATGCTTAGAGAAATGGATTATTCACGTGATTATGAATCATCAAAATATTTTCTGGCCTCTGACTTCATGGATGATATTCGTGTAATACACTTAATTTACTCATAGGCATAAGGCAACCCCTTTGATTCATTTATGCAGTACGGAAACCAAAGATAACGATAGCTTCAGATAGGTATAGCCATCTTGGTAAGGCCGAGTCTGAAACCGTATATACCGGACACGCTGACATCAAATTGATAATATTTTCAGGCGCCAATGACAAGCCCTGCATGTTATGTCAGGGACCCCCCATTGCCATCATGCGACTCCGGCAAGGACAAAATATCCAGGCTTATTTTCAAAACTCCGCGGTTCTGATCATAGGGGTCTCGAGTCTTGAATGATGTCTTGTATGTTCTCTAATCAGGAAATCATATCGACCTGTCTAAGGCCGACAGAAATCTTTGCTGGAACGGATGCAGAAGGCTTCTTGAATTCGTTGTATGATTCGTGAACCCAATGATCATTCACCTCATCGGGTGTGGAACGGTTATCGGAAAGAGGCCGACTGGCATAGTTCTTGTAATAATCATAATTACATTGATAATAATAATTTTGTCACCGCAGTATCCACCAAGATTAGCGAATGGCATTGGTTCTGCTCAATAACAATAATATCGAGAGAGATAAAATGAAAGTAGCAACTCTGACTTCCGGACTATAAGTGAGTCTAGCAAAAACCTTTCATTTTTCCAGGCCTGATCTACCTACGCTCCCATTTGGACAAGTACCTCGCCGTAGATTCTTTCGGCAACGTAACCTGCGAGAGCGACGAGAAGGAAGCCGGTAGCAAGTTCCAGATCAGTGTCGCTGAGGATGGTACGGGCAGATGGGCGCTCCGAAACGTCGTCCGCGGCTACTTCTTGGGATCCTCCGCCGACAAGCTGACGTGCACGGCCAAAGTGCCGGGAGACGCGGAACTGTGGCACGTGCACCTGGCCGCGCGGCCCCAGGTCAACCTCAGGTCCATCGGCAGGAAGAGGTTCGCGCACCTCTCTGAGAATCTGGACGAGATCTACGTGGACGCCAATATCCCTTGGGGAGAAGATACGCTCTTCACCCTGGAATTCAGACACGATGAGTCCGGGAAGTACGCCATCCATACTTGTAACAACAAGTACCTCTCCATGGGAGGTGAGTGCGAGCTTTGAAAAACGAATGAAAGACTGTTTCTGTTCTCTTTCCATTTCTCTATGGAATAGCTCATTCACATGATGCCAGTGATGAGTCACTCAAAGCGGGTACTGGGTTTCAGTACTCTACTCGTGAAATCTGACGTTCTATATTCCGGCCTAGAAACTTCTGTCAATAGTTTGTTTACACGGTTTTAGTAACTTTTTTGAATCACTAAAACAAATACTTCTTACCTCAGAAGTCAGAAGAGTTAAGAACTCAGGACATTTTCTGAGTGAAAAATGACCAAATAGATTTGAATCATTCTTGCTCAACTTGTTTCCTTATGGAAATGAGCAATTGGGATCCGTACCAGGTGAACCCAGTAAATTTTGTGAAATAAGTTTCTTCCAGAAAAGATAGTTAAAGTCATTTAATATAAAATAATTTAACAAGATTACTATGTATTTTGTCCTCGGATTGGTTTCCGCGGTCGGATATGTCATTACTGGAACTTCCAGTTGAGCCGCGCCTGGAATCGTTATTTTGTCGACATTTCGGCTCCTACTTTGAAACCATTAACAAGACTTTTGCGTTACTTGACGTCGAAGATAAATCTCCTTAATCCCCAACTCTCATCATCACAAAGTGAAGACTTAGGTTGTATGGGATTTATAATTTACAATAGGAGGGTCGGGCGTTGTGTAAAATGGCATCGGACCAGGAGGAGGTTTATTAAATTCAGGACGTTACTCAATTTCTATTGCTTGACGAATTATTCTGGACTGGAATGTTTTTGTTAAGCAATGGTTTTTGTGTTATGTGTAATGTGTAGACTCAGATCTTGAGTGTAGAGCCATCAACCCATCTGCATTGGAGTCGACGTGTTGGCTCCGTTATGTGGATGATGTCCTTGCTGCATATATATATATATATATATATATATATATATATATATATATATATATGCACTTTCTAGAAATTAAATTCTTCCCGAGCACAACTGTAAAACTGACTGAGCACTCATTAGACATTTTTGATACTTCGGGCCTCAACGTACTTACGACATCTATTGAGAATATTAATTCACTCAACTTTCTGAAGTTATAGTGGTCCATTTTCCAGCCAACAGTATTCGTTTTCCCAAAAGGCAGAGAGTGTTTGTGATGATCATTTCCTCTCCTTAGTGTGATGAATATGTTTCAATATTACGGTTTATTTTAGCTTCCAAAGTGCATTTAGGACACTCATGCCTACCAACCAAATTGACCATGTTTCGTCTCTTCATCTAATATCACCCACTAGACACAATCTAATCTCATTTCGAATCTAACATTTATTATATGAACTTTCATTTTGAATTACAGGGAAATTGGTGGATGAGTGCAATAAAGACTGCCTCTTCACTGCCGAATACCACAGCGGCCAGCTGGCCCTTAGGGACAGAAATGGTCAATACCTAAGCCCCATCGGTTCGAAGGCCGTTCTCAAAACTCGTTCCAATACAGTTACCAAAGATGAACTTTTCTCCTTGGAAGACTCCCTTCCCCAAGCTAGTTTTGTTGCAGCCTTGAATACCAGATTTGTGTCTGTCAAACAAGGTAAGAAAATTATACATTGCATGAGTCTGGAAAACGAAGGCCAGACAAACTTTTCAGAAAGAATTGACCTACGTGTTTGTATAATGTATTTTCTCAAACTATCTTTTTATCCTATTCTATTCGAAAATTCGCATACTCATTCAGTCAAACCTTTACATACTTATTACATAAGTGATACTGAGATAAATTGATTTGTGGAAGGATAATGGCCAATATCATTTCTGATGAGAATGGCTGGGTTTTGTCGCTCTTTTCATTTATTAATTTTCAAAGGATTTCCCAAGCACTATAAAATGTGCTCGATTCATTTTCTAATGAAAAATGTATTGCATATGAACTCTTCCAACCTTTGTTCGAACCTTGAACTGATGATAAATATACATTTAACTGAAAATAATTCTGAGTATCCAGGAACAATAAATTGTAGATCAACTAGGTACCTACTAGTTACTCTCGCAAAGGAAAAGTTTATAGTTTCCTTTCCTTTCCCTTGTTTGATGGATACTTCGGAACCTGATACGTTCGTTGCATTTGGCGTCTCAAAAATTTCACCAAATGCGTTCTGTGATTAAGGGCCGATTTTCAACGCAAGATATCTGTCAGATTAACATAAAAATCACTTTCCATCCTTATCACTGCCAAACATTATCCACGCGCATCTCCTCTATCTATCTGACAGATAACTCATTTATCCTCGGACCTGGGTGTAACGAAATGAGTTAGCGCAAGTTTCTTTCGGAAATATGTAATTTCCATTCACAAGTGACTTGCTACGAAGATAAAACGGAGAAAATGATAGTGAACCGCATTCTAGATTGTATCTCCGCTGTGCAGATGTTGCACTCGCAGGCTCTTATTGTGAACATTCAATATCACGCTTCGACCTCTAACACGGTTCACCGTACCTGTGAGAATCGAGCTGGACTAACGACTGTCACGGACGAGGACAAATTTATTCTTTCTTTCGGATCATTCGGGAATGTTTCATTCGATTGGAATATTTGACTTTTCATACTTGCTTGTGGTTTTCGTGGAATGTTGCTGTCAATGTTTCTCAGCCACTTCCGATTGAACTGGAATATTGCACGCATAAATGAATACGATGGTACATTGTACATTGGTATTTTTATTATTCTTGATTCAATTCTGCTGGAAAAACAGTATTATATGTTAGAGTATTTTAAAGGGCACTTGCAAACATCAATTATTTCTTTTTCAATGATAAATGTAGTGTTGCTTGAAGGAATATTCGATCAAAAGTAACAGCCCAAGATGAATGATTGCAACTCACAAGGATTTGCCTCAGGACCATTATTTAAGAATCTCCTTATTTGCCTTATTTGGTTTCATAACACATTTCAAATCGAGAAATAAATATATATTCGTTTAACTTCTGCTGAAATTGATTATTGACGCAACAAATCCTAGAATCTCAAATCTATTTTCTATCTCTTGAATTGTTGGCCGGAAATCAATTCTTTATTTTCGACAAGTCAACAACGCAATCAATTGTGTGTTCGCGGAAAAAAGTTTCTTCTAACATCGAAACTTTCAGTTTGATTAGCGGATTCACAGTTTTAATGTTGTTAGATTAATTAGTTACTACATCACCAACGTCTTTTGCGACTTCTGTTAATTTTTTTGCACCCTACAAAAAAAATTATTCATGCTCTCCGTATCACGCCCGTGAAATTATGAAGTCAAGTCCGTAAACATCCTAATATGATTATGCTGCAGTTGTTTTCATTGATAAAATATTTTGTGACAATAATAAACTACTTTAATGGAACAGACATTGTGTAGCATGTTGCATTAAACAAAACCGCAATTATCTACTAGGTACTACTACCTCTATATACATTTTTTTTGTATTGTATGAGGTTGTTTTACAAAGAAGATAATTCACGTGCAGTTATGAAGTGGTAGCTTCAGAAAATAATAGATGAGAAATTTGTATTCAAAATCTTAATATTTGATGGTGCCAATGTGTAAGTTTTTCGTTGTTAGCATTGTTCGATACTTGTTCCACGTATCACTTTTGCTTATGTAAACATTCTGACGGTACAGGATAGCTATGTCTTACACCCTTTGAACTGTTTGAATGCCATTATTTTGCGAAACGTATTATTCGAATCCCTTGTTCGTGCGGTCAAAAATATATCGGTGAGACGACCAGATCTTTGGAAGTACGAAAGATCGAACACAAGATGTACATCAAGAACAGGCAGATTGGTGGAATAATCAGAACACATTTTCACACCCGGTGGAGATCGTACTGAAGAATGAAATGACTCTCAAATGATAACAAGAAAGAGATAAATAGCAGGAGACCGAAAGTTGAAGGAGTATGCTTTTTTCATACTGTCTGCGGATGCTTGCATCTCAAATTGTTCGGTTGATATGGATCGCGGCTGGCTGACACTCTTGAAAGATATATTTCAAATCTCAAATTTTTGACATTTGCAAAGATGAATCCTGGAAGAGAATAATTGTAAAATAGTTCTGAAAACGGAAGCGGATTCGGTTTCCGAATTGTCAAAGATAGGTATTTTGTATAAATGTTCGTTCTTGTTTTTTAATATTGATTCTTAATTTTTCAGATCGTATAAGGTTAAACACTCAAAAAAAACGAATAAATTACTTGGTTTATTAATAATAACACCCTATAGAAAGTCTTCAAATCATAAACGCGAAACCTTCACATTTTTCAACTGACTTCATGATTTTTTGGAATCTGAGAAACAAGGCATCTCCTAGCTTTATACAAAACTGTTGAGGCTTGATACCATTATTTCTTGAAATGTTTGCCGAAGTAATTACTAACAGCTCTTTTACGCTTTCATTCGGTTGAATGTTTTTCAAAAGTCTCATGCAATTTTATTTAATGTACAAGTTGCTGTGTTCATGGTCATTTTTACTGTTCTTCTTCAATTATGTTAATGGGGTTCATTCACATTCAAAACAAAAAATTAATAGAAATGAAACGGGCCATTATAAGTCAACTTTCAATAACAAATTAGCAATTTTTTTATGTGATCGCGAAACATCTTTAAAACTATTAGCCATGCAATAATCGATAGATCATGATAGAATGCATTTTTGTTCAAAAATAATTCTCCATGATCTGATGACGTTTCATCAGGCCAAAAAAATACCATTAATTGTAGAAGGCCGGCTGAACTATATTCAAATTCATCGGTTTCTGAGTTTTTGATCAAAAGTCAGAAAGAATCTACAATCGAAAAATTTTATGATTTCGGTAGGTGTCTGAAGAATTATCGAAATCTTTAGTTCGGAAAGAGAATTTTATATTTGGTTTGTGAAATTTATACCAAACTCTGCTATCTGCGTGGGTTTGTGTCCAACATACAATTATTCGTAAATTGACAAAGTCCATCTCTGACCAAGATGCAGTTTCATTTATTGATTGACTGGACATAACTGAGAAAGATGTAAAAGCAGAAGTTTTTCATCAGCTCAAAGTGAATCACTCTTTGAAAAATGATCTTTTTTATGTATGAATTGATAATAGTTATTGACATTCATTCGTGAGAGAACTCGCCTTATAAATAATTGAATAAGAAAATCTATGACCAAAACCGTTCAGATGCGTATTCAGACGTCATCCTGTTTTCTCGCTCTGCTGACTTCTCTGAATTCCGATATTAAAAAAATGGCACTAATATTGACGGGACAATACACTTACATTAATTCATTCAGTTCCTCAATTCTCGCATATAGAGATGAATTATTTTGTAAGCCAAAGTCGTTCTTTTCAAGTAGCTGTGATGTTTTCAATTTATGATTATAGCACAACAAATTTTTAAATGAAAACATATTTTCATATGAAATTGAATCTAGTTCATCATCTTCACATTTCCAATGAAGAATTAACTATTGTTCTACAAAAATTTAGTAAAATTTTTTTAAAAAAATTGCTTACGCAAACCTTGTAGATAAACATATTTTTCCATACCGTACTATGATTCAACATCCATTACGATACAGATTTTTAATCACTTGGAAATCCAATTAAATGGCGGAAGGCTACATTGAAAATTCGGTGTAGAATAAAATGATTGAGTCTTTTGACTAGCAATAATGAAATAAATGTTAATATTCCTTCCACTTCCAGATCAGTGGGACTCACAATACAAATACAAATTCAATATCTATAGTTCATTATCAATCGGGTGTAGAAATAATAGCGTATGCAACTATCATGTGATGCTTAATAAGACACTCGCATAAACCATATGACACTTGCCTTCGACTCATTTCCCGATTACTTAATGCTCGTATATTAATAACCTCCGTTACATGATCGTTGCATAATATACTATTATATCGTCAAGTTGATCGAACTGCCCTTGTGGAGTTGACCGTGCAGAAACTTTGAGTATACCCCATGAAGTTTTTCACGTCTTACAAAATGGTCGTTATCATGGTGAAAAGAAATTTCGAACGACTGGAAATTCTAGTAGGAACAGTTTGTTTATATAGGTGTCTTGATCAGTCGAGTTGAAGGTATGTTCAGAAAGTTGAACATAGTTCGAATAGAAAAGGAAGTGAAATGTTATAAATTGAATTGGGATATTCAGTTGTTTTTACGTATCGTAATCAATTCGCTTTGATACGTTGGTTCGATTGATCAAAAAAATGATGTTATGACAAAAACTCAAACCTTCAATTTTAGTTTTTGACCTAAAATCAATTAAAATCTTTTGTCTGGATTTGATTATCTTATTCGATTTGTATTTTCATCCTTTCTTTCTTGGCAATTGGTTTCAATAGAGTTAAAAATATAGACAATGGAAGTCCGAACCATCACCATTTTAGATATCACTTCTGAACTGAAACTGAAAATATGTTTTGGTTAAGGGGCAAAACAACAGAAAATGAGTTATGCTTGGTTCATAGACTACACTTTTTTTATTTTATATTTTACTATTTCTCTAAGAGAGTTTCCACAATGCTGATAAATGGAGGCCTTCATACACAAAATGTTTAAGTGAAAGTGTCGTGTATGAACGTTTCCATTTGATTAGCATTATGAGATTTCTTCCGATGAAGTGGAACGGGCTGATAATTGAGGAACATTCACATTGATAAATACTAATAGTTTCGTATAACCCTCCGAAGTCGAATCTTGTGCCAGCAATGGATTAACGAGACCCTACTTCTTAACGTGTGAATCCCAGCACGGTGGTCCTGTGTCGAAATGAACCTCGGTCTCCCGCTTTATGGGCGGACGTGCTTACTACTACACTACCCGAGAACCACACCTTGGGTGGTGCTGTAGATTGCCTAGCCGCTGATTGCAAATAATACCCAAGTGATGCCATTCACCAAGTTATTGTAGGGGCCACGATTGTTATTCGATGATATAACTGCGCTTTTCTGATGATTCATATTTGCCATTATCGTTCTAATAACAACGAATAATTGGTAATCATTGTGCAGACTTTAGTCTTCCCGTAACCATCGGCCATTCGCATCATGTAAGGTGCGAGGATCGTGACTTATAAGTTCGATGAAATGCTAACGAACTCTTACAGGGGCATCACTATTGAAAGAACGAAACAGTCGATAGTCATGGTGTGTCATTGACGTTGTAAAACGTAACCAAATGATTATTTATTGATGGTAATAGTAACCATAACAATAGGTTCGATATTATGAGATTAGTAGAGTCAACACGAATGTTTTGTCATCTGAACACGAACTCACGTCATCAACTTCAAGGTTTGTGGTAGATGTTTTTGCTCTGCACTAAATCAATCTGAGGCGGTAGCACCCAAGATTCAAGTGATAAATAATGTTTTTTTTGGATAACCTAAGAGTTGTTGTCATTTAGGAGAAGTTTTATATGCCCCTCTTTCGAAAATCTGTTCAAGTGTAAAATTGTCCCGGGCCGAAGGTCTCTAGGTATTACATCTACAACGCACGAGGGTGGAACTTTCATCTGTATTCCCGAAAAGCGATACCAATAATTACTATAGTTCCAGCTCAATTCAAATTTGATCCCAAGGGATTGTTTATTTATTGTAAAATAAAATCATAACAATATATTGAGATATTCATCTTCACAATATGCCAAAAAAAGGCGCAACTAAGACAACAATACCATATTCTCAACAAATTTGATTGAGTACAACTAGTATTGCAGGAGCTTCTGCAAGAAGAAATAGCTCAATAATAAGTAAATACCTATCCCAACGTATCTCATAGTTCATACCTATGTAAATCATTCTCGCAAACTCTTCCATGAATTCAAGTAATTACTCAGTAATGGATCTTCCGGTATTTGCTGTATGTAGGATTATTAAATCTGAATGACAGTTCATTGTACGTCTTATATTTTAATTGAAGAATTTCGTCTCTCGTGGCATTTCTTTGTTCTATTTGCGAATAATCGCAAGTCTCTCGTAATGTCTCATTGAAACATTCCATAAGAACAACCAGTTGATTGGCTTCATCCAATCGATTACATTCGTTTATGAAGTGATCGAACCCTTTTGAACAAAAGCTCATTTCCAATAATTACTTGAATCTACTGTTATTCTGATACTTCAACAGGCAATCACTGCAAAGACCTTCCGCTCATCTGAAAAAAGAGCAGTCATATGAAGTGACTCATTTTGAATGTCATTTCGATCGAATTCTGATACAATCGTAGAGTCTAAAAGTTGTACCTCATTATAAATAGCAAGAAACTATTCTCAGCAGTTTGCCATTTCCGAAAGTACAGTTATCCCAACGGAGATACGATGATTCCCCTCGTGATTCCCCTTGAGTTTCATAAATTTCAGTTTATAATTTCAATATATTCATACTCTTTTTATCACTGTGTTAGATGGTTATACAGTGTTACAAATCGAAATTTCACAATGGGCTTTATAATTTAATAGCAAACTCTCACATAGGTACATCATTAAGAAGCCGTATTAATGCTATAAATAATGATTCTACAGGATGTACCAGTAAATACCCAATTGAAATGTTTGCTGTTCGATTTTTTTGGTTACGGTAGAGATTTATGGGGGAGAGTTATCTTTTATGTCATTAAGTTTCCCTGTTCCTACCCTATAGGTAAACGATTTGAGAATTTTTTTAATATTATCTTTTTTTGTGATATATATATATATATATATATATATATATATATATATGTATATTGCAACTAGTGAGTTTTTGAATTGTTACACTCTGTAGTGTCTATCCATGAGACCACTTGCTGCGTTCTGTCACACAAACCTACCTACTATTCAGATATTTATTACTGTCACAATCTGATAATAACCAACTTCTAGACCTGTGTTTAACAGCAATACAACAGATGTGACGAATAACGAGATGAATCTAAGTTTATGAACTGTTATGACGAGAAGTAATTTTCTTCAACATTATATCTTCAATGATTATTGTCATTTTGATACGAGGGTAATCCTTCAAGTACGGATATCTCTTTCATGAATGAACAAACATTTGTATGAACTGTAGTCATTTTCATCTGGATATGTCAAATCCATCCTAGGGTCGAAGATATTCCTGAAAATCTGACGAACTTTATAGAATCGCATTAAAAGCATCAATTCAAATTTCAATCTTTCGGAAATAATAGATGCCTCTATAAATCATTCGCATATCTGAATTATAACATGTTTTTACCTTCTGACCTTGAAGAGTAATACAGTATTGATAATAATAATAATAAATGGTCTTTATTCATCGATTGATATGGCATACATGATATGAGTATAAGTAACATATTATCAGAAGAAATCGATGAAAGGCGAAGTTCAGCTAACGCTGTTTTACAACTTAACCTATAATAATGATAAAGTTCAATTAGGTATAATATGAAAAATCCATCATCTTTCAATTCCATTTCTCAGTTTCGATTTTGAATGGAAATTTATCCAAAATAGCTCTCTGAAACCATTCGTTCAAATGAAATATATCCTATTGAATTCCTGATCACGTAAACAAGGAATTATTTATGTTGCTCCTTGTAAAAAACTCTTACGAGTGCGTCCTGAAGACAGAACATTATGTTTACAGGGTACGGCTAATGTTCTGAAGAATCTCAGCGCTCTTTGGCGTCGTTCTGATTTTTCAGTAACGCATTTGCTATTTCAACCTCAGAAAAAGCCTGCAGTTCTACCGGATCGGTTGGTCTATTCCATCAGCAAACCTTATCTATCAGGATTGAAATCTAGGCACACAACAATTGGTCATTCCATAAACTCATCCAGATGAATTTCTCTCCTGACCGGCATCATATCTGCTATTAGTGGAAGTTCAGACCCGCGAACTAAAGGTTTGCTGAGGATGAGAAGTTTTCATTGGGTAAACCTTGTATGAGCAGACTCATGGAAACACAGTGAATTAACAAAAATTAATCAACCACTTTACCACCTGCGGAGAGAATTTCTAGAGGAGTTTTAGAGAACCAGGATGTTTTTTCTCATTATGTGTTGTTTGCTTCGGGCCATGGAGGTGTGGACAGGTATCGCCCATGCCCATTATGAGACTGATGCTTTCAAATTTTCCCTTCACATCCGATTAGTTTCAATATTGAATCGCATTGAAATTTCAGGATACTGAATACTCAATGAATTTTAAGATGATACGTTATGGTAATTGAAATAGCTTATAATAGTTTTGATCTCATATTTGCATAACTGGCATGATAATCAGACGAGAAAAATCCACGAGGTACTACTTGGATAGGTTGGCTGACTGAGGTCAAAGATGTGTATTTAGTGGTAAATCAAAAGTGACAAAAGCAATAGAAAAAATTCAGTCTGCTGATAGTTGACCACTTCAACTTACCAGCTACTATTTAATGAACTTGAGTTGGTTGGCTGACTGAGGGCAAAGATTTGTATTTGGTGATGAATCACCAGTGAAAAAGGCAGTCTGCTGATGGTTGACACTTTTGAATCAGATCAAAATCTGATGGTGATGATGAGATGGTTTCATACTCTTCGTAACTGCATCGGCATGCTCAGTAATTATTATGTGGCGCTATCTTGTATACTCATTTATTTGCCAATCAGTCACCTGATATTGCTGTTTTATTTATATACAGATGCAAGGCAAATCTCGGAAATGCCTACACTGTAAACATGAAAACGGTAATTATTTCCAATCTGATAGTATAACTGGAATTTCATTAGTAAATGAAAAAGACTTAATCGTTTCTTCGGTACCTTCAATAAGTACATTTCAATAGTTAAAATCTCTAGACATCCGCTAATGGTGCGCTCGGAGCTATTGAAGCTTTTAATTGAATTTTTTGTTCGAAGTCATGACGAAATCTGGTGAAGTTGAGACGTGTCACACCAATCGATTAGATGAACGTATTCATGAATTAAAATAACGGTTATAAATGCAAGTTTTCGAGTGTTCTGCCATTTGTGAACGATTGTTAACGATCAACGGATGATTTTTTGCTTGTGTCATTCTCATAACACCAGACTGCTTCCATAAATATTTCGATTCTCTCGCTTACTTCAGATTGATTTTCGATACCAATCTCTACATTTCATTAATCATATGATGAACACTTTTTGTTATGGAATCGGCGAATAATTTTTTAATACGATAATATTTTTTTCTAATTTTCTCATAGTATAGTAGATACGTAGAGCTACATAATGACACACTTTTGATACGGATATGTGATGAGTCGCATTTCCAATACCTTCATCGTTTAATTCTCAACTCACTTCAACCGATAGAAACTGTACATCACAATAATCTGATTTTTTTCGACTTCTATGTCACTTCTTTCCTTCGAGATATCTTTATTTACGATAACACATTTTTAATAATTTTCACCAAAATTTAACGACGTACTTAGAAGATAAAGTTGAATGTAAGCCAGAAGAAATGCAGCAATAAACTGAACTTACAATAACCTTTCTGTGTGAGAATTTCCCTTTCTTGTCAATAACTTTCATAATCAATAACTTTACATATCCTGTCCGTTTGTCGCTTCAACATGTCCGAAGCCCCTATTTTGACAATCATCATAATTCAAGGCTTGTTTTGGAATTCAAATATTGGTGATTTATCAAAAATTATTATTTTCAAGAAGTGAAATCTTCCGATGCCTCTCACGTTTCTGTTTCAATGGTATTATGCTTGGTATTTGTTATAGGCAGGCCTGAATTGCAAATGGCAAACTTATAACGCTTTTAAATGATCGATTGAAGGAACCATGAAGGAGTGATTGGTTTTAGCTAGGATATACCTCGTATTTCATACTGCATAATACAGTAACATATTTTGTTGCAGGCAAACCGCTTAGGATGAAGTTCAATGAAATAATAACTCATTACTCTTTTGCATGGGCCTCGAGTCAATCTTGTTCAATTTAATTATCCATTGTGAGGCTTGCTCATAATTCATTCCGAATTCGACAAGCTGGTCGGCATGTTCCAAGGACAATGAGATTCGTGGGAAAATAGTACTTTCTGAGTTAATTTACACTATGGAGCAATTTCCGAAACCTCTTGTTAATATTATCCCAGCGTGCATTGCTTCAACATATTTATCTAAAACTCATCCCAAGAAAAGCTTCTGTTGTGAACATTTCTGAAAGTTAATCGAATATAAAATTCGACATAACCCGTTGTTGAAAGTTTGTAGGGCACACCAACACTTGAGCAATCTTCGAACTGGAAAATCGAGTGATAGATTACAAGCCATAACACTTTTTATGGGGTCAAATTACCAAGCATGAATCATGCTCATGGCGATGCTGTTGTATGATGACACAATAACTAGTACTATACCGTCACTCTGAAGCGGTACAATTCACTGAATACAGAGGAAAACTGAATTTCTTACTCAAAAAGTGGAGAGTCAAGACCAAATTTTTTTATACGGCTTTCTTGAAAATGGTAGATCCTGGAACACTAATGACTTTCCCGGCCTCTATTGAAACTTTCCAACTTCGGCTTGTATCCGAAACGTCAATCTACTTGTTGGAATTTACGAAGTGTTCAATTTCCGCTAACGTGTACACACCAACCTAGTTAAACGAAACAAGCTAGGTCTGAGTAGGCATCTGTCACAGTGTCGCTCATTAAGAGACAGTCAATTTCTATTGTTCAAAATGCCAAAAACAAAATTCTCAGTTTTATCTTCTGAACCATTAGAGTAAGGCAATACCTATTCGATTCGTCGAGTTTTCGGCACCGGAAGTAGCGAATATGGTCCGAAAAGAGGAAGAAACCGAACAATAATGTTGAACATGCCTGTGAACACGATCCACGAGTAAATCGACTTAACGTATACTCTTCCATATTATATATCTATACCATATACTAGCTGACCCGGCCACGCGTTGCTGTGGCTAAAGTTTTTGTTATATTACATTATAGTAAACAATCTAAGAGGAACAATAAGAGAACATCAGTCACGGAGTCCACTATGCTTTTTCACACAGATGGTATTTGCAAAAAAATATGGTGATCTCCTTTTTTGACTTTCTACTACTATAACCCTTTAGTACAACAAAGACGAAAATGTTGATGTTGGTATACAAATTCACTGGATTGAGATTTGAAGGGGAAGTACGTTGAACACAATTAATAAAAATGTTCTTACACTTGATATTAAGCAGAAATCAATAGGTACAAAATAAAAATTTATCAGATTTATTATTTCCATTTAATTTTATAACAAATATAAGTATATTACAGTATAATACAGTAAATAACATGTGACGCTTAAACTCATGAATGAGGTAGGCAAGGCAGACAGTCTTAAACTTTTAAACATCAATATCTATTTTTTTGAATTATAAATACTATCAATTTCAATTTAATTTAACACCAATCGGTGCACAATGTTTTTGGTCAATCTGTCTTTAGCTAACACAAATAGATTCGACGGTTTCCCAACACGTGAACACGCAACATATAGTTGCCCATGAGAAAAACATGGATTTTCCAAATCTAAACCATTTGTAGTTGTGCATGACCTTCTGCTGTCCTGATTCTTTGAGCTGGATTTCTTGATTCAATTTGTTCTGCCAACTGATGGGCTCAGCAGCGCCATCTATTGATTACTTACTCAACCCAGTCGAAAGGTATCGACATCTGTTAGAATCATTTGGAGTTAACAGATAATTGTGACTGTCAAATAATAACAGACAAATAATTAGCAATAAATTAAAATTGCGACTATAATTTGAGATTTAAACCATCCTATCTCTCAAGTTGGATCGAACTGCACATGGTGTGCGAATTTTATTATAATCGGTTAAGTGGTTTAGGAGTCCATTGAGGTCAAACATTGTGACACGGGATTTATATATATTAAGATAAGATAGGACAAGTCAAATAGGTACATAAGTATTGATATTGACAGCGCTTATCTTTCCTCAAATTCAATTTCGATAAAATTAATTGAAAAAAAATGAATAATTCCACCTAGAAATATTTTTGAAAAGAATAATGATCGCCACGAACGAAAAGGTATACGTACATGCAATCAGACAGTTTGGAGACCACTCTGTTCTCTCATAATCATAAATCCTGTCGACTATATTCTCGTGTTGTATGCGGTATTATCTTGTCTCGCCTCTTGTCGCATGCAGACAAGGATATAAAAGCTGATATATCTACAATGTCGCTACACCCACGTGAGACGACGTTTAGGGCTAGAATAGTAAGTGCCTTTTCGAAAAGGTTCGCTTCCTATTTTTGGCCCCGGCCCGACCACACGTCCTTTGGAAGATATAGTCCGGGCAAAATATCTCACTGGATAGTGAATTTGATTGCTAGCTCATAAACCACATTAATCTTGTGCTTTTTACTCAACTTTTACTTTTTATTGAATTTGACTGTTCACACATCCTTGTTGAAACAAGCTGAAATAAGAATATTATTGATTTTTGATCTTTTGTGCGTAAGATCTACCACAAAAAAAAAACTTGGCTTTGTTGAAAGTTGCTCGAATTCAATAGAATTACAAGATTGTAATTGAATTCAACTGGCTGTACTTGATGAAAATCCATATTTGAGTAAAATATTACTGTTTCCTGTACCTATGATTCTCACTAACAATTGTGAGATATTTTTTAGATTGTAATTGTATTTCTACTTCTATCAGTATCGATTACATAGCACAGTAGTGTAGCAACATTATCTTGGAATATGCTTTTTATTAATTCGTTTCTTTATTGTATTCTCTGAAAACTATGTTTTCATTATCCCTAACAATTCGATTTCGGAAAAATTCCAAAAGATGTCATTAACTGGCTAGAATTTTTATAACTATAATCGCCTCAGTTGTAGCATATAACATCAGATATTATTGGCTTTTTCTTCTGCTAACAAAAAGAATACTTCATTCTGTTCAAGCTTTCGAGAACAGAATAAAGAGTTCACTTTATTTCCATCCCCTTGTTACAAGGCAAACCCGAATTTTAATATATTTTAATATATATGTATATATATATATATATATATATAAGGTGTTGTGTGGTGTGGGTTCACCAAAACATATATTCTCCACCCTCTCAAAATTTTTTTTTTATATATATATATATATATATATATATATATATATATATATATATATATATATATATATATATATATTCAAGAGACATTTTAAGAGGGAGACGTTGAGGAAATTAAACGAATGAGGATGACTACTGGATTCGGTATCGCGAACGGTAAAAGTGAGCACAAGGAGGCTGACGGAAGTAATGATTTCAATAATCCAAGAGATCTTTCAGCTATCGTGAGCAGTTCCTTACTCGACACCCAAAAAAATGCTCTGAAAGAACTTGCCCTGTGGGTAACTTCTCAGGAGAGTGAAAGTTCCGGAATGACAATTGCGATGACTACCACATCCGATATAGTGAAGCAAGGAAGTGTTTCTGAGCATAAGGAACCCGATGGTAATGATGATGTAAGTGATTCAGGAACTCTTTCTACTGACGCACAAACTTTGAGGTCGCACTCATCTTGTCGCTCAGAGTTGCCTGATCCTGATGAAGAAATTACAAAAGATTTGATAAAGGTAACGGAGTATGCTTCGGATATATTCGAGTATCTCAGGGGCTTGGAAGATAAATTTCCTATCCAGAAAGATTTTCTGGAAGGACAGGCAATAAATCCGAAAATGCGTATGGTTCTAGTAGATTGGGTTGTAAATGTTCACGATGATTTCAAAATGCTACCGAAACGCTTTATTTGTGTGTTTCAATTATAGATAGATTCATGCAAGAGAACAAAAAGATAACAGCCGAATATTTTCAGCTTGTTGGAATAGCTGCATTGCTGGTAGCTGCGAAGTACGAAGAACCTCACATTCCCGCCTTGCAAGATTTTCTGTTCCTATGCCCGGACATGTATACGTATATATATATATATATATATATATATATATATATATATATATATATGCAAGATGAATTTTCTGGGTTTTTTATCCGTTAGGTATCTTCTGATCTGTTCGACGTTTCGAATTCCATTTTGAATTCATTCTCAAGAACTGTGAGACGAATATCTGTCCATACCGTCCTGGTCAATCACTCCCCTTACGAAGTAACCAAGCAAGAGTAAGCAAAGACTTCAATTGTCTGTTCTCCATGGAAACTGGTATTTATAATGATTCTCTCCAGTTATTATCCGACTAGGTCCGATATTATTGATGATTATATCGTCAGCCGCTCTCTAAGGTTGTATCCTGCCCATTCAGGTATTATGTAGAAATTGATGTTTCACGGATCTTCGATATGCAAGATGAATTTTCTGGGTTTTTTATCCGATAGGTATCTTCTGATCTGTTCGACGTTTCGAATTCCATTTTGAATTCATTCTCAAGAACTGTGAGACGAATATCTGTCCATACCGTCCTGGTCAATCACTCCCCTTACGAAGTAACCAAGCAAGAGTAAGCAAAGACTTCAATTGTCTGTTCTCCATGGAAACTGGTGATAAATACCAGTTTAAGGGGGGTAAGGGGAGTGATTGACCAGGACGGTATGGACAGATATTCGTCTCACAGTTCTTGAGAATGAATTCAAAATGGAATTCGAAACGTCGAACAGACATAACCTACACACATTTTCAACTGAAATAGTTAAGATTAAGATTGAAATCAAAATATGGGGCTTATGTGCTGAACAGCCTACTACACCTTTGCAGGTCTATTGTGCGTGCCCTCATGTATGTTAGAGTTCCTTGTCTAGACCCGTCCTTGTAACTAGACTCCATAGGCCAGACCTTAAGTTCTCCATATAATGAGAGGGTTGTAGTTTTTCCTCCCCTAACGTTGCAAACCTTAGCCTTGACAGACCTTCGCAGTAGAACAGTATGTGTGCTGAGGTTTCCTCATCCTCTTGGCAGAACTTGCATAAGGTTGTGTCTGCCAGTCCGATGTTGTTCATATGTTTGTTGAGTCTACAGTGTCCTGTCAATAGCCCAACCAGAATTCTAGACGGAAATAGTTTGAACAAATTCTGTTGTGATCACATATTCCGAAACTAATCAAAACATAATCAAAGCATTGCTCAGATATCACATGCATTAAATAGCACAAAATTTACTCCAATCCACACTTTATTGACTGACAAATTGTGCGCATGTCGTTTCGTTCGCGCTACCAGCTTGACAAATATATTTGCAATTGAAATATTTCTGGCATAGATCAGTTGATAACACATTATCATATCGCCCACTTTCGAAATATGTCAGACATTGCATTGCTTATGAAAAGTTCCTAGTGCATATCTATCCTGTTTCCGCCCATATTATCACTATTTTGTTGATATAACAAGGATGTTACAAATTTTATCCAAAAGGCTTTTATGATTATCATGGTCAATATTCAAGAAGTTGCTCATAGATTTCTACATTTTGTTTCTTACTATATAACACTCGAGGCGATAAAGTGTATTGTATTCATTGTCCTAATTCTCTCTATATTCAAAATTACTGTATTCATTCGGAACAGGAATTCTTATTTTCTGGCCAACCCCTTATAAAATTGTCTGCATTTCCGCTATCCAAGGAGTTATCGATTGGATTTACGAAAGCGATGACTATTCAGAACGAAATTCCCTTTTAATTCGTTTCTGAGCCATTCCGCTATGAAAGCAGGCAGTGTGTTAGGGTGAGCTCTCGATTTGTCACCCTCGCCGGGGGTGTGGTGCCTCCTGCTGCCCCTGCCCTATCCTAATTTAACTTCCGAAAAACCCGAGCGCTAAAAGCCGACAACAGGATATTATTTCAACTCTCTATCGATCGAGCCAAAGCATATGTCACGTGCTTTCATCTATAGAAATAAGTAAGAAGTGATTTATGATTTTGTTATGGTCCAGTTATTTTTTCACCTGAGTTGAGCTTATACTTATTTTTCCGTGAAAATTATTTTTCATGTGAAACTTTTGAAATGTTGCCAACTTATTTTCAACTTATAGTACGAACTTTGAGCGAATTAACTTAGCTCAAGTGACAGCCTTTTGTGCAAATTCTTTTCGGCATCGAAAAGAGGACAACTATGAAGTTTGAAATGCCCGTAGTTGCACATGAAACGCATTTGAGCTTTACGTACGATAAATGAAGTAACTCTGCGACATTCATTATTTATTTTTTATTTCAGTATATGTTATTGATCACTATATTTTCTGCCGCTTTTGTAATGATGGATCAATATGAATTCATTTCATTAGCAATTTGATTTGAATGGTAAAGGTTCGGGTTGTCTATATCATTAACGATAAAAATACAAATCAAGTAAGGAGATCAAGTCTAAACAATAGGTTGAAATGGATTTTTTGGTCAATAATAAAATTAAAGTTTGATTGATCAAAAAAATAATGTTGTTACAAAAAAATCGAAATATCGAATATGAAATATTAGTCAAAAAAAATTAAATAAAGAAATAAATGAAATAATATTGTGACAAGAAAACTGAGATATCGAATGTGAAATATTAGTCATAAAATTTAAATAAAGAAATAAATGAAATAGTATGAATAAATATTAACACCAAATTTTAAGTCGAGTGTAGTGTACAAACTACACTCAACTTGAAACTTGGTTTCAACATTTATTCATAAAATTTCATTCATTTCTTTATTTGAATTTTTTAACTAATATTTCACATTCGATATCTCAATTTCGAAAATACTTTAGGTAGAATTTGAGTTTGATTTACGTTTTTTCAGCAATAAGAAAACTAGCTTGACAATAAATCATTTTTCTTAAATCAAATAAAAAAAAGGCAAAGAAAGATTAATTATTTCAATAATATGTTACAAAACTGCGACGAAGAAATTTTGCAAGTATTTCATATAAAGTTTATTGAAATTCGAACTTAATGAGGTTAAGTGGTAGGTTTATAGATAACACAATTGTCACCTTTCAAAATGAAATGGCAATATCATTCTAATCGTCTCGAAAGAATTATTGAGTATTTGTTATTATTGGAAAAACTTCTCTTTCAATTATCAACTAGTGGTACCCCTCTACAAAATCTTAACGATATTATGTTCCCACTTCCATTCTGACTCACTCTGTACAATAATAAATCATTCCAATGTTCAACGTTCCGATGTATTGTTTCTCTTTCTGAACGCCATTGTTTTCATTCTGACTCAGACAATGCATTTATTCTGTGTGTTTCAGATAATGACCATTTTATCTTTAGAAGGAAGTTCGTGAACCTGAAGACAGATAAAATATTCGCTGCATAAGAGTTTATGCTTTATAACGTTCAACGTTTCAACAGCGGTTTACCAGAGTTGAGAATAACTAGATTAAGTTGTATATATTTGAAGTTATTTACACTTCATTCAATATGTATACATGACCATTTTATGAAAAAGGGTTCATCAACCTATGTTGTTACTTGCATTGATCCCTACTGATATCTGGTTATTCTTTGGTTATATTCTTCCAAAGATGTATGACTTGCACCGGTCCAATCCTGGTAGATTTAACCAGGAAACTCTTCTTACATCCAAATATTCAGTGTTTGTTTGGCAAGACCTAAATTGCAAATGAAAGTTCTGGTCCGATGAAACGTCTTGCAGTGAAGTCAGCAGATTCCTTACCTTCAATGCCAGCCCGACCAAGAATCTATTGAATTGAATGAAAATAGTTTTGAGCATTTCCTTTGCCTTAATTATTTTGAATGATAAGATCCTTCATATCGTGATTGAGCTCATTATAAATTCCTAAATTCGATCAATCTCAATTTGTTATGCCCCATTTTCATGTTCCTCAATAGGAGTCTGGTAATTTTGAATGGAAAGGAGATACACGATTCGATTTTTGGTAAAAAAAAGGGTTTGGCCAAAGCGCACTCCATCAATTATTCTGATTCTTTTTTTTTACAACCGGAGAACTCAAATAGATCGACCATAATTTCATCACCAAATATTTCCAATATATATGTGTGAATGGAAAAGAGTGATAAGATGTGAGAATTACCTGGTAATTAACAACTCTTTTCAGTTTCCGCAGCATCAATAACCAACTATGAAGAAATGTTTGTGTTCCTTTCTAAGCTGACTGGATTCATGTTTACTTCAATGCCATGGTTTCATGTGATTCATTCCTCTCCAAATAATTATAATATTGAAATTATTCTGCTGACCCAATTCTGCATTATTCGTTTTGAGGACATATATTTTCGTCTTCATGAGATTCGTTCACCGCTGTCACGCTTCAGTTAATTCCTATATCGGCTATAAGGTGAAACACTTGTAGAATTTTCAAATGAATTACTTCATATCATCGTTGCGGGCAATTTGTTATCCGTTTTCCACGAAATCGAATTGGGTTGAGTTCGAGCTAAGAGCACTCATTAAAGACGCGCCGCTAAATGGTACAGTTGGTATATATGTATATGAAACTTCGCACCGCGGTGGCTTCCACTTTTAAACTCAAAAAGTATTAATCTGCATGAATGACGATGCCACAGCACAGTAACCATATGTCGCTTACCGAATACAGCTGTTACAAGTCGTCTTTACCGTTGAATTCCTATACAAAAAAAAAATATTGGCCTACAAAAAATTGTTGATGGCATTCTTCGTCTACGAATTCCAATTACGTATAATTGCAAATTCGGATGTTATTGATTCGCCGATAGATAACGATAATAACTACGTGATTAGTTTATATGGCAGGAAATTATTACGCTCTGATAGCGTAATTTTGCTTCATTGGGATATGAGTAAAGTATGAACTCCTGGAATAAAAGTGGAGAATAACTGCGACTTGAAATTCTCCAATGAAAAAATTAAGAGAATCGGTTGTAACCATGCAACCGTTCAGATTGGAATGAGACGACAATGCTATGAAACACGACGAAGAGAAAGCGTATAATTCAGAAGAACCTCTCGAAATCAGGGTTTAATTTCATTCCGATTATTTGATTAGACACATATATTTAATAATTTTCAAAACTTCTTCTAAAAAGAGATACATATGGAAACTAAATCTGACTATTTTATACCCAGATGTAATCAATTGTGCTCTTCTATTTAAATCCGTTCAATATGAATATTTGCATTTGAGTAGGTGAATGAAATATATAATGGTCTTTTATCAGAAAAAAAATATCAGTTACATATCTATTCGTTGTGTTCACTTCGCCTGGTACTATTATCATTAAAAATGGAAAAAAAAATCCTGAAATATATCTATCTCATTATCAAGCATCGGAAATAGCAATAACCGACCTGATGGATCACTTTCCCATCTTTTTTAACAAGTGTCAATTTCTCAATGAACTTCGAGAATTATAAAAAAATTGTAACTAACACTAACCGACCATTATCAACCAATTTCAAAAACTGAATGGCCGATCTGAAATAAATTTGACAATCGTTTTTTTTTTCTGCTGAGATCGGACTTCGCAACTGAAAATTCAATATTTTTGTTACTACAATCTATAGGACTATTCCAACCGTATCGAGATTTTCTCTTATGAAAGTTTCACTGCCTAATATTTACACTCTTTTTCAGGTACACGTACCCATCCAAAAAAAACAATTCTCGCGTGGTAACAATCTCATCGAAACCTTTGATTAGCAAAGAAGCGTTTACTATACTGTGAACATGACTATATTGAACGTCTCCTTTGAGATCATCAGAATTCATTCTCATTCAGATACTTAGATACTTCATTGGTGTTTTACAAGATTTGTTTACACAAGTCAGGTACAGGCTAGCATATCGACTAGAATTTTGAACAATTTAAAATACACAAATACATAAACATCAATAAAAATTGGTAAATATTGAACAAGGCAGTCTGAAATATTCCCAAAATTGTTGTTAAAATAGTCATCATTAGAATATAATTAGGTACTTTTTCATAATTTTTGTGAAACATGGTAGACCGGATCTTTAATGGAGGTTGGCAATCTGTTGAACATTTTCGGGGCAAGATACTGCACAACTGTTTGTGTCTTACTCAGACGAAGACAATCAATACAGATTAAGTTCCCCTGTCTAATTTCATAACTATGCAGATCACCGTGGGTCGTAAAAGATGATTTATGTGTGTGAGCAAATATTAGGCATCGATATATGTATAAAGAAGGCAAAGTCATTATTTGAAGGACTATGAAAGCATGTTTGCAGTCATCTCTTTAATTGAGATCTTCAATAATTATCACTGCTTTTCTCTGTCAACCAAATATTCTGGTATCTGATGGTGCATGACCCCTAGATATAATGGGCATACCCAATTCGCAACTGAATGAAAGGATGATAAGCTGTGATAAGAACCATTTTCGTTACTATTCTCATTAGACTTTTTAATGAAAATATTGAAGATGTAATTTTTTTTGATAAAATATTTGTATAACTATGCCAAGCCAGCTTGGAATCAAGGTTCAGACCAAGAAATCTCACTGAAGCATCTTCATCGATGTTCGACTGTTCATTTAAAAGAGTAAAAAACATTGTTTTTGTTTTCTCCTCACTCAGGCACAGAGAATTACTGGTAAACCAGTCAAGAAGGATTTATCAGGATGTTTGTAAACGATATTGGTATTAGCAGCAAATAGAATGGACTCTTGTTTTATTACCACAGTTAGTTATGTCATTGATGTAAATTAGGAAAATATTGTCCCCAACACCGATCCCGATATTTCATTCGCAAGGGACACGTATTACTCATATGTGAAAAAATTGTTGTATTCCACAATTTCAATGCGCTTTCTTGGATATCTGAATCACCCAGCTTGTCTCTTAATTAGAAAAAATTAAAAATGAAATGAGCTGTGGGCGCAAGGTAGTCTGAAGCTTGAACGACAGGTGGGTTACGCAGTCTTGAAAAAATATATGTATAATGATTGGCAAGCCCAGCTGAATAACTATATAATGATTCTTGGTTATTTTCATTTCAACCCGAACGATTCCCACAGCCTCTTGTTCATTGAGTTTCCTTTATTCTAATGCAGTGATTCATTTCACATTTCACTCTATTCTAGTTTCAGTTTGTGATGAGATACAGCTCAATTGAATTTTGATTTTTCGAAAACGCATCCAGTGAGAATCTTCACTAAAATTTGAAACGGAAATTCTAATTATAAAGTTTTGCAAATTTGTTTTCTACAAAGTTGCAACCATCGTAAATATTTATTATTCCCAGAAGACATCTGCTTAGTCATGAATCAACTGCAGTAAATCATTGATGCAGTTAGGACTTTATCTCTTTTATGTCAGTGTTTCGTAGCTTTCAATATTTTTCTTGACTTCTAGGACCCCTTTTCTAGAATTAGTCGAGATCAATCGTTCCACACACGAAGTTGTTTTCTGACAGTTATAACTTCCAAATATTCAAGATTTTCGCTTCGGTTTCCCAGATATATAGTAAATATTGCATGATCTCCCTTTTTTGTGAATCTAGATGTAGGAAAGAGATGAGAGATGAAGAAAATATGGAAGCAATTTTTGAACTTGGGTTATCGTTTTTGTGGATATTTTTCATGCCATCTGAAATCGGAATGATGTGTATTTGAAGATTTGTCTGTGAAGTGAAGAAATCGAAAATTCGTGAAAGTTCTTTCCCAAACTAAGAGTTAACACGGGACTGTCTCACTCCCTTCGTGTATTCTTGAATTTTATACGCTCTTCTCTGGTGTACTCGTATACTTTCCATAAGTAGCGGAACTGTTCCGGCATTGATTTTACTGAACCAATTCTTTCACAAGTGAAGCATGAAAATTCGAGGAACCGAGAAAATTAATGACCCACTGTTATCCTTCTGCTGATCTTTCGAAACTGCATTGAGGCATACAATTAATTGCTGATTCTTATTTATCCCGTTGAATATTCACAAACCACTATTTTCTAAAAAGTGACTCACTTTTGTTATTCAGGAAATCATACATATGCATTTTCACAACAGATATTTTCAGAATATTGCTCAAAGAGGATAACCATTTTTCTAGGTTGTATATTTTTTCGGTTTATTTGTCCGTAATCTGAGCAACGTTTAAATACATCGCAGTACCTAAGTTTTCACAGTGACCTTGTATTTTTTTGGATCAAATGGTAGTGGAAGGCGGGTCAAATGAGAGTCTTTGAACTTATCTATTTTTTGAACTTTTATCGTCCAAAGTGTTCTAGCTCTTGTTTCTATCTCAACTTTATAAAAAAAATATTTTTTCAGTATTTATTCTGCCGAGTATCTTCTAAATTAAAGAGTTGAATAAGTCTCATTTGGTCTCACAAGAGTACTTTGTCATGTCAATAAAAGTACTATTTGTTTTCTAATGACTTGCTATTTTTGTGATCTAATTGGTAATTTTTCAACTATTCCTGAAATATGAATTATCCAATCCGATATTATTCAGTATGTTTTACTATACCATTTTGTTCTAGGTGTTGATGTCACAGCCAATCAAGAAGAAATATCAGACCACGAAACATTCCAGTTGGAGTTTGACTGGAGCACCAAGAGATGGTATATTCGTACGATGCAAGACAAATACTGGACCTTAGAAACTGGTGGAGGTATCCAAGCCTCAGGCGATAAAAGGTACGAGGATTGCCTTAACTCGGCTTACGATTTTTCTTGAAGAAAAATATTACAGAATCGACAATTTTTCGTTGCCTCGCTTCGATTTTTCATTTCTTTCTGGTTACAACAGTCCCAAAAACAATGTCTATATTTTTATAACCATGATAAGAACTTATCAATCTTAAAACAATGCCTTCTTTAGTTTCTGATAACTATTCATTAATCATACAGGATAATGAAAATATTATCAATACCCTTCCAGAAGCATTAATTGATATTAGTCATTGGGCTCCATAGAGACTTTACTATTTCAGCTGGAAATCCCAGAAAATCCTACAATACTTGATCATAATCTACAGTTACAATCCATAAGACGTACTTATTCGTCGCAAGATTTGAACCTATGATTGATAGGCTATGTAAAAAATTCAGAACAAACAGTTTTTAAATGCCAATTTATTGTCTACAATCTGAGTAGCAGAATTGTAGAATATATCAAACCTATTTGTATGATGCTCTCACTGAATTATCCAACCTTTTTTCAACTAGAAGAATATTCAGACGTAGATATATCCATATTGTCTCAGTCAGAATAACAACCCACCTATCATACCTCGTGAGCATCTCAATAAATACTATGAATGAAAATTTCTCTGATGAGTAAACTGAAAGTGTATTCGGCTACCCTTCATTTTGTCGGATTTGGAAGAGAAATGATTTAAAAAAATGGCGGCTGAACCATTAACACGTTAATGAATATAAAGTTAATCAAATCAATAAAAAAATCAGTGAAATGACGGCTGAAATAACCTCCATCCCATCTAACGCTATCTCCTTCGAGCTTTCCAGAATACACGCCGTTAGGAGTCCAATATTTAATTATTATATTCATCTGCCATTTTCGCCTAAAAATTTCACTAACGGTTGCTAAACAATTTTCTTGTTTTACAGATCCTCCAACGCCCTCTTCGACTTGGCCTGGCAAGGTGATGGTTCAGTAGCTTTCAGAGCAAACAATGGTCGCTATGTAATCACCAAACGTTCTGGACATCTCTACGCTACGTCGGACGTCATAGATGACACCTGTAAATACTTCTTCTACCTCGTAAACAGGCCAATTCTAGTGCTCAAGTCAGAACAAGGGTTCGTCGGGTACAAATCTGCATCGAGCCCTAAGTTGGAATGCAATAAAGCAACATATGAGACAATTCAAGTAGAGAGAGGCGACAAAGGCATCGTTTATTTCAAGGGTAACTATCATGAAGAACTAACTGATAATATAATCGCTTATTACGACTCGTGATCATCTCAAATTGGATTCGATCAAATCCTTTTTTATAGCACATGTTCAAGTGAGTTTTCATCAACTCAAAAGATTGGACTGAGTTGTAGTCATCAGCAACGATAGATAGGTAATACTTGGGTTAACCTGCGAGCATCTACATTTCAAAGAAAGGGGAACCTACGTTATTCGGTCTCTGCAAAAAATCCAAATGAAATTTTCGGCGGTCATGTCTATTTTCGGTAATGTCGGTCCATTTTGTTGTAGAACTCTATCAAATTTCCGTCATTATAAACACACAAAAGTTGCCATTTTCTTCATCAAAACACCTCAGGCTCCCTTATTTCCTCCTTTCAACATTTTTAGGCAGAAAAAACCATTATTGTTTCAGAAAATGCACCCTTTTTCAAATCTTCAGCGATTCGTTGGGATGTCATATAGTACTGATTCATTTGCCGCCCTCACCGTTACTGTTGAGGTAACTGAACATATCGATGTTGTAGTTTTGCAAACAAGTAAATAAGAGTATGTGTGATCTTGTGAACAAGAGGAGAAAATTTTGTGTGTTACAAACTTTGGAAAGACGTGAAATATATTTTTCAACAAAACGGACCTGTCTATCCGAAAATAGTCGTGACCACCAAAAACTCATATGGATTTTTTGTAGAGGAGACCGAATAACCGAAGTTCCATAATTATTTTCATTCTAACGGTATTACCGCTAGATGAAGTATTTTTTTTATTTTTCAATAAGCTGAACTTCATATATTAAAACGCTAATATTTCAAATATTTTATGGAACTCCTAATCACATATTAAAGATTCACCCAAATATTTTTTGTACTTCTCTTCCTGCTCTTTACTGTTGGAAAAAAAAAGTTGGCAATTCACATTGCCGGAAACGTCACTGGTCCTATCGACTTTCTTCACCGTTCTCTATGTTCCGAAACCTTTATCTCTCTCATAAATTACTTTCGACTGTGGCAGTCATTTTGATGTATCAGATACTTCCATTTCTTCTTTATCCGAACAACAATTCCTTTTCTTGCTCGTTAGTCATCAACAACGTTTCATATAGTTTTTTCGACGTGAAAATAACAGATCCCGTAGCAACCTCATACCAGACCGTATTATTGAAACGATTCTCAAGTTGGCAGAGTATTTATAAGTTATTTATTTTACAGAAGGTGCGCTTCAGAGAAAAACTGATTATTATACTCGACGATAATAGTAGTTTCCCTGATAAGTGCGTAGTAAATACTTTTCCGCACACGATTGCAGATGGCCGAACGACGCGTTAACAGAGCCGAGCCAGCAATCGCGTGCGGAAAAGTCACTTTACGCACGTGTTAGGTACACTATTTTTTCCACTAGAGTGCTGAAAAAAACGAAAATTAACACAAAGAAACATTAATTAATGAATACATATCAACAAAATAATTATCATTATCATTGAACGTGCAATTTGTTTCATTCTGCAAATTATATGCAGAGGCTATAATGTTTTCCAATGAAGTTAGATTTCGGTTTTTCACTGCTCTGTCAGTAACTTGGATGGAAGAGGTCATAAAATTGGTTTTGGCAAGATAGTGTTTTGACTGACAGATTAATTTTTTCTCTCTTGTTACGGTAATTCAAAATGACAAATGAAAAATATCAGATGTTTATTATCATTTGACATTCCCATCATAAGTCGTATACCAGGGTCATTGAAAAATTATTGAAATGTACTTTTTTTTCATTTAAGATTTTAGCAGAATTCTAATGATAATGAATCTCTTCATGTCTGTGACCTAGAACCATACAAATATATATTTAAAATATTCAAATGTTAGTGTACTCCTCAAAAACTTCGCACTAGTGCGAAGAATTGATAGATATATTCGGAGTACCAAATTTTCAGAAATACTCGTAATAGAAAATATTTTTTTTACATATATGAGTAAACGGACGCAAAATTCAGATAGCTAATGACGGTATTTCGGCCTATCTTCCAAGCTTTTTTTCAATACAGAGGAGGCTTTCTCATTATAATACTTGAAAATACATGGTTTCATTCATAGTGAATAGGTAATGAACCCCAATTATATCAATTTTTTTTTTTCGTTTCTCTTTCGATGAGATTGGAACTTTCCGTGTAAAAGTTGAATACGTTTTATAGAAATCAATTACCCTAACACCAAACTTTAATAATATTACCATCACCATCTTCAAGAGAATAAAATAGATTGAATTTTTCAATCAATTTTCAATTCAATTGATTTTTTTCTCCGGGAGATGCTAACCTTATTAACAAAATGCGCGTCGAGTGCAAATAATATAAGCTTGGTGTTAAAGTAATTTCATCGATTGATTTAATGAATACGTCGCTTTTTCAGGTCAGAATAACAAATACTGGCATGTCGACAGTGAAGGTGTCACTGCAGATTCTGACACACCTGAAGGATTCTACTTGGAACTACGTGAGCCCACACGTCTTTGCATTAAAACTGCCAATGGTAACTACCTGACTGCTAATAAAAACGGCTGTTTCCGTATGGGTGATAGTAGCATCGAAAACGCTACGCAATGGGAATACTAAATACTCCATGCAATATTTATTTGTAGGTATAGAAGAAACTGGTTCGTCATTCTTGATGAAGATGTCCATTTTTTTGGTTCTATTCAATGGCAAAATATTGTTATATGTTTTATTTTTATTTGAAATTATGTGCACGTTGTTTTGTCAGATTCTATTTATTGTACTTTTTATTTAATTTAGGTGATAGTATTTTCTATGTCTTTTTATTATTAGGTTTATATTGTGATTTATCGAAATTTAGTCTTAAAATAGTAATTACGAGCCAAAAAATATCCTAAACTGCCAAAACATATGGCCTTTTTCATAGATAACCAAATATCTGTCTTAATATCGAAAATACTGTTTAATTATAACCGGGTTGATATTGATAAAAAATGTTCCCAGTTTGTATATATATTGCACCTTACCAATAATGATATGGAGGAATCCATGTGATCTTGATTTTTATACCTTGTTTCATTAATAGCTTGAGAAAAAAAAATTGTTCTCGATTATTCATTACTAAGGCATCGGTACTCATAGTTTTAAGGTCTCTACCGGAAATATGCATTTATTATTATTGTAATTAACGCTCAAACCATACATAGGTACAGATTATTTTTTACATATCTTTAGGAGTTAAGAGCTTTGGCAATTTTCAAGGAGTCCTATTGTATTTTTGTAGCTTTTTTAGCAATGAATATGGGCATAAGTCCATAGACATTTTTTTGTAAGATGGATGTAACCTTTTAAAATAAAAGTATACTCTTATTAAACATTTTCAATTGCGATTTTTTCAGCGAGGAAAAACAAATTCTTATAAATGATGCAAAACACTTCAAACAGTACAAGCCTATCAGAAAATTTACATATCTCTACCCATTGAACATTTAATTGAAAACATATATCAAAAATTGCATATACTCTCCCTTGGCGTCGATTCGGAAAATAGTCTGTTTCCTTTCTCAGGGCTTTTTGGAAATTCGTTATACGATTCGACTTATTGGTCGGTATAAATTGAATAAGGAAAAACTCAGAATCTCGTTATTTCAACAAATTTTAACGTTTCGGCAGGTAATGATGTCACATTGCTTGGAGTTGAACTGGTCCAAGCACACTGAACAACTTGGTAAGAAAGTATCGACACAGCATATATAACAATCAGCACGGACACTCCCTTGGGCGGGAAAAGTAATCGCATGTACTTCGCGTGTCGCTATGTCGGCCATTTTGAAAAGCAGTGGACCCGTCATATTGTCATTCCTTTATTGCTGCTTTCGATTAGACAGTTTCCTGCTCTAGGACTCCTCTAGCTTCACTATTGGTGGAATTTGCCACTTGTCATTTTCCAGCCAATGGTAAAGCTGAAATTAAAAGCCCTGGAGCAACGCAACTATAAAACGAAAGCTGCGATTTGTATTTGTTGTGAAGTTCCACGCTGTTTGAACAAGTTTTATTTTGGTATCAAATTGTGTTTCGCTTCATTTCGAGAGTGTTTTATTATTATAACAATGGATAAACAGTAAAAAGCTGGTCATGTTTGTGCTGTAGTGAACTGAAGAAGCAGCAGGTTAAAGACTAGGTCAAAAAAATGTTACTTTCTCAAACAAAAAGCGTCCGGGAACTGGGTACGGTTGCCGAAAAAATAGTGTACGCAACACGACCGAAAACAGTTTTTTTCGGACTTGTTACGTAAATTACTATTCCGTAAAGTGATCCTCACATTTTGTGCCAGTCAAATTTAATTCTGAGTAGGTACTTAGCTATTCCTTCTTATATTATTTTAAAGAATTACAAATAGTATCGTATCAATATATTATTCATTATGGTGAACAAAATAGCAACAATCAAATGACGAACCTTATTTTATTAGTTGAAGTCATTTGAAAACAAGTTCAATTTCATGAATTATGACAAGATAAAATTTTTAGTACGCCTCTGTTATAGATACCATGTTGCAAGTCTGGCCCTGAGTAATCCGCTTTTCAAGATGGCGTCTTTATACTTTTTGAGATCAAAGGCGGCATCCCAGAGTGTCCGTGCTGATTTTTAGGTATGCTGTGGTATCGAGCTATATTTTTCTAATGTGACCATGGATATAGATTGTTATAGTATTCATCACAGTAAATGGTATTGGCTTATTAACTGCAATAAACTACCCGATTCAATCCCATTGTGTAGAAAATCATCTGGTAAAAGATGCAAATGTGCTACAGGGTCGAACTTGAGAAATTTGAATTTTGCATAATGTAGGAGATATACAAGTAATTTATTTAAATGTTACAATTCTATTCTATATTTAGTTCAGTGTCGCTATCGCTATCCTCATCTAAATTAATTATAATTGGTGCAATTGATTTTACAGAAAGGTACGAGTTTTCAACATTTATAACATGACTAACAGAACTTTTCCAACTCTCGGTAGGAATGTCATTCATACAGTTCCTTATTAATTCTACCACACTACCACTTAAAGTCGGAGAAGTATTTTTTCCGCGCACGCTCGATTTAAGTTGGTGCCACATAAGCTCTATGGGATTGAAAACGCAGTTGTAGGGAGGTAGTCGTAACACTGTATGTCCCAATTCTTCTGCAATTGTATCACAAAAATACGTTTTTTTTTTTTAAAGAAAATGACTGCAGCACTTGTAAAAGTTCTTTTTTTGTATAATTTTCCTCAAAATATATGTCATTTGCAGCCATGAAGTTTTGAATCTCCAATTTCGTATTCTTTGAGCCAGGAATTTTTTGCAATTGTCGACTATGATAGCTTGCGTTGTCCATTACTATAACGCTGTTTGGCGGAATGTTGGGTAACAGACAATTTTCAAACCAATCTTCAGAAAGCTCTGCTGTCGTATCTTCGTGATAATCAACACAAGAAAGCCACATAGCGCTTGGGATCCAACCATTTTCTGATCCTGCGTGTAATATTGTGATTCTCTTTCCTTTATTTGATGGTGCTTTTGTTTTATATTTATCAGAGGAATCAGACCATCCTTTGGAAGGGGTGTCATGCGTGTCAAACCACGTCTCGTCGAGGTAGAGTATTGGCCGATTTTCAGACCGGTATTTTCTTATTGGCGTTATTTATTCAGACCGCCAGTTTATTAAACGTGTGGATTCCATTATTACTTGTCAATTTTGCGATATTTAAAGCCCATTGTAGACAGAGCTCGCCAAAGAGTAGTGAGGCCACAGTTGATGTGAGTTTCGTCATTGATGAGCCGCTGTTTCAGACTTTTGATTGTAAGGACACGCTGCTCATCGTACATAGTGTAGATGTTTCGCCTTATCAAATCTTTTTCCCAGTCGTCTAAACTTTTTGTGACACCGGAATCTTTACGCTTTTTTCTTGATTCCATGGAATTTTCAACAATTCGTCTAATTGAAGTAAGAGGCACCTTCGTCAAATTACTGGTTACTTTTGCTGCAGCACCCGCGTTATATCCTTGCTGAAGTAAGGAACTATACACATTTTTTATGATGATTTTCGCGTCACAAGATAAGTGATTCTTCTTTAACGAACCACTGGAAGAAGCACTATTCCTTTTTATCCACGGACGCCACATACTGCCTATTCTGTACGTTGGGGTGTAAAATATTTGCTATTAATGTCTGTAATAACAAATAAATGTTATAAAATTATTGCACGCCGTAACACAAGTGAACACTTCCAATGAAATACAAAGACTGAAATGAACAAGAAGTGTAAGCTGTAATCCTCTACAATCCCTCTCTGAGAAACAAAATTACCTGAATCCGGTCCTTTTACATTTATGATGTGCATCTCGGATTTTACAACTCAAGGGTCTAATTGGTTTTATTTTAATCCTTCGGTCAATACCATTTATTGTCAAAAAACTACTTATAACATTAACACTCTGCTCTCTAATAATTGATGGTGCGGACTCAATGCTCACTGCAAGCCAATTTTTGAAAAATATGGCATCTTGCCTGTTTGTCTATTATGCCGTGATAGACATTCATAAAAACAAACATTTTTATTCGAACGAATCTGAATTTCATAATCATAATACAAGAGCAGCGAAAATGGTCAAAATACCCTTTAATCGACTGGACGTGTCCACGAATATATCACCTAAACTGCATTTATGCAATAAGTTTCCAGCTAGTCTGAATCAACTTCCACTAGGACTATTCAAAAAAATGCAAAGTACTCTTATTAAAATATTGTTTTTATTCCATCAAAGAATTTCTCGAAGCTCCTTGTATTGACAGCTCCATATTATATTGAGGTTCGGTGTGATTTTAGGCAATTTTATGATATTTACGTAGTCAATATTTGCATTGTATGTATTTTTACTATATAGCCTTGTAAAAAGTGCGTGTGGAGGTATAAGTATATTCAAGTGTATGTGTTGGTGAAGCATTGGTCTTATTTTTTAAATTAAAATAGTCAGTCGATTTTGCTTCTTCATGACAGGCATATACACCACTGGAGTTAACTCAATTTATGATAGCGATATTGCAGATGGGTGGCAATATTTGAATGCAGTGGCGGATCCACGGGGGGGTTTTCGGGTCCGGACCCCCCCCCCCCCCATTGGGTAAATAAGAGATTTTTTTTCAATTTTTATCGGCTCCTAATTGCCAAATTTTGTTAGGGAACGAAAAAATGACACATGAGCAGGACAAAATAATAAAATAGAATACATTTTTTTGCTTTAAAATTGAGGAACTTTGATAATTATTATTACATTTCATTGAAACTAAAGAGCAGGCTACATTTAAACATTGGTAAATTTTCGAGGTTTTTTGAAAAATTCTACTAGAATTTCGTCCTCGGTGAGTTCAATATGGGTATGGATATTTAAAGAAGCAAGACCATTCAGTCGTTCCTGTCCCATCGTACTTCCCAGGTAATTTTTGATCCTCCTGTGCTGCCATTGGATCCTATTTGGCGCAGTATTTGAAAAATTACACTTGTTACATTTGTGATGAGTATTGTGTATGCCGGTAACGATTTGAATATACTATATACTCGATTTGATTTAAAAAAAGGAAAGTTTCGAACCTACTTCACCTCCTGGCTACACCTTCAAATTTTGCTCATGTCAATCTCTGCTAGAAAATAAAATGCTTTTTTTTAACTATCACTTGTCAGGCTTATCGAGGAAAAGTTCGAGAAATTTCTGACAGTGCTACCATTGGATCCTTTTTGGCGCAGTATTTGAAAAATTAGTCTTGTTACATTTGTGATGCGTATTGTGTATGCCGGTAACGATTTGAATATACTATGTATGAGTAGAATATGCTGTTGATTAGGTTAAATCAACTCGAGTCGATTTAAAAAATGTAATTTCGAACCTACTTTACCTCCTGGCTACACCTTCAAATTTTGCTCATATCAATTTCTTTCACCTTTTGTTTGGATCTTGATATATATATATATATATATATATATATATATATATATATATATATATATGTGATATTTCAACTTATCACTTAAAGGAAGTTGTACTGATCTTTATGAGAAATGACTCTCGGTCTTTCCAGTGTTTTTGTAGTTCTGGTCATCCTGATCAAGAGTCACAATTAGCACAACCCACCCTATTGACCAGGTTACAGAGATAGATTTAACAAAACTGATTGAGATCAATGTATACGTATATTCAGGTGTTTTGAACACCATCTTCATAAATATCCCTACAAGATACTCAAAAATGCATAGAATCACATGATATTGAAGAATGGTTAGCCCGTCGGATAGCTCTCATTCTCCGTATGTGGAGGGTTTTCCACATTTATTGATTTTCGAAATACGGAAAAATTAAATGGAAAAGTCTGCTTGGTTCAGATCAATTTTATTCAACCCATGATTTGAGCTTGCTTCAGTGAATCCAAAAATCAAGAAACTCACGGTTATGCTGACTCATCATTTCGGATATACAGTTATGTTATGATCATTGCATATAATTTTTCTACAGGGTATCAAAAAATTCTTCGATATTTTTTATTCATTTTATTGATCCCAAGAAACTACAGTAGTTTATTTTTAGTGACAGGATATATTGATTATGAAACGTTCTGATAAAAAGAAAATATTGGTACTATTTGAAAGTCATTATTTCGTAGTGGATGTAGTCAAATTATTTCGCTAACCATCAATGTCCTTGTGATATTACAGCTGCAACAAACTTTCATCTTCAATCATTTTCTCTTTCAATTGTCTATTGTTTTCACATTGAAAATGTTAATCACGATTTTTTTTCCTGTTTGGCCAGTATCACACGGTCACGTTTATTCGTGTATGCCATATTGAATTTACGGTGATATCATTATGGTTTGTAGACAACATTTTGTCGCATGGGCCCCTACTTCCATTCGTACTTTTCGGTTAACTATCCTTCATCACGAAGTTGGTCAATTGAATACATGGATAAAACGGAATATGCTATTGTAAAAGGGTAAAAGGATTATAATAATTCAGTTTGTGTTCGGATCAATCATGAGATAAACAAAATTCTGAGTAACAATTTATGGATGTTGAATAACTGGGAACAGGGTAGCGATAATGTTCCTCCATAAAAGTTCGAATTCGATAACATTGTTTTCATTAAACAATGAAGTTATCATTAGTACTACACTAAAACACACAGTAGCTGGGGTATTCTTGTGACCACATAATGATGATGATGAATCAGGAAAAGAGAAGGAATAGATGTAACACATCAGAACAACGATGACATGAGGCACCTACACCAACAACAACATGAAAATTATGCGACTTATTTAATACGTAATAAAAAATAAGATAATTTTACCTTATACAACCCTTAAACAATGACAACAACTTCCCCTTGAGTGCCAACTTGATTGAAAATCAAACCTCCAGTGTACGATTTGGACAAAGTATGAATGTATGATTACATCAGCATTTGTTTGCACTCGTAAAGTAGCCTGTTTACAGAATGACAGCCAAAACATTCTTCGATATTTTATGTATCCGGTATAAGTAACCGTCGGCCTATACTTCCCCGGAAGATTGTGATTTGATAACAAAAACCAAACATTCTATCGTACGATTGACGAAAAATGTTGAGGCATACTGTTTGTCAGTTTATTGTAGGTTCTTCATTTTGCTAATTTTTTGACAATGTGGACCAATTTTTGAAAGGTTAGATTTGCATTTGATATTTTCATTTCTAGCGCGGGCTTTTCAATAAACGAGGAATACTCAACCACAAAATACAGCTTCTAAATTACTTGAATGAGAACATGAAAAAAGATATGAATCCTTACTAATTTTACGCGACGCTCAGTGAATTTCTGGCTCTAATCTAAAAATGATCGAGTCTCTTGTCCGTACAAGCAGTATATTCTGTACATCGACCTTGTGATTGGTAGGAGAAAATAAAATATATATTATCATAGCCACCAGAGTGAACATTTTACTTTCATGCATAGGATTATAAGCTTTTGAAGTAAAATCCAAATCATTGTAATGAATCATTTCATTCATTTTCAAATCGAATTGGCAATGGTTTGAGGGTCACCAAAACGTCGACAATATCTTCATTTAATTTCCTTTTTTATTGAACCTCTTAAATTGATTTCAATCATATTTTCATCTTGGTCACTGAAATTCCCCACCTATTCCTTATTGGTCGTTATGGAATATACGGGCTGTAAAAGTCTACTCAATTGGATAGAATAGAATAGAAGAATAGAATATTTATTCATCCATTGAGATCATTTACATGATGTAGGACAAGTCAAGTGATGTCAATAGCGTATTCGTGTTCACAAATACATATTAAAATTACATACATATTGAAGAAGAAATCAAAATGAATACTGGTTCATATACTTATACATGAAATGGGTTGGATGTAGGGTAATAGGGGATATGCCATCTTATAAAAACAACAAAACAAAACTAACACTCAATCTTAAAGAATTAAAATATATGAGTACGAATATTAAAATTTTTTAAAATCGAAATATTCATCAATTGAATAAAAACAATTACTCGCTAGGAATAACCGCAATTTTTTTAAAACAATTTAATTGGTTCAAGTACCTTAATTTCGGAGGGCAGGTGGTTGAATAACCTCGTTCCCGACAAAGATGGTGTTTTTTCGAACAGACTTGATTGATGCCTCTCTATTTTCAGAGAATTTCCATGTCTGGTTGGATAACGATGGTTGTCACAGTTTTTTGGTAGAACTCCCAAGTTTTGTTTTATGCGGCATATGCTGCTATAAATGTATGTACATGGGACTGTTAAGATGGAAAATTTCTGAAAGAGTGCTTTACAAGAATCGGTTCTATTCAGATTGAAAATGAGTCTTATCACCCTTTTTTGGGCTACAAAAACTCTTGCAATTTCTGCTGCATTTCCCCAGAGGATTATATTCTAGGAGATATGAGAATGAATGAGTGCATAGTAAACATTTATTAGAGTTTTTTGGTCGAGTTCATTCTTCAATTGCAAAATGGCATAGTATCCACTGGATAGTCTCTTGGATACATGATCAATTTGTTTTTTCCAATTTAAACCTTGATCCACAAATATTCCCAGGAATTTTGTTGTGTCTGAGGGTTCGATTATGTTCTCCCTTACATGCACTCTGATTGAACAGTTGGTCATTTTTCTTCCGAAAAATTGCATCACAACTGTTTTTTCACTATTCACCATCAATCTGTTTCTATGACATCAGGTAGTGAACTGATATGCCATGGTATTCAGTTTGACCTGCAGTTCCGTTGGATTATCTGCTTCCTCAGCCATAGTAGTATCGTCGGCGAATAGAACTAAACACCTCGATCTAATATGAGATGGCATATCGTTGATGAATAGAAGAAATATTAGAGGGCCCAAAACCGATCCTTGCGGCACTCCTATATCGATGTCATACAAATCTGACCTACTATCCCCCAGTTCAACTAATACCTTCCTTGACGTCAAAAATGAAATTATCCACGAAAGAAAATTGCCTCGTATCCCCATAGCATATAATTTTTCTTCAACAAATGACAGATTAATAGAGTCAAATGCTTTTGAGAGATCAAAGAATATTGCTCCTACATACTTTCCCTCATCCATACGTTTGTATACATACTCCATGAAATCAACAGCCGCAGTCTCGGTTGATCGGCCAGGATAAAAACCATTCTGGGATTTGCTAATTATATTATATTTCAGGAGGAAAGGAAATAATTTATTGGATATACAGCGTTCGATAGCCTTACTCACAACACTAGGAACAGTTATTGGCCTGTAGTTATCAATTAGGAGTGGGTCTTGCTTTTTATGGATCGGGATGATTTTCCCAACTTTCAGAGTACTTGGAAAAACACCAGTCTTCACTGAATAGTTGATTATATGAGCTCAGCAATATATCTGCTGATACGTTTAACAATTTTCGTGGATAAGCAATCTGTACCGACCGAGTTCTTATTTTTGAGCTCACCTATTACCGCAATGACTTCCTGCGGAGTTACAGGAGAAAAGTAAAATGTATTGATGGTATTATCCATCTTGGTGCATTTGATAGAGAGATCATGACCGAAGTGCTTTGTTATGTTTTTCGATATATGAATGGAATAATAATCAGCGAAGGCATTCGAGATACTGTGAAGGTCAGTTGATATTACGCCATCTATATTCAATTTTAGTGGATGTGCTTTCTTTGTTTTTCCAGTTTTAGCATTGACCGTGTTCCAGACAATTTTTTGCATTTCACGAGAGTTAGTAGTATTATTTATCTTATCTTGAGTATACTTATATTTTGCCAAGTTGATGTTACGTCTATGTTCTCTTTTCATTTCTCTGTAATTACTGTCTGATTGGTCACTATCAAAATAGTTTTTCAACCAGAACAAATCACTCAACCTCCTACCCTCTATTATTGCATCAGTAGCCCAATGTGATTTATTACGAACATTCTTTCCTACCTGAACATACGGACATGTTAATTCCAAAGCGTAATGAACTATATTGAAGAATATTTTATACATATCGTCTATACCATTAGTACAATTATAGAGATCTTCGAAGTTCTCATTTTTTAGGAAGTTATCTAAGTGCCATAAGTTATCCTCACGGGTATCCCTTCTCATAATTTTTGTAGCTGTGCATTTTTTTTTACATTATCTACTATCTATCTATCTATCTATCTATCTATCTATTGGTATGTTGAAGTTCATAGTAGGTACGTACGTTTTATTGAAAGTGGTTGACGATGTTCGGACATCCATTGTCTATATTATTAACTCCATTGAAACCTGTTGCTAAGAACGGAAGGATTAAAAAACAAATCAAGTGATCAATATTCCATTTGATTTCTTTATTCACAATTTTTGACTAGTATGTCACATTCGATACCTCGATTTTCTTGTCACAATATTATTTCATTTATTTCGTTACTTAAATTTTTTTTTGACTCCTATTTCATATTCGATATCTCAATTTTTTGTAACTACAATTGATATTTTTCTTTGATCAATCAATCCCTAATTTCATTATGATCAAAAATTTTATCTTCTCACTTTTTTTTTTTTAATCCTTCCGTTCTTAACCAAGTAGCAGCGAATATCCTGTGGATATCCAGTTTATGTCCATATCATGTACGGATATCCGTAGACACGAAATGAACATACATAGAATGTCCATCAGAGGACATAAATGGATATCCATGGGATATCAATAGTGTACATGTTTTTGGCTTGGATTTCAATGGATATTCAAAGGATATCCATTACTGGATCTATCATGAAAAATAATTATATAATGGAAATAAATATAGGTGGACTTATGCAACAGTATAGATCACCATAGATCATGTCATGCATCGTGGAAAATGGCACTTTTTTCCAGTAGAAAAAAGTAATTTTCTTTTACTCAATACTCAATAAAACCTCATTTATTTTAAATCATCTTTCGAACAATCTGTTCAGGCCAGTCTCAAATTACCTACACAGTAGGTTTCGGCTGGCACCTGTCAGAAAACAACTACTCCCCTGGCTAATACCACGAAGGGCATTGAATTATATCCGACCGGTGCCAGTTCAGGTTTCTTCACAGAAGTAAATCCTGCATTTGCTCTCGTCGACACAAATGAAGGAATTGATTTTCAATTATAGGGGCGTCCCTATAATTGAATCAAATTCATTTTTTTTTAGTAGCTGCTGACCGCCAAAATTGGAACAGAAAAGATACTGAAGAATCAGTGAAAAAATGGCTACGCAGGGCCAAAGAGCGTAGCGTGAATGAAAATCAACCACTTACAAAGTTATAAATTCAATACCTTGCATATTATATTCCTAATACTGAACTTTGATTTCAATTTTTTGTTGTTTTTTGCTGAGTGCTAGATTTTATTTTTTATTTTGTTTTTTGTACTGAATGAAGAAATGTATTTATTATTGGATTTATGTTATGTTTTAAGAGTTTTTTTATACTAGTCGATCGCGATCGACCGTTTAAGCACCCCTGGTGTACACGAATAAATTTCCATTCTATGCTATTGTGTTTCTCTTGTAGCTACAAGACTTGTACTTTTATGAAACAAGCCTCTGATGCTATTCCTGATATAGTTGTAATACAATATTTGCCCTATGTAAAACATTACAATAATATTACTTTCCAAATCGCAAATCAGACTATCAATACGAGATCTTGCTGCGAGATTCCTACGGACAGCTTATCCAATCCATCCTGACAGGAAACTAAAAACGTATATGCCCAACAATCTCTCTGAAGTATACTAAAATGAAAAACACCTATAATATGTGTTCACTGCGTTGAAATTTATTCCTAGGTGTTTTTTTTTCGTCATCGTCTTCACTACCAGTGTGCAACTGGAAAAGTAACTGAGTTTGCGCCAAGATGGATTGATAAGCTGTACATCAAGTGTATGAACAAAATCTATTTTCTTCCCATGGAATCGTGAACAACTGAAAACACTTCTGCCAGGTTACTGAATTAGTTGTAGTAATCGTGATTTATGGTATTATATTCATCGCTTGCACACGTTTCGACTTCTGAGGGTTGACGTTCGGCAACGCCTTAACGGAAACGAATAACTACTAACTCTCTACGACTCTACGCCATATCTTAGGAGCAGCATGGTTATTCACGGACCGTCAACCATGAAACGTGGTAGAGTCATTCCCCAACATGACAGAGAGAAATTTTCAGAGGAACCTCTGCCCCGTTGGGGAATCGAACCTATCGAAACCATAGCGCCAACTCCATTGCTTTGCTAAATTATTTTCAAGAATCTTACTATTCACATTTCAATTGCAAATCGAGTATGTGAATTATTATGAACTATCAATTGATTAAGTCACTCATCCTTCAGTTATTCAATTACATACTTATCAGAGTATTAATACGGAATATTCATTTCATATGAAAATTTGTAAGTCGATTGTTGATATAATGCTCTCTGTTTGATAAAAAAATCAGCTATCAGTAAATCGAGGGACACCTTGTCAGTTGATGCATTTAAATAGGTGACAGATATTATCGCTTAGTCCTGCGTTATAACTTTCAATAATATCAGGTATAAGTATTCTGAGGTGTTCCTCTATATACCAACATCATTAAAATAAAAATTGATGTTGTTGAAAGTACTTACCTTGGGTACTTTGGGCTTCCACCTACCTAGATACTCAGCGGTCCAAAATGGATTTTCTCTTTGATTGAGACTTGTTGAACATTGAGCAGGCCTAAACTTATATAGGATGAAATACAATAGGTACCTACCTTGTTTTTGTACTATTCCCACTAAGAATGGGGTTACAATACGGCGACACGTGTTTCGCTAGGAAATAGTCTTCTCATCCTACGTCACGCGCAGTTTCAAGAACCCATTGTTTATGCCTTATGGGAATAATACAGGAAACTGTAACATTTTCACCGTGTATATGTTCCAGAATGAGAGAGCGTAGAGTTCGAATGATTCTATCAAATTGGTACGTACGTATATTCAGAGCAAAATAAGATTCTTGATGCAAGGGTACTTTTGCTTTGTTCGAGCGTTCATATATCGGATTTCGCATCGCTTCCAGTATATTATGTAGTCCAAACATATCATCTCATACCAACTTCGACTGAGACATTCTTGATTGCCACATGGCACAAAATGTAATATGAATTATGAAAAACAGAAAACATCTAGTAATCTTTTGAAAATATATTTTTACATTCTACTACTTTTCATTTACATAATTTTAAATGGAAACAGGTAAGGTAAAGATTCTCGATTAAAATAAACTACAGAGTTCAATAATATTCGAGAAAGCGGAAACGAAATATAAATTCAACTACCTAGAGACCAAGTAACATTGACAGTCATATATTTTCATAGTCAGAAGTGTAAAGCATATATACAATATACTCGATGCAATTTTCGACAACCAAGTTGACATCTCCAGAGAATTACTATTGTTTCATCCTTCATTGCATCCGTATCGTGATATTCAATCTTAAAATGTAATTCACAACCAGTTAATGAGTAGTGTGCATTCTATTAATATACCAATATTGCAGCTATCACCACGTTTCAAGAGTAACTGAACGGCAATTTAATTACGCTATAAGGTAGACACGATTAAATTTCCACAAAATTACAATTACAATTACACAATTTTGTGGAAATTTAATCGTGTCTACCTTATAGCGTAATAACTATGGATTTCCATCAAGTAAAGGCCACCTCAGTCCAAAAAAAAAAAAAGGCAATTTAATTTTTCAACTATATAACAAGGCAGAGAAAAAATGCTTTATTGGCAAGAATGCAGTTAGCCTTCGAGTCTAGTAATGCTACTTCCATGTCACATTATGTAAAAATATTTTTTCTGCAACTCAAGAGATACTAATCGATCAATTTTTTTCTCGTAAAGGTGTTAACCTTGTTAGCGAAACGCGCGTCGGGTGCAAAAATAACAGTTAGGTGTCACAGTGTGATCTCTAGAAAAAGTTTCTCATAGATTCATCAAGTGAAATTTCAAAAGTCAGTTTTATTGAAATTCCATAGAAAATGATAACAATAAATAGGTAGCAAACAGTAAATATATTCGAAGAATTCTGTTATTTTATTGGAATTGCTCGAAAAGATTGACTCGTAAAAACTGCTCCTCAAAATTCTGGAATCGATACTATAGATGTTTATATCGTGTGTTGAGATGTAGATTCATTGATAATTTCAACTCACGGTTTGCATTCATATTTATTTGCAATGGAACATTGACATAGGTTAGGTATTTTCCGTTATATTCACTAAAACAACAATTGTGCAGCTGGCTTCTGTTGTTGTCTCCGTTACCTTTCTTTTCACTCGGTTATACCGTACTGATAAAGGCTAATGAGTCAGAAACACGTGTCTGCGCTTGCACCTGTTTCTTGAGAGCTTCATATTCTGATTCTTCATAGCGATACTAACAAACAAACTGTGGATAATAAAAAAATATTTATGGAAAAAAGTTTAGATGAACTACTTGATTGATTCAAGCAATGACTCCTGAGAACATTGCATATTCGTAATCTAGTCAAAAATTTATATCAAATCAATGGAAAGATCATCAAAATCCATTGAATAGATGGTTTTAACTTCATGGGTACAAATGAGCCGTCCTACCAAAGTTAATATAAGCATTTTTGAATAAGAACTTTGGATTGTGATTGCTCAGAAATTCAGTTCGATAAGTACATTTGATTTAATTTGCCTGAATTTACTTCTGTATCTGTATCTGTAGAGTAGGGAGGGTGAGTATAGACCCACAGCACTTAGGCCACAATATGGCCCATTGTACATCCTCCCAAGGAGTCGCCCTCCTAGGACATTGTCCATCCTGCCTTATCCAGGAAGGAGGACAGGTCACCAGGGGACATCTCCTTAATATCGGCAGGTGTAGGCCAAGACTCACCGAACACACACTCTCTTATCGACGATAGCTCCAGACATTCGCATAAGACATGCCTGACAGTTTCATCTTCCTGTTCACACATCCTGCATAGAGGTGTGTCCACTAGCCCCATAATATGGAGGTGTTTCCTTAGTTGACAGTGTCCAGTCAGAAATCCCACTGTTAAACGTAGGTTCTTCCTGGTCATCGCCAAATATTTATTTGGATCCAGCTTCTCAGGGTCGCCCAGGGTGATCCTGGCAAAACTGCATCCTTTGGTTTCATCCCATCTTTTGAGGGTTTGAGTATGGGTGTAACGTTTGGCTAGTTCCGCAATTGTCAAAGTCGTCAAGCCATGGGTGTCACCTGGTCCCAAAATGTTCATTCCAGCCGCCATCCTGGCCAAAGAGTCAGCAATGCGGTTACCTTTGCTCCTGTCGTGCCCTTTCACCCACCTTAGTACGATATTATTATCTACCGAGGCGTTAGCTAAATCTTGATGGCACTCTAGTGCTAACCCTGAGATAATACGTTGTCTATTCAAGGTTAGTAGGGCTTGTCTACTGTCAGTGTAGATTATTATGTCTTTGCCAGAAATTCCTTTTCTGGTTAGCTCTTTTGTGGCGATTGAGATACCAGCCAGTTCTGTTTGTACCACGCTGGTATTTTTTCCCATTCCCCACTTAATCCTTAGGCTAAGTGATCTAGAGTAAACTCCACATCCTGATCCTTCTTTGGTTTTTGAGCCGTCTGTGTATATGCGTATTGCATTTGCAGCATCCGCCTCAGTGTTCTGTTTTATTTGTATTTTGTAGGGTTTATTAAACACAAACCTGGGTTCAATTGCGTCACTGGCTGCCTGTAGCAGAGGCACCGCAGTGAGTGCCTCCCTCCACAGGCCCCGCCTCAGTTGACCCATTCCTACCTCGGGGTTTACACCAGCCGTGCGCAGTCGTAGCATGGCCATTAGCGCAACCTCCTTGACCTGCAGGTCCAGAGGTGTCAGACCAGTAACTAATTCCATTGCTGCGGTTGGTGTTGTTCTCATGGCTCCTGTGATGTTCAGACAAGCCATTCGCTGTATTTGGTATAGTTTTTGGATGGCCGTTGCTTGTAGAGTTTTTGGTCCCCATGCAATGGCTCCGTACGTTAGCATAGGTCTTATTATTGCAGTGTAGATCCAGGTGACTACACGGGGCGAGAGGCCCCATGTGCGTCCCACTGTCCTCCGACACTGCTCATAGGCCACATATGCTCTTTTTGCTCTGCTCTGAATGTGCGAGTTCCATGTTAACTTCCTGTCGAGGGTAATACCGAGGTATTTCACCTCTTCAGAGAAGTTTAGTTTGCTTTTGAAGATTTCGGGGGGTTTCAAGCCCGATAAGCTTCTTTTCCTAGTGAAAAGGACCATCTCCGTCTTCTTGGGATTGATCGACAGTGAGTGTTCTTTACACCATGTTTCTATTAATTTGAGACCATCCTGCGCTCTATCGCACAGTGTGTTCACAAATTTGCCGGTCTGCAGAATAACTATGTCATCTGCATATGCAATTGTGTAGAAACCATTACTGTTGAGGCGATTTATCAGGGTATCCAGGACTATGTTCCAAAGGAGGGGTGATAAGACCCCTCCCTGCGGACATCCCCTCATGACCAGTCCTCTCACAGTAATGTCTTCTACATTTATACTTATTGCTCTACTAAGAGCATCTTGAGTATCCACTCTCCTACTACCAGGGGTATATTCCTGGAGTTAAGTTGCTGGGTGATTGTTGGGAAGGTCGTTTTATCGAACGCTCCTTCGATATCTATGAATATACCCAGGGTGGATTCTTTATTATCCAATGATCTCTCGATTCTGAATTTACTTACTGACATGAAAACATTTTCAATACGATTTAGGCTTCTATTTGGATGTTATAGCAAACCGTTTGATAACGATGTGATTCATTTGAAAGTTGATCTCGTGAGCAATGATGATATTAGTCGGAAAGTACATATTGTTGTTTGTAAATTCTTTAATTGAATCATCATTCAGCACAAAATCATTTCAGTTGCAAGGTCATTTTATTGAAAGTTGAAAAATGCCTTTATTATTACCAGTAGAGGTACTTACGTTGATATGATAATCAGAATTAGTGTTTTGTTTACAATATCGAATGGAAATTATTTATACCTTATCTCTTATGATTCTCATTCTATGAAACAATGTTATGAATAACCAGGTATGAATTGGGCATTTTTAAGTGTGGATTTTCACTAGAGTTCTCAAAACGAAAACTGCTGGAGTTTCCAGAATTTGTTTATTACATTCTAATAGTTTTTTTGGTAGATGGGAAAAAAATTTGTGTTTTGTTCAATCAGAAGAAAAAAATATTCTCAAAAGTGTATGCAATTTTGTGGGGTTTACTACAAAAAACCTTTCTTCTGTATAGTATGGAAAAGTCTCTCCAAGCCGTTCGAGTTGAATTAAAAAAAAACAGTTGACTATGTTTTACGAACGGAGCAAATTATTGTCATCCTCACAGCATGGTTTCACTAAATCCAAGAGTACTGATTCAGCCCTATGTGAATTTCAGTCGAGAATTGTCAATGCCCTTGGCAAGAAAAAATGTGTTATGGGCCTTTGTATAGATTTCTCACGTGCTTTTGATTGTGTGGACCATGAACTGTTACTATCTAAGCTTTATAGATCAGGTGTTAGAGGCATACCACATGATTTGGTAAGATCTTATCTTATAGATAGGGTGAAAATAGGTCAATGTATGGGCGATGATTGTGATATTATGCAGGGAGTTCCTGAGGGTTCGAATTTAGGCCCCTTTTTTTCTTGTTATTTGCTAATGATCTTATTTCATATATAAGTAAAACCAACTCCGCTTTTGTTACAAGTTATGCTGACGATACAAATATTCTGATTATTGAAGACAACATGGAGGCACTCCAGAAAACTGCTGAGAATAATATGATAAAATAATAATGTGGGCTGAAAAGAACAACTTAAAACTCAACAAATCTAAAACCAATACCATATTGTTTAGCAGACGAGGACAAGGGGAATCGAATGTGATACTATATGAAAATAGTGATAAATCAATTAGTCCTGTAGAAAATGGGAATTGTTCTAGATAAAAAATAATGTGGAATCAACATATTGATGCATTATGTAATAAACTAAAAACAAGCTGTTATTCTATTAGATTAATGTCAAATCACTGCAGCTCTAGTATACTCTTTACATTGTACCATGCTAACTTCAATTCACACCTTCGATATGGTATTCTCAACTGGGGTATGAGTGCTTCGTGCTTCTGTCCAAAGGATATTTCTCCTCCAGAAATATGTTGTTAGAATAATAGCTAAGCTAAGGTACCGAGATTCATGTAGATATGCTTTTAACAGGTTAAAAATTCTTACAGTAGCCAGCACTCATATACTGGAGGCTAGTGCATACGTTTACAAAAATAAATCCAGTTTTCAGTCTTCTCGTCCAAAACATAACCACAATACTCGTTCTAAGGAGCTGGTCTTACTGAACGCTCATAGAACTTCATTGTATGAAAAAAGTGTAGAGTACAGTGGGTGTAAATTATACAATATGCTTCCAATAACTCTTAAGAATTCCTCAAATATCAATGTATTCAAGAGTCAGTTGAAAAAAATGCTGCTTCAAAGGACTTGTTACACCATTCGAGAGTTCACGGATCAACTAACCTGAGATCTTCAGCTTCAGCAAATATATATCGTTTACTATTATAAGTGCTTTGCCTTGAATCATCGAATGCTTGAGAAATTGTATGTTGATTCTATTATATTGACCTGTTTTACAATTATACTTCTATTGCTTATGGATGTTTATTGGCACTTTTGGATTGTTTGTGTTATTGTGTTGTTGATATTATTTTGACTGACTTTTAAAATATGGTTATATGTAGTTACTTACATTCATATGTTTTTTATATTTACTTTTGAACTTGACATTTTCTTTGTTGATTGTGCATTTTATTTTTTTTTCAATTGTACTTTTCAACCGAAGAAATAAATATTATTATTATAATCTAGGTATACTAATTCCTTCCTATTTTCTCTGTTATATACCAATATTACATCTTCAAGGTATATGTGCCTTTTGAGAGTCTGAGCATTCTCAGAATTGAAGCAGTATTTGGTAATTATTCAACAAGTTCACCCTATCACGTTTCTTAGAGAATAATATAAGAATCGATCTCACCTATAAAACCAGTGTCATTCAGAAATTCAATCAACCTTGGCAACACACAAGTTTTTTATATGTTTTAGAATAGTCTAGATGCACCGGGGAATGATGGGAGTTAGTTGTCAGACTGGAAGGTGACCCCGAAATTGAAAAATCTACTCGTGATATATTTGTTCCCTAAACATCATTCTCAGCGATAAAAAGTCATAAATATACATCTGGGTCCTTGAAAATATTTTTTTTCATTTCGTTTTCAATGGTTTCGAAAAAAATAATGATGATAACACTACTTTTTGAACCATCATGCAATGCTCTTAATTAAGTACTTATATAATTTGACACTCGAGTTCCAGGGAACGCTTAAGGGGTACACATTTTGTAAAGAGGAAAAGATAGTATGAACGATATATAGGATGCTCACAAAACTTATTGTCGAATCGGAACAGCAAAGATTCCTTCAATTACTTTTGATACTGAGTGAGGAAATTCAACCATAAAAATATTTCTCCGGAACTTTGAGAATCCTATTATAGATATGCCTTGCATAATTTCTTGAATCGTATCAAAAACTGTTATCGTCCCCTGCCATATATTAGCACATTCTACGATTTGCGTATTTTGATGTGTCAGGTTTCGTTTGTTCGAAAGTGGTTGACAATGTTTCTTGTTAATGTTTCGGACTTTCATGGTCTATTTTATTAACCTGTTGCTAAGAACGAAAGGATGAAAATACAAATCAAGTAAGGAAATCAGATCTAAACAAAAAATTGAATTTAATTTTTTGGTCGATAATGAAATTAAGGTTTCATTGATCAAAAAAATTATGTTGCTACAAAAAAATCGAGAAATATTACTTAAAAAAATTCAAATAAAGAAATAAATGAAATAATATTGTGACAAAAAAATTGAGAAATAGAATGTGGAATATTAGTCAAAAAATCAAATGAAGAAATAAATGAAAAGTATATGAATAAAAGTTGAAACCAAGTTTCAAAGTGAGTTTACTCACAACGTTTAGATTGCTGGTATCCGCAATCGTCTTCGGGTGACTGACAATATTTTGAGGTATGGTCGCTTATAGAGCCTCGATATCCCCATGGTGGCGGAAGGGCGGTACTAACAATTTTCTTGTCAATATCATTTGATTGATTTCTTTATTTTAATTTTTTTTACTAACATATCATATTAGATATTTCGATTTTATGTAACAATAATATTTTCTTTGATCAATCAAACCATAATTTCATTATTGACTACGAAATCCATTTCAACATTTTTTTTGGATTTGATTTTCTTTTTTCATTTGTATTTTATCCTTTCGTTCCTAGCAACATGTTTCAATAGAGTTAATAATATAGACATAGACAATGGATGTCCGAACCATTCCCATTCAATTACGAATATGTAAAGGGAGAAATATATCAAAAATGATGATTCGAACTCATGGGTGGCAACTTCTTGGATAATTCCTGCATAGCTCCCTAGGGAGGTATGTGTCATAGTTTTCGAAAACTTAGACAAAACTTTATAAGATTTTATGAATTTATTTTCACTGAATCGGTGCTGATATCACAATCATTTATTATATGACTACATGAGTTTAATTTTTTGTTCCAGACTCGACTCGGTTTTGAGTCATTAGTTTTTCTCCATCCAAAGTCTCTTCACATTTTATAGGATCAGGCGGATCATTCAGAATGGTTGAATAAGTTATGGAGTCCTGTAATAAATAATAGTTTAAAAAAACTAAAAAAACACGCTTTTATAGCTAACCGAACTAAAAAATAGAAAATAATTTTTAATTACAAAGAGTTTATATTACGGTAGTAGAAGGCTAAACAATCATTCATAGTCAATCAGCTCAAAATAAAATTATAATAAAATTTAAGTAATTAACAGAATAAAGTAATTCAGAGTAAAATCGTGGGGTGCTTGATATATAATATATTTCAATCATTCTATCGGTAATTATCTTTGAGAGGAGACTTATGAAATGTAGTAAAATGCACCCCACGCTTTTTACTCTGAATTACTTTATTCTGTTAATTACTTAAATTTTATTATAATTTTATTTTGAGCTGATTGACTATGAATGATTGTTTAGCCTTCGACTACCGTAATTAAAAATTATTTTCTATTTTTTAGTCCGGTTAGCTATAAAAGCGTGTTTTTTTAGTTTTTTGAACTATTATTTATTTTTCATTTTTTAGTTCAATTTATCAATAAGAGCAACCAAGTTCATCAATCCGAATATCGTCTAAAGATCCTACCCGACTAAGTGCTACATAGGCTTGTCCAGCAGCAAACAATCGCGAGCCTAGATAAATTACTGCATGATCAACTGTACAACCTTGCATCTTGTGAACGGTCGAAGCCCAACTCAGGATTATTGGCAACATTCGTCTTTCAGCAGTTCCGTGGCTGTATTTCGCTGGGAACTATATTATATGTTACATAAATATCATATACAGTAATTTGCATGTATCAGACTCATGTACACCTACGCATGTAAGATAAGGAATGAACATTGTGAGAACGCAACTACCCTGAAAACGTTTCTGCCTCCGTTGTGCTGTGCCGAGTGCCCGAACGAAAGAGTAAATCCGAAACTGCAGGCATGCGCAGAACGCGCGCTAGCTCTATCTTTTTTACTCCACTACAGAGGATCTATAAAAGAATTTATTAATTCTGGTGGTCCTTATAAGAATAATCAGACAAAGCTCTCCCAAATAGCACACGACGTCCTGAAGACGAACCATTTATGTCCCAGTTACGTCGATACGTCCCGGGACGTATATGAGACATTCGAAGAACGTACATTACCGGATGTACCATGTATATACTGGTTAGACGTCCCATGTAGGTCCCGTTCCAATCGGGATGTAATAAAAACGTACATGCTTGGAAGTACTATGTACGTACTTTATTAAGTGTCCCTGATACGTTTACATTAATTCCTCTTCAGGTACGTACTTTTCGGAATGAATTAGGGACATACCAATGACGTGTTTTTTTCTGAATCCCATGTACGTACTCTTCAGACGTATCATTTACGTACATGTTTGGAAGAACTATGTTCGTACTATTTGGACCTTCCAGGTGCGTACATATTGAGTCCCTTTCAGATACACATATTTCGAAACGTTTGCGGGACATAATAGTAATGACGTACATTTTTGGAAATCGTATGTACATACTATCTGGACGTCTCGTTGACGTACTTTTTTGTAAATACTGTTTGGACCTCCCAAGTACGTACGGATTGGGTTCCTTTCATTTCCTAAATTTCTGTTAGTATGTACATACTGTTTGGACCTCCCGAGAACGTACGTATTGGGTCCTTTTCGGTTGAAGGGGTATTGGGATTTTGAGAGTGATCACTTAGTGTATTCAAACATATATCAATATTGGTAATGCAATATTCATAATGAATTATTCCTAAAAAAATTTGGAAAAATTGAAACATCGACATGTGGTGAATTTAAATACCAGAAAATTACATACAGAATTTTTTGCACAGCAAGTTTGATATTCCAAAACCGCCATCACATGAGACAGTGATCCTTTAATGTTTTTTCAAATATATTTTCATTGTTACTGAACTTTCTAAAATTTTAATATTATCTCGAACAAAACTAACTTGAAGTCATCACATCTATAGCACTCAACTCCTTAAAAAAACTCCGTGCCTTAGAGCGTAACAGTGGTCGACAATAATATCTCCATAGAAAAGGTCGAGAGTTCAAGCCCCGCAGCAGCCAGGTCTTTTTCCAGGTAAGTATTCGGTTAGATGGTTAGTACACGTGAATGAGTAAAATTTCCAACTTGACTATTTGGTAAAAAAGAAATGAATAATCCCGAATATGAAAACTTAGATTCATTAAGTGATATCAAATGACATATCATTACGTTGTTTTCGAATATTGATCTAATATCGCCGAATGTTCACATTTTTTTGTGGCCACTATTGATATCATCTACAATATAAGGTTAATATTCCCGTAATATTGAACCAATATTGGTCAAATATGTTTGTTCTACTTGGGATAGCGCATATAGAATGGAAAATGTACGTTTTCGGAATGTCCCAAACAGTTCCCCGTTCTGTACATTTCAGGTCCTGTGTGGACTAGAAAAGTACGTACCTGGGATTACCGACTATGCGGAAACGGTAAGTCGCAGGGAGGTCTTATGTACGTCTGTCGGAGACAAAAGTACGTCCTAAATACGTACAGTGCATCCTCACCGTACATATGCATTACGTCCACTGGACGTACTTGTGCTATTTGGGTCTTTTAGTGAATATATCGAGTATGTATTTCTTGAAACCAATACGAGCAAATTTGTTATTTTTTTTTTCATTGTAGCTAGTTTTTTATAGTGTTTAAATCATTTTCAGTTATTGTATATTGTGTGTAATTTTCAACTGGAAAATAAAGATTATTATTATTATTATTATTATTATTATTATGGAAAACTATGATCAAATTATTGCATTGTCATCGGTCCTTGATACGTATGCAAAGATTCAAATTAATCAGACTTCTGGAAATTGGTGAAAATTATGCTCAAAGATTCCGTTACATACATAGTTACAACCCAAGCTAATAAAAGCGTGTTAAATTAAAAAATGATGGATGTCGCCTAGTCATTTCACTGTACGAGTAGTAACAAGAGACTCCGGATAGGTTGTGAAATCATTGTTCTCATTATTTATTCCATTGATTGCTTACAAATGAATGAAGGATCTTTCATTAACTTCTGAAGTACTGAAAGGAGTTCCTGCCTTAGTAATTCATCCGTACGGCATCATCTAACTAAATTATGAGACCTAAAAAGATAGGAGTATCTGTATCTCAAAATAAAAAAAATATATTTTTCAAAACTAAACAGATGATTAAAGAATGATAAACTCGTCATTGGATGGAGGGTGTAAAATGTAGGAGTCTGAATAAGGCCGGCCACTTCTACTGTGAGCAACACTATGGAGGAAAAAACGTTTTTTATTGAAAATAACATTCTATGCGTTAGATTGATGTCCGGAGTGGGTGGTGGAAAAACAGTTTGGAAATCCAGTACACTGCATTTCGAATACGATGCATTCTATCGACAAAATTATTGATATTGATGAATTTGGCAATCGTTATCGTGAACTCCCTGTTTATTCCAAGCGGTTACCATTCGCAATTTTTCGTTCGTAATTGGATTTTATTAATAATATATCATATGTTTGTTATGCGTAATTAGCCTAAAAAAAGTCAAAAGCACTAATTATGGTCAAATTATTACGAATTCAATTTAATCTTGCCTGCTCATGCTTATTCAGAAAACCCTGGTGAGAGATTATTTCAATGCTTCAGACTATGAATAACCCAGAAATATTTTTTTGTCATTCCTCTTCATTTACATTTATTCAAATACAAATAATCAACCTAGAAAAATGTAAGCCTATATTCTCTCCATAAACTCTTCATTATTTTTGTAGGGAATCATTATGAAGTACTGGTAATTATAAAATCTGCTATGTCCTTAATAGTTAAAAAGGAGTAGACAGACTCTCAGAAAAATGAAATGAGTGGTAACACGTTTATGGAAATGATACTTCACATATTCGGTAGGATGTGAATCATATATTAATGAAAGTATTAACAACATATATCACAGATATAAATGATCCAAAGTTATCCTTGGTTCGCTTTGGCTAAGTACAACATCACAGAGTTTATAAGTTACTTTCTCAGATATTCTTGAACCTCCATAGGCGTTTTACCTCTCGTCTCTGGTACCATTAAATAAATGTATATTATTCCAAATAGAGTGATTCCGAAAAATAACCAGAAACATGCTGCCATACCACAACTTTCCAACATTATAGGAAAAATCAACGCTACTAGGAACGAACAAATAAAACAAGAAAAACTCGCCATGGAAGATGCTACGGCTTTAATGCTGGGAGGAAAAATTTCGTTAGGAATAATGAATGGTATTCCGCTCAGACCCATGTTGATGGATACCATGTAAGTTATCACACTAGTAACAGGTAACCAGAATAGTGAACTCATGTCGTATCCTACATTATTTTTCAAATGAAAATAAAGGGCAAGGAAAAATAGGGAAATACCAGTCCCAACCGAAGATATTAGTAGAAGAGTCTTTCTGCCCAATCTCTCCATTAGAACTGTAGCAAAAATAGTACTTCCCACTCGAATGGCACATACAAGGTTAGTGGCTACGTAAGTTGACACACCGGTACCCGACGCATCAAAAATTGGACCCATGAAAGCAATCACTGCGTATATACCAGCGAATTGTTGTAGGAACGGTAATACCAAACTTATTACCATACCTTTTTTGTATGCCTTATCTTTAAAGAAATCAGAAATACCACCTTTTTGTCCCCTTCCTTTCTCTATCGTTTTACTCAGTCTCCCTAACTCGTCTTGTACTTGAGATATTTCTTTCCCTCTCAATTTAGCCAGAGCCTTCAATGCTAGTTGATTGCGATGTTTGGACACAAGGTAAACTGGGGATTCAGGAGCGAAAAAACTGAATAAAGAAACGAATAACACTACAGGTATGACACACCATAAGGTGAGTACTCTCACAGACAGAAACGGACCAACGATGAAGATGTAAAAAACTCCGAAGTTGACGAAAACGTTCAAGATGGCTCCTACCGTGCCTCTATTGTGTAACTCGGATATTTCGGCTAGGTACATCGGTAATACTGTGAAAACGCTTCCAAGAACCAGTCCCATCACAAATCTCGTCACATAATATATCCATATTCTGGTGGCAAATGCCAGTATCAGTAGGCATATTATTTTCGGAATTGCCATAAATATCAGTAGCCGTTTTCTCCCTACGCTATCAGCCAATTTTCCAGCTAATGGAGAGACAGCGGTAGCTCCCAAGCAGTATAACGAGGTTATCCATGATTCTTCTAGAGGCGTTAATGGCCTACCTATAGGATTTTCTCCATGATCTGCTTTTCTGAGCAATGTGAAAACAGGAGAGGTCCATGCGAAGCCGCTGCTACAAGATAGCATCAGAAGGTTTGCTGCAAAATGAAAAAAATCAATAAAAAACTAAATAATTCAAACGTTATCGAGGTCATCCTCAAAAATAATAATTAGGTATTATACAAGTATCTACGCATACATGATGCCAGATACAAAAGACCCAAGAGGAAAAGTTCTGTTTTCTATTCAAATATCATCCCTAGTTAACCAGAGTTGGACAAATTCACTAGTTTCATGAATTGAATTCACAATTCACAAAAGAAAAATGGATTGAATTCATGAATTGAAAGAATTTCAAAGTGAAACATCAAACGGTTTTCCTGCCAAAGTGCAAAGTTGGTTTCGAAAAGGGGTTTTCCGTTAATGAGCAAACAATATCACCTCATGAAAAAATTTAAAAGAATATCTATAATTTAGCACCATCTTTTTCTGAAAACGAAAAAATTTGATCAAAAATTTGTCGTCTTCTTTCAGATATTCCCCAGATAACTCGATTTTGTTTTTGAAGAGGAATGGTGATATATATGAAAAATCAATGATATTCTACTGACATTCATAGAAAAAAATGTTCAATATTTTTTGGCTCAGTGCATAACTCGTTCCTAAGTGATAAAATTCGGCGATTGATCCCTTTTCCATCGGAAATTCTATCACCAATGCTCTCCTGATATATCATCAATCATGTTTTCCAGTTTTTCCATCCCTTTTTCGTGTGTGATTTTGGAAACCCCCCGAATGTCTGCCTATGTAAGGAAACATTTTCGTAAAGAAATCATACTTAGAACATTCAAAAATCTGTATTTGAATCTCTTTCCTCGTGGTTCTCAGATGTTCTCTTAGCATTATAGGCTTTTCTGTCGTTTAAACTATTATTGAAAATAATTCATGTCTGAAAGTAAAGCCTGCATTTTGAGTAGTATTTGGAATGGAGTTTTGGTTTTTCAAGTGGTATTGATATGCCGTTAATAATTACACGTACGCAATGAAATTTCATTGCAAACATAAAAAACTTGTCAACAGAGCAATAAATTTCGTATATCAAGTAAGTGCGTTCAGTTCGGTTTTCGAGTGATTTGTGCACTGTTAAAAATTTTCCCAGAGGTTATATTCTATTATTATTATTATTATTATTAACACTTTATTATCCCGAGAAACCTTACAGTTTATAACAGGGATACAACAAACATATCTTAATTAAAAACTAAACTTAAAAAAAAATGAGTTATTGAGTTATAATAAATACAAATTTAACTAGTATCATCAACAAATGATTGAATCGGGAATATCACCTTTTTATTTTTTAAATCAAATTCAATAAATATTTCTTCAAATGTTTCTTGAATAATATTTTGCTTTTTATTTTCTTCAAGTTTTTTGGAATCGAATTGTAAATATCAATTCCATTATGTAGAATAGACTTCTGCCCAAAACTGGTTTTGGAATTACATGATCTCAAGGCTGTGTTCTGGCGGGTATTGTGCAGATGAAAATCATTGACTTCACGAAAATTTAAATTAGATGATTTCATTTTGTGCTTGACAAATTGAATGAATATGCTCACTTTGAATTTATATGTGGTCTTCAAATCAAGTAATTCTTTAGGCTTATATAAATTAATGGTGGGTTCTCGAAAATCTAGTTTGAAAATACATTTTATTGTTTTATTCTGCAATTTTTGTAGTGGCTTGATAAGGGAAATATTAGCTGAACCCCAAATAGCTATCAAATATTGTAATTTTGAATTTATGAGGCAATGATAAATATTCATCAGATATTTATGAGGAATGAGGTGTCTTATTTTGAATAAGATAACAATTATCGGGGAGAGTTTGCGTCGTAAATGTTCAATATGTTTATTCCATGACAATTTTTCATCAATATATAATCCTAGAAGTTTCGTAACTGGCTTGTATTCTATTGTATCACCATAGAATTTAAACGCATTTTTAGGGTCATTCAAAATTCGTTTCGAAATGTACATGTAAGAAGATTTAGAAAAATTCAAAGATAACTTATGTTGATTTAACCAACTCGATATTTTTTGTAGGTCTTGATTCATGAAGTTTTGAATATGTTCAAAGTTATCTGAAAAATAAATGAGAGTTGTGTCATCAGCGAATAAACTGAGTTTACCATGGAGTTGCAACTGAGTCATTGAATTGATATAAATGAGAAAAAGAATTGGGCCAAGAATAGATCCTTGGGGAACCCCACAAGAAATTTTTTCAATTGAACTTCTGTGATTGTCTATACAAACATACTGTGATCGATTAAGCAAATAATTTTGAAACCATTTATGATTATTTCCTCTTATACCAAAAGAATGTAATTTTTCAAGCAAAATATTGTGATCAACGGTATCGAACGCTTTTCGCAAGTCTAGAGAGAGAATGCTACATTTTTTGTTTCGATCGATTTCAATTTGGATATTAGTTACAATATCAATGATTGCAGTTTCAGTATCTCTACACTTACGAAAACCATATTGACCGTTATATAATAAGTCATTTTTTTCTAAAAAATCTAAAAGCCTACTATGCATAATTTTTTCAATTATTTTGGAGAAGATTGGAAGAACTGAAATAGGTCGATAGTTATTCATATCATTTTTTTTTGCCACTTTTGAAAATAGGAAATACTTTGGCTATCTTCATTTTATCTGGTACCATACCTGTTTCAAATGATTTGACTGCAATTTCATATAAAATTGGTGATATTTCATATTTAACCATTTTGATGATGTTCACACTGATCTCATCGAAACCACTTGCTTTTTGTCTATCTAAATCATCTATGATTTCTTCAATTTCCAGAATGCTTGTTGATTTGAAAAACAAAGATGTAACGTTTGATGGATTGATAGTATAATTTGTTTTATTTGAATTTTTCGATGATAAATTTGGACCAATGGTAATGAAATGATTATTGAATTCCTGACATATTTTAGTTGTTTCTGTTACTTGTAGGCCATTGATCATTATTTCTTTTATTTTATTTCTGCTCTTATAATTTTGTGTATTATATAATACTGAATATATGCTATGCCAAATTGTTTTCGGAGTAGAGGAATTTGTGAACTGATTTTTATAAAAAGTTTTTTTTGCTTCTTTGATAGATTTTTTGACGAATTTGTTGTAATGATCGTATCGTTCACAAAAATATAGATTATGAGGATTATTTTTTCTTTTATAAAAAAATTTATCTCGGGTCTTTATCAATTGATACAATTTATCAGTAAACCAAGGTTTAGAAATTTCTCTAACTTTGAGATTTTTTCTTTTATAAGAAGATTGAAAAATGCCAATGAGTTCGTTATACAAATCATTTGGATCTGTGAATGTTGAAACTGTATTATTAAAAAATTTGAGATTATTTTTGATTTTCTCAATATCAAAAAATATTTTTTGTTTAGAAATCAATTTATTAGTATGCTCCTTTTGAATAACGTCAACTTTCAATATTTGAATTTTATGGTCACTCATTGGACTGTTGATGAAAATCGCTTCAATTTGCTTCTTAAGTGTGCTTAAAACGTGATCAATTAAAGTTGAACTATTTTTTACCTCCCTTGTGGGAACTGTTTCATTGCAAATTAAAAAATTGTTGGATTTATAAATGTCCATCAATCGTTTTGTATCATTTTCATTACTCAATAAATTTATATTCATGTCTCCAAAAAACAAACATTCTGTTTGAGAAGAATTCATAATCTCTAGTTTGCGATCAATAAAGTTAAAAAAATATTTCAAATTGGATTTAGATGGAGGTCGGTAAATTCCGCATAACATTAACTTTGGACTCTTGATTTTGATTGATAAATATGTTATTGATTAAAATAGTTGAGGCTTTCGCGGCCGAGGTTTTCAGTATCACTACTTTTATTCGGGTTTGAAGGCCGTCGTTTTTTGGAATTTCTTCCTGACGTTTCGCTGGCTCGAGTGGCTAGCTTCTTCAGAGGTTCATTCATCTTGGAATTCACTCCGATGACTGGAGATTGTTTCTTCGCAAGTTGTATTTATGCCGATTCAGGTAGTTTGCAGTGCTAATTATTCCATTCGGATTCGGGGAATTGTCATTAATATTGTTTACTTCCTGTGGGTTCGGAGAATAATCATCATTAATATCTGAAGAACTACCTGCAGTTATTATCGATTTTCTTAAAATGGGATTCCATATTCGGTTGAGGTTGACAGCTTCTTCTTTTCTGTTGAAATTATCCGTGTGTTTGTGGATTTCTATTGCCTCCCGTACCAGTCGGCTATGGTATCCCTGGTTGGGTGCAATCAGTTTTGCATTTTCAAACAGAATCCTGTGGTTTCCCTCACTAAGTGCGTGTTCCGCCACAGCCGACTTGTCAATTTGCCCTAGTCTGCAGTTTCTCTCATGTTCCTTTAGCCTAGTTCCCATGGATCTTTTGGTGGTACCGATGTATACCTTCCCACAGGTGCACGGTATGCGATAAACCCCTGCTGCAGACAGTGGATCTCTTTTGTCTTTAGCCGATCTGAGGCTCTGTTGAATCTTCTTTGTGGGTTTAAATACAGTTTTTATGTTGTATTTACTCAGGAGTTTTCCAATTCTGTCTGTGACCCTCGGGATGTATGGCAAATATGCATGTGCAACTATCTGAACGTCCTCCTTGTTTCGAACAGTGGAATTCTTCAGTTTCATGGCCCTGTTGATCTCGGGTACACTGTATCCATTCGACCTCAAGGTCACTTGAAGATGTTCCAGTTCTTCCTCCAGATGTTCTGGTTCGCATATTCTTCGAGCACGTTCCGTTAGAGTAGAAATGGAACGTGCTCGAAGAATATGCGAACCAGAACATCTGGAGGAAGAACTGGAACATCTTCAAGTGACCTTGAGGTCGAATGGATACAGTGTACCCGAGATCAACAGGGCCATGAAACTGAAGAATTCCACTGTTCGAAACAAGGAGGACGTTCAGATAGTTGCACATGCATATTTGCCATACATCCCGAGGGTCACAGACAGAATTGGAAAACTCCTGAGTAAATACAACATAAAAACTGTATTTAAACCCACAAAGAAGATTCAACAGAGCCTCAGATCGGCTAAAGACAAAAGAGATCCACTGTCTGCAGCAGGGGTTTATCGCATACCGTGCACCTGTGGGAAGGTATACATCGGTACCACCAAAAGATCCATGGGAACTAGGCTAAAGGAACATGAGAGAAACTGCAGACTAGGGCAAATTGACAAGTCGGCTGTGGCGGAACACGCACTTAGTGAGGGAAACCACAGGATTCTGTTTGAAAATGCAAAACTGATTGCACCCAACCAGGGATACCATAGCCGACTGGTACGGGAGGCAATAGAAATCCACAAACACACGGATAATTTCAACAGAAAAGAAGAAGCTGTCAACCTCAACCGAATATGGAATCCCATTTTAAGAAAATCGATAATAACTGCAGGTAGTTCTTCAGATATTAATGATGATTATTCTCCGAACCCACAGGAAGTAAACAATATTAATGACAATTCCCCGAATCCGAATGGAATAATTAGCACTGCAAACTACCTGAATCGGCATAAATACAACTTGCGAAGAAACAATCTCCAGTCATCGGAGTGAATTCCAAGATGAATGAACCTCTGAAGAAGCTAGCCACTCGAGCCAGCGAAACGTCAGGAAGAAATTCCAAAAAACGACGGCCTTCAAACCCGAATAAAAGTAGTGATAATGTTATTGATTCCTTTTCTTCTTTTTCTAAAATTTCAAAGTCGAATTTCTTGTCTAGGTAGATTGCAATTCCACCGCCACGTTTTGTTCTGCTTGAGAATGCCGAATTGAATCCATCAAAGTTAAAATATTTCTCATCTTCTTCAACTAGCCAAGTTTCTGATATAATCATAATATCCGCTTTTATTTCATTCACTAAAATTTCCAATTCATTCATCTTGTTTTTCATTGACCTTGCATTGAGGTATAAGATAGTCATGTTTTCTTTTTTGGCACATTTGAATTTATCCAAAGAAGATAATTCTGATATTTCTATATTTCCATGCTTATTGGCCATAGTCTATATTAGAAATGAATTTATTCTGGTAGAATTGGAAGGTTGGGCAAATTTTGTCGGTTGCCGAATGTTCTGTGTTGTAATTTTTATGGAATATATTATTAGAGTGAACACAGTTACCACATTCCAATTTGTTATTATTTCCACAAGCTTCAGATTTATGACTTCCGTTACAGCGAGGGCATCTCACTTCATTCCTGCATTTGTTTTGGTTGTGTTGGAATCGGTAGCATTTCTTGCACTGCGATAAATTATTATTGTCAAACACTGTTAGATTTTGCCACCCAATATACAACTTATTATTATTTTGAATAATTTTATTCAACAATTTTCCGCAAACTTCCGCATAAATTGTGAAACAGTTTTTTTCTTCAAAGAATTTGATGAATTCAATGTGAAAATAATCGTCAGTGGATATAATGTCATTTTGTCCTTTGATTTTTGTTTCTAATTCTTCTTTATTTGGTATATATTCTGCTACTAGATTTGGAATTTTGATTCTGGGTCTTCTTAAAGTTTTCATTTCAGTAACATATTTTTCAGGTAACTTATTTTTAATAATTTCATTCAATTTTTGCAAATCCGATTCATTTTTGCATTGAATTTCAACACCGCCCTGTCGTGTTTTTTTAAAAGAACTAATACCAATATTCAATGCAGTCACATCAATGTTGTTTTTCAAATCATATTGTGTTATATTCGAGTCTTGAATAGATTTAGGTTTGATGAATAATGTTTCATTTTTTTTGAAAATATTTTGTTTCGATTGCGTAATTTTGGTGTTTTTAACTACTTCTGAAAAACTTTTTGAATTTTCAATCGAGATTTTTTATTCCATTTTCTCAATTTTCTTGGTAATTCCTACTAAAGTGCCCATGATTGTGTCCTTGTCCACTATATTCGAAACAATAAGATCATAGTTTTCTTGTAAGTTACTGTTTTCTTTCGTCAAGAAGTCAATGTTCCTTTCTTTTTCCTTTATGATAACATCTTTCTGCTCAATTATTGTTTTCAGTAATCGAATTTCTTCTTTGAGGCTGTCGATGTACGATGCACTGAGGTCGGATTCTTCACTTTGATTTTTATAATCAATTCGGGTCAGTTCAAATGAAGGTGGTGTCTCTTCTTTTTGGGAAAAACTAAATGTATCCGTGTTTCTTCCAGATTTCTTTCTTCTCGTCATCATTTTTCTTCTGATTTAACTTTCGTTCATTTTCGACCGGACTATGAGTGGTCGAGCTGACATTCTGACATGAATGGTTTTCACAATTCAGGAGAAATAGAATTAACGAAACTCTCAATAACACTTTTGGACGATCTCTTCAGTTATAAGTAGAGTTAACTTCCAATTTCTGGGATACCAATGTATTCAAATTAAATGAAAAAAGTTCGAGAGCAACGTGACAATTATGTATGACTTTGACTGTATATGTACGAAGAAACCTCGTATTTTCAAAAACTTGATGAAAATGTATATATTTTTCTTTGAATCTGGTTAAATTCCAACATAAATCAGGAATAGGGTTGTAATTCGTGTAAATCATTCATTTATGAATTGCAAAGCGCTTTCGGTTTTCACGCCATCATCAGTACGATACCTGCAAGTAAGTAATAGTCGAGAAATTTGTTTGAAATCGAAAATTCAATTACTTACTCGTCAAGTTTATACAAGAATATCCTCCTGAGTTGAAATAAAAAACATTAGTAAAACATTAGACATGAACGTTACAATCAGTGTCCATTAAGGTTTAACTATTAAAATTTTTGTATAAAACATTATTGTAAAATTATTCACAACGTGATGCATGACCAGCAAGAGGGGTGATAGGATTTAAACACGAGTATATCTTTTTTTACGTGTGCTAACTAATGTATGGCAAGAATCGGTAGTGTAGTGGTTAGCATATCTGCCTATCAAGCGGAAGGCCGGGGTTCGAATCCTCGCCGGGGTTCGAATCCTCGCCGGGCCTCCGTGCTGGGTAATCACACGTTAAAAGGTAAGGCCTCGTTGATCCATTGCTCGCACAAGTTTCGACTTCTGAGGGTTGACGTTCGTCAGCTGGTTAACGGAACGAACAATTTTAGAACAATTTTTTTAGAACAATCGTGAATAAATCTACGATCATGAAATCCTTGAAGACACACAGACTAGAACTTGAGGATATTTGTGAAAGACAACGTAACTCCTATGATGTCATGTGCGCGTTCAGGGTGTACAAAGAGAACTAGAAGGAACCGCGCTTCAAGACATGGCTTCTGCATCGTGAATCTGGATTGTGGCTTCAGTTCATTTGGGAAAAGGATAGCAATTCACAATTCACCTTTTTTTAAATGAATATCGAACAAGTCATACGAACAAGAACTTGCAGTACGTAATTCGGACATGGCCTCGACCCTCTTCAAACATTACCAAGAAACCAGACACAAAATTGACTTCATCAACACAAAGACCATTGCCACAACAAAAACAATCCACTATAGAATATTTCGCAAAGCAATAGAAATTGAAAAACGTCCTGAATGCCTTAACAAACGAGACGAATCGAAAAGACTTCTTAATTGTTGGAAAACATTACTGTCCCACTTGAACCTCCTCTAATCTTCCCATGTATGGAGACCATTATGTTGTTTTCTCTTTAGTATTTTCGTATACTGTGACTTGCCATAAATGTATTTGTACGTAACATGGTATATATATATATATATATATATATATCCATCTTGACAAAGTGAAGACTCTTCAAAATTGCTAGAGGTAGCGAGTGGATCGATGATATAACTAAAGTTTATTATTGTGCTTAGCACTCGAATGAAGAAAGCAAATGTAGACACGTTATTCTGGGCCATTGCCCTTCGTCAGCACTGTTGTAGTCAAGTACAAGGATGGATAACACTTGAAGAAACATCACGAATGAATGGAGTCATCAAAGGAAGTCAGCCGCACATTTGTGGTTTCGGTCAGAAGACCTGGGTGACATCCATGACCAGGAAATATATAATAAAATTGATAGAGGTACCGAGTGGACATATAATAAAACAGATGTTTAGTATTGGGCTTAGCACTTGAATGAAAAAAGCAACCGTAGACACGTATTTCTGGGTCATTGCCCTTCGTCAGCACGGTGCAGTTGAGTGCAAGGATGGATATCAATTAGACTACTTAGAGAAACATCACAAATGAACGGAGTCATCAACAGAAGCCATAGCTGCCTCCGTGGTGACGTCGTTGATGCCTTGTGAATACAACGTCTTCTGGCCGAAACCACAGATTTGCGGTTGGTCTTTGAACGATCCTGTTAAAAATATATATTCTCCAGTTTTCAACGATACGAAAGGAAAACAACGATAGCGAAAGGTCAATTCTATATTCTATAAACAGGAAGATTGATACTGGAATACACTGATATAGTTATTTTTGTGGTGAGAACTTTGTTTGGTGTGTCTTCTCATGACTTGGGAAGGGTTTGTCAATACATCTTCTATTCACAGCACGAGTATGAATAACTATTTTTCGGAATCAGTGACCGGGCGGCGGTGACAAATTTTTGGGCAAATTTTCTCAATCTGCCTTTGAATTAGGAAACTCTTGAAGCAAACAAGTTATAGTCTGTAGAAAATGTTATGCGCCATGTGGTAGGTACTTCATCGAGAATTTGCTTTTATTGGAACACACTGTATACTTCCAATATGCCCCAAGAATTTTCGGCAATCTCACGATGTTACCAGTTCCATTTGTATTGGGTATTCTGTGAAAAGTTTTGAGCGATGTTTTAATGTGTGGCAACCTGTAAAACGTCTTCAATGCAAATCTTTGTAAAACTTTATGAACGTAAATTCTTTCTACATGAAATTGAAATCAGATCAAAAATTCATTCCAAAACCGTTTTTTTTTTCGTTTTACCTCCTCTCTAGGTAGTTAATATTAAAATTCAACTCGATCAGAATATACAATTTTCAGCCCAATGTCTCATATAGGGATAGTTATATGATGACAAATTTCCAAATTCATTCATTTTCAAGAAATATATATATATATAGGGAGAGGGAGAGAGAGAGAGGATGGGTAGTAGTTGCTGACTAGTTAGGAATGGAACCAGTAAATAGAGATGTGTGTGAAGTTAGCAACGAAAATGTAGCAACGTTTCTGTGAAATTCGTTGCCAGCAACGATTCCATAGTACGGATTTCATGCAATGAAATCAAATTGATTTAATCGAAATCATACTTTTCTAGGCATGAATCGTGATTATATGAATGGGTTATGTTCCAAAAATATTCAGACATTGACAAAAAATATTAGAGGACTTTTGAATAGGATGGAAAGAGTGAAAAAATTCAAATATCACTCTTCCTTATAAATTTTAAGTTATATAACTACCATAAGCCGAAAATAAGAGAGAAAGCCACCTGGAAATTTTCACAGAATACTCAAAATATCATGTTTTCTTCGTAAAAAGATAGTAAGGAGTTTTCAGATCGGGCAGAGAGCCAGGAAATATTGAAAATAGTTATTGTTGGTATCACTTTCATATTTCTACCAATCATTACTCAAAAACGAAAAAGAAAGCCACCTGGAAAATCTCGCAGAATACGTGAAATATCATGTTCTTTTCGAATAAAAATAGTACGGAATTTTCAGATCGGACGGAAAGCCAGAAAAAATTTAAAAACAGTATTGATGGTATGACTTTCATATTTCTATCAATCATTACTCGAAAACGAAAAAAAAAGCCACCTGGAAAATCTCGCAGAATACGTAAAAAATCATGGTCTTTTCGAATAAAAATAGTACGGAAATTTGAGATCGAACGGAAAGCCAGGAAAAATTGAAAATCAGTATTGTTGGTATGACTTTCATATTCCTATCAATCATTACTCGAGAACGAAAAAGAAAGCCACCTGGAAAATCTCGCAGAATACGTAAAAAATCATGGTCTTTTCGAATAAAAATAGTACGGAAATTTGAGATCGAACGGAAAGCCAGGAAAAATTGAAAATCAGTATTGTTGGTATGACTTTCATATTCCTATCAATCATTACTCGAGAACGAAAAAGAAAGCCACCTGGAAAATCTCGCGGAATACGTGAAATATCATGTTCTTTTCGAATAAAAATAGTACGGAATTTTCAGATCGGACGGAAAGCCAGGAAAAATTGAAAATCATTTTTGATGGTATGACTTTCATATTTCTATCAATCATTACTCGAAAACGAAAAAGAAAGCCACCTGGAAAATCTCGCAGAATACGTGAAATATCATGTTCTTTTCGAATAAAAATAGTACGGAATTTTCAGATCGGACGGAAAGCCAGAAAAAATTTAAAAACAGTATTGATGGTATGACTTTCGCATTTCTATCAATCATAACTCGAAAACGAAAAAGAAAGCCACCTGGAAAATCTCGCAGAATACGTAAAAAATTCGAAAAGAACATGATATTTCACGTATTCTGCGAGATTTTCCAGGTGGCTTTCTTTTTCGTTTCCGAGTAATGATTGATAGGAATATGAAAGTCATACCATCAATACTGATTTTCAATTTTTCCTGGCTTTCCGTTCGATCTCAAATTTCCGTACTATTTTTATTCGAAAAGACCATGATATTTCACGTATTCTGCGAGATTTTCCAGGTGGCTTTTTTTTTCGTTTTCGAGTAATGATTGATATAAATATGAAAGTCATACCATCAATACTGTTTTTAAATTTTTTCTGGCTTTCCGTCCGATCTGAAAATTCCGTACTATTTTTATTCGAAAAGAACATGATATTTCACGTATTCTGCGAGATTTTCCAGGTGGCTTTCTTTTTCGTTTTTGAGTAATGATTGGTAGAAATATGAAAGTGATACCAACAATAACAATTTTCAATATTTCCTGGCTCTCTGCCCGATCTGAAAACTCCTTACTATCTTTTTACGAAGAAAACATGATATTTTGAGTATTCTGTGAAAATTTCCAGGTGGCTTTCTCTCTTATTTTCGGCTTATGGTAGTTATATAACTTAAAATTTATAAGGAAGAGTGATATTTGAATTTTTTTCACTCTTTCCATCCTATTCAAAAGTCCTCTAATATTTTTTGTCAATGTCTGAATATTTTTGGAACATAACCCATTCATAAAATCACGATTCATGCCTAGAAAAGTATGATTTCGATTAAATCAATTTGATTTCATTGCATGAAATCCGTACTATGGAATCGTTGCTGGCAACGAATTTCACAGAAACGTTGCTACATTTTCGTTGCTAACTTCACACACATTAAATAGAGGGGCTTTGCAGCAATTAAAAGAGTACCCTTTAAAGTATATCCAAGCTTTCGGAAATTTTATTTATTTTTTCCATCATCAGGGAGGCTATAAATTGGAAGTGTTTGTGGTTGTATTAAGAAATAAATGAGTGTTAAACTCACAACTTTGGTGAAGATGCATAATGATCGAGATGTAACAGTTAATTATTGTGCACATAGTGTTAAGTGGCATAAAATACAGTACAAAATGAGAACTTGGTGAATGACATCGATAAAATTCGTAAAAACTTTAAAATGAATAAAAATATATGAATATTTTAAAAATTATCACGGGCACCTGTTGCACGAGGTTAAGCGAGGATATATATATATATATAAATATATATAAATATATATATATATATATAATCTTCACTCTGTCAAGATGAGTGCTGGGGGTTAAGGAGACTTAGGCCTCGCCACCAAGTCAAGCAGTCTTGAGAATGGCTCCAAAGTGGGAGCCGAAACGTCGAAAGAAGAAAAATTCCAGACGCGGTTCAACCGGAAGTTCCAGAGAGCATATATATATATATATATATATATATATATATATATATTTGTTATTCGGGGAGTTCATCTCTTGGTTTGTCGGTATTGAGTTTCGACGTTTCGCCAACAATTGGCATTTTCGAGAATATTACTTCTCCTTCTGGATCACCAAAACAATATAGGGAAAACGAAATATAATCAAGTTGAAGGAATACAACGAAAAACAAATGACCGAGTAATTTCAATGATCATAATATAAATTATCCTCTTCTTCGTATTGATCATTTCTCAAAAACTGATGAGAAATGTTCGATTGTTCGTCACACTAACTTTAATTCGAAGAAAAGTGAAAATTGAATATTGTGAAGTAGAGGAAAGTTGAAAAAATATCAACCATGAAAGTACAAATTACCTTATGGGTACCTTCATTTGGAAACGAATTAATTACATTGAATCCGTATTCCAGTTTTATGATATAGCACCCACTCATATATCCATTCAAATCTCACAATACAATTGGATCATGAATATGGACTTAAACATTTATAGCCATCCATTCGTTTTATTCAAGTTCTGATGACCTTCGAAACGACAAAATCATTTGACGTAATAACCGATATTTTATGACAGCTGTTCAATTGGCTATATGATTTAAATTGAATGGTATTTTCCACATGCAAACGAATGAACGAGTTTATGTGAATTCAGTGCACATATTATGCGAATATGAATATTAGGATGGAACTGCTGAAAGAAACAATGATACAGCACGGGTGTGGTGTATAGAAAAAAACCGTTCCATCAATAGATAATTCACAGTTGCATTTGCTTTTATGGCTTAGAGCCTGAATTGGCGCTGTTTTATAATTGACATTTCTTCTGATATCTCATGCAGTCAATATCTCCTTCTGAGCAGGAAAAATTGATATAATTTGTTTATTCAATTATCGTGAATTATGATAATATAGTAAAGTGAAAGTACAATAAATATCAGGACTATTTTGTCATCATATCTACTGAGTTATGACAGTAAGGGCCAGTTGTGGCAATTCCAATGAACTGTGGTTCAACTGAACCAAGATCAGTTGTCAGGCAACAAACGATTCGATAGGCCTTAGCGACTGAGCTCCTGAGTTCACTTGAACCATAGTTCATTGAAGTCATCACAACTGGTTCAATGATATTAAATTTGATTTCCATCAAGGATATTATCCTGTCAGCCAGTGGCATATCCAGGATGAGATTCAAAAAAAGAAATCATTTCAGAGTATACTTTTAAATTTCGAGAATTTTCTTGCCGACGTTTCGAATTCAATTGAATTCTTCTTCAGGGCTCTGTAACAATGAATATTCTTAAATATACCTCCCACACAACTCATATGATAATTGTCTTTTCAATTTCACAAGAAATGATGAATTCTTAATCAGATCACTCACCGAGAAAGGAGTTTTTTCGTGCAACCTCATAACTATTTTGAAAAACAGACATATTACTTATAAGGTTAACACGAAAAAACTATTTTTTCGATGAGTAATCTGATTGAGAATTCATCATTTCTTGTAAAATTGAAACGACAATAATCATAAAGTTTTGTAGGAGCTATATTTATGGAAAGTCATTGTTACAGAGCCTTGAAGGAGAATTTATTTAAAATCGAAAAATCGACAAGAAAGCAATTGCTTTTTTAAGAAAAATTTATCCTTTTACCCAACCAACCTTACTCTGGAATAATTATTGGATCACTAACCAGTCAACTGATTATATTGTTATATGTTTGAAAATGAGATTGTAATCAACCATACTCGACCAAGAAAATGTCTAGAGCAAATGATTTTCGATTGGTAGGAGAAAATACGGACACCAATACGAAAGGCGTCCCAAAGAAGGTTTATCTCCATGTAACAAGAATTGATCATTGTACCATATGAGCGGATCTGAATGAATACTCATCAGTGGAAAAACTGATACAGTTCTAAATCGCATTATACGGTTTGATAATCGCCATAAAATATGCAGAAGAATTGTTATAAATATCATCTGAAAACTTATTGGAGCATGTTGAGTCAACGAAATGTTTGAAATTCTACACAAGCTATGGTATTCATTTGTCAGCAGGTAAAATTTTACCTGCTACCTCTTCAGAAATCTGAGAACTGCACTTTGTCAACCTCAATACAGGTTCATTAAGCTCGAGTCGAATCACTTTTGAGATATGAAATATGTTTATGGGATGCTTCAGTTCAGTCACAAAATGCTTTCATTATCCACAAAAGGATTATTCGAACCATGGTGAATAAAATTAATAGAAACTCATTCAGAGAGATCATTGAGAGTTTCGAAATTTTTCTACTAGAAATGCGCTGATTTTGGACTCTTCTATTCACCACTTTAATACTATTCGAAATAGAAACGTTCATGTTCATTTTTTAAGTTTTCTATTCGTGTCAAGTCCTGGCTCTATTCAGTCCTAAGAATTAATGAAAATCTTCCTACCTATGTTTCATAGATTATGAAGACAAGTATATTGTCTTTCCATCGCTACTTCAAACACCTATAATTCATTTCGAAACTCTGTTTCTCTTTCTCTTTGATACCACTAGTTCATCTCTATACCACAAAAATTTCTCTACATTTTATTTAACGCATATCCCAGGTTTCTAGGAAACCCCTCAGAAGCTCAATCAAGAGCTTATGCGGACAAGGGATACCCTGCACCTACAGTTTATGAAGTGGAAACAGAACCAGTTTGTCTCCATGGCTGGGCGGCAAATATTGCATTTGAAAAATTCTAATACATCCAGGACTACTACATTCAATATCACTGCAAACTTGGAAGTTTTTTTGATTACTCGTTGAAGGAACTTCGAGTTCAGAACAGATGAAATTGGAGGTATAGATGGAATAAATTTACATTTCCTATTTAGAAATTTTCTGAATGTTCTTCACATTTATTTTTCATGGTGTCACTGCCCTGATTTGATATCGAATTAGTACAATCAGCCCCTCAAAAAAAGAATACAACAAGGAATGGTTGACAGAGAAATAATAAGGGCATCGCCAGGTGAGAATTTTTTTTGTATACTTAGTCCGGAAAATGCTTTTTCGCGTTCCGAGAGAGAGCTTATCGCCGCGGCCGCTCCGGCCAAGGCAAGATAATCTCTGCGCGGCCATAGTATGAACAATATTTTTCGTGCAACAGTAAACATTATATAATTCCAATGAACATTAGGTCGAATAAAAAACAGTAAACTGATACCCTGAGGGCCAATTGCACCACTCCAACTCAATAGAGATTCAACTAAGCTTGGGTTTATCATTTAAGAACAAAAAAGCTGATTAGCAAATCCATAATAACAATGAAATTTTGCCTAGAGATCAATTACCCTAACTTCAAACTGATAATTTTGCACTCTACGCGCATTTCGCTAACAAGGTGTGCATCTTCAGGAGAAAATAAACTTCATTAAATCTAAAGAAGAGGGCTATATTCATATAGTTTACAACTTTGCGAAAACTACCAATATGGACTTCGTCCAATAACTACTAATTATTCTAACTAGGTTGTCAACAATAAACTAAAAAGCGAAACAAAAGGGATGGGCCCTTTGTCACGTTCATGCTATTTTTACATTTTCTAGACTCTCACAGGCATCAGGTAGCCTTGTGTCAGGCACATGCTAAATCAGTTTCAGATTGCTTTCACCAATTCTGTGGTCATTGTCCAGAGCATGTTGGACGACACTGAACTTTTCTACCCTTCCGTATTCCATTTGTGCGAAATACTTGTGAAGTTTATGAATAGCTGATCCTTTGTCTTCAGATTTAGTGTGAATTATCTCGAAGATGCCAACCTCGTTAGCAAAACGCGCGTTGGTTGCAAAAACTATCAAGTATGTGTTAGGGTAATTAATCTCTACAAAAAGTTTCTACTTTATAGTGATAAAATTCACAACAGGGCCACTCAAGTCAGTGGCCTAGGGCTACAAATTTGCTCAGGACGGGGCTGAACATGAGAAACAAATCAGGTAAGTTCATTCTGATATACGACAAATAACGATTGCAGGCAATATGACTCAATCATTGAAATGGGCTGGCGGGTGCGATTTATTTTTGTTGCATGCATGGCAATACCGTTGCTTTTTTTATTGTTGATGTGAAATGAACCTCAGAATCTCTTACTCCGTAGATGATCATTAGATCACTTCAGCCTTGGATTCACTCATTTCCAGTCTCTAGGAATGTTCATAGATCAATATAAGAAATGGACTATATGGATCATGAATATGCAATGAACGATTTGGCACAACTTTTGCTGAAATATACGATAATTTACTGAGATGAAATATATTAAAAACCATTTATACGTGTCGAATAAAGGAGTTGGGACTAAGACAAAGTTGCTTCTGGTTCTAATTACCTGTCACAGCAGATATGTATAAGTATATATTGCTGCCTTCATTATTTTTTTCCGAAACGGATAGTGTCTCCACTTTATCCACAATCACAGGCTCACTGAACTCTACCACATTTTTGGATAAAAATTCTTCAGTTTCTTTTTCCATGATGACCGGAAGATATGTGTCTCTCGTTGACTATACCTGCTTCACTAGAAGTCATAATTACAAGAATTGTCACATGAAAGAATATATTGTTAGAGAATGGAATTCACCTTGCACATGTCAATGCTGCAACACACAGAAGAATTCAATATTATTATTCATAAATTCACCTTCCTATCGTAGTATTTTCCAGCTAATAAGAGTCAATTCACCTAAGATTGATCATTCGCTTAATCTCGATTATGATTACTTTTCGTAATCCAAATCTGTGTTTGAATTATTCAATTCTGAATACCTTTGACGTTGTTTCGTACGTGGATCTATATTTATATTCCACTTCCAAAATGTAGCGCTAATCTGTGTCACCAACTCGAAGCGTATTCGAATGTTTGCGAAACGAGATGCCAAATTAGTGTAAAGAAGAACCGTGCATACAGATCATAATATCAAAATAGTAGGTAATTCAATTTCCTATCGGTCATAAAATACATTTAGCGAAATTAAACTGGATTTACACCTGCAAACGCATTTTGAACATCTGCCGACTGCGTGACGTCGGGAAGTTATATTTCAACTATTGAAAACATCTGACTTCTACATTGAAAAGAGTTGCAGGAAATGAACTGCAAAGAACAACAAAAATCCAAAGAGATTTTAAGAAATGCTCGGAAATAGGGCGAAACTCAGATGAAATGCGTCTTTTGAAGCTATACAAAGCAATATTCAAAAGGACGACTGAATAGGGTGTCTGCATGAGACAATTTATTATCATTGTTCTATCAATTAAATCAAATATTCTAGATGAACAATTTGTTCAGGCCAGCCTCAACTCAACCTACACTGTAGGCTGATGGACTGACGACTAACACCTATTAGAAAACAACTACTCCCCTGGCTTGTATTTCGAGGGGCATTGGTGTTAGTACAGGATTCTTCACCGAAGAAATTCCTGCCAAAATTAATTTTCGATTATTGAGACGGGTCGTTCCTTATTATTATTATCGTTCGCTTTTTTGGGGTGAAAAATGTTTCTCTTGCCCGAATTTTGATAATTCTGTTAATGAAGTGAGGTGAGGAGACAAAAGTTTCAGGTTTATCGACCAACCACCCTTTCATGGATATATACCTACGCCGTGGCTTCTTCAACGGACACCAATAATATTATTAATATTTTGTTCTAACAATCAGTAGATATTATCACCAAACACACTGAATTGCAAGAATAGGTTGTTTGGCTTTCACGATTTGAAAATTAACTTCCTCATATTTTGCTGAATCGATATGACAGACCGTAGGTTCGATCCAATGTAGACATCAAGTAACAGCATCCCAGGACTTTACTCCCCTAGGAGTCTGATTCTCAAATTCAAACAAAATATGCGTTGAGAGTTCTTCGAAATAACAATGTGTATCTTAGGTATTATAAAAAAAAAATAAACTTTTATCGCTTCAACAAATTGTCTGTGCCGTTCGTTTCTAGTACAGCTTATCCAATCCAACTTTGCAAAGAACCATTGACGTATATGCCCAGCATTCTCTGTGAAGTATAGTAAGATAAAAAAACACCTATTATATGTGTTCACTGTGTTGCAATTTATTCCTGGTATCTGAGTTCGTGCCAGAATGGATTGGATAAGCTGTACAAGGAAACAGACGAAGTCCATATATATATATATATATATATATATATATATATATATATATATATATATATATATATATATATATATATATATATATATACAAGCTGAATTTTTCTGGGTTTTTTATCCGTTAGGTTTATTCTGATCTGTTCGACGTTTCGAATTCCGGACCTAGTCGGATAATGACTGAGGAGAGTCATTATAAATACCAGTTTCCGTGGAGAACAGACAATTGAAGTCTTTGCTTGCTCTTGCTTGGTTGCTTCGTAAGGGGAGTGATTGACCAGGACGGTATGGACAGATATTCGTCTCACAGTTCTTGAGAATGAATTCAAAATGGAATTCGAAACGTCGAACAGATCAGAATAAACCTAACGGATAAAAAACCCAGAAAAATTCAGCTTGTATATTGAAGATCCGTGAAAACATCAAATTCTACATAATACCTGGATGGGCAGGATGCAGCCATAATATCGGACCTAGTCGGATAATGACTGAGGAGAGTCATTATAAATACCAGTTTCCGTGGAGAACAGACAATTGAAGTCTTTGCTTGCTCTTGCTTGGTTGCTTCGTAAGGGGAGTGATTGACCAGGACGGTATGGACAGATATTCGTCTCACAGTTCTTGAGAATGAATTCAAAATGGAATTCGAAACGTCGAACAGATCAGAATAAACCTAACGGATAAAAAACCCAGAAAAATTCAGCTTGTATATTGAAGATCCGTGAAAACATCAAATTCTACATATATAATATATATATATATATATATATATACATATATATATATATATATATACATATATATATATATATATATATATATATGTTGTTGTTGAGTTCGGGTTGAACCGCGTCTGGAGTTTTGTTTTGAGAACAAAACTCCAGACGCGGTTCAACCCGAACTCAACAACAACACACAACTGACCGCGGAAACCTATCCGAACACATATATATATATATATATATATATATATATATATATATATATATAAATAAGACCAAAAAAACTATACAGGTAGTGGCTGCACTACCCTCAAATTGTCAAGTATATGAACAGCTATCCTTAGTCTTTTACTATCATTAGAAATTTGAAGGATTGTGGTCCAAATTTGAAAAAATCGAGTTGAAATAATAACGAAGATTAGTTATCATTGACTCCTCCCTCTTGGCCCTAATAAGTGAGGACTATCTGTTTCGGCTCACCTGTTACAGCAGATATGTATAAAAATATATTGCTGCCTTCGATACTTCTTCCTGTAACAGTTGCTGCTTCTTTTCCCAGTTGTCCCACCACAATATTTTGTTTATTGGATTCCACATTCTTTGATAAAAACTCTTCCGTTTCCTTTTCCATGGTTTCCGGTAGATACACCTAATTCACTTGTTGATAATACTAGAAGTCATACATTTCTATTGTTATAAAATTAACCTTGCACATGTCACTCACAACGGACGTAAAATGAATGTATTGATCATTTATGAATTTTTCGACCGGTTCGAACGATACATATCGTCAAGCCAATCAAAGTCAATTTGCTCATACTTGGTTACGATAACTTTTCATAGCATGCCCGACTGTTTGCATCTGGAGTTCTATATTGTTCTGTTGAACGGCTTTGAAATTTCAACACGTGTATCGTTCATAAGTATCGTACTTGGATTTACATTCCACTTCCAATATGTAAAGTGTTTAACCTGTTTCTACTCCCTACCAATTCCAGAACCGTACCTGTTGCTTATATGCGGAATGGCAGGCAAGTTTTTGATGTCAAAACTCAACGTTGATTTTCGAATTTTCTACTGGCGCCGAGTACTAGCATTGTTTATAGAGTTATAGTTAGAGCACTGTTTATAGAGATATAGTTAGCCAACCTTATGGAAATATCATTTGTAAAGTAATGTCTTTTCTTTCATTTTTCGGTAATACTTCGGTCGCTATGAGCACCTTTTTTTTGAATTTTTTTGTGGAACTCACGTAATTCGGTCTCCTCTACAGAATATTTTAAATTATAAAATTTTGGGCGGTCTCGTATATTTTCGGAGATACAGGTCCATGAGCTGACTTTGGCGAGAACACTCAATGGTTAGATCGCCATACTCAGTTTGCATGTTTATATGGGGCTGTTGACTGTCCAGTCATTATGGATTTTTATGATTTTTGTGTGTGTTTAGGCTTTGATAGCGATTGTGGAGATATTCAAGAAGCTTGGAAATATACAGTGAAATAACTGGAAGGTTTGCTGCTTTTCATTTATTGTGAGCGTATATTTACTTTTTGTTGTTATCTAGTTCTGGATATAAACCAGTTGATCTTTTATACAATCTTCACGGTATGGGTGATAATGTATAATTTAGTGTGTAATGCATAATACTGATAAGGAAGAATCACATCAACCAGCTGAAAACTGCCACTTCTGATACTTTCTTATTGCTTGAATACATTGAATAAATTTTATATTCAAGTGACAGAAGTAAATTTTTCCAGCTGAGAGGAGTAATTTTCAATTATTTCAGGTGTGCGTTAATCATTAAATTATGCAATATTCGTTCAGTAAGCCCGACTTGATAGCAGAAACTCCTAAATCCAAGTCTCATCTAGAAACAACCTCGAGTTTTCCAAATTTTACAATGTTTTGATAATAAGAAACCTTCGAATTTGTTCAATTAAATGTTCTTTAAGTATTCAACTGGCGATTGTGTCACTTCTCACGCAGAAATTAATGAGAAATTGAAAATTTCACGAACAAAAGGAACACGAGAACATCGAAGCTCCAGATATACTGTATACTGTTACGAAATGTCCTAGCGCCGGCCCTGTCGCTCATGAACGCAGAATAATATGGGGGGGTCGAAAAGAAAACCCCATTTTTCCAGGAACTCTGGTCACGCGTGGAATATTCGATCATCGGGATTTGTCTGGAGGATTCTCCATGGATGTGAGCGGGTATATATACGGGAGTGACATGTTATATCACTCTACCAACGTTTATATATACAAAACTCAGGAATTATATTTGGGACAGCAGCAAAAGCGAAAGTGTACTCTTATAACAATATATTTCCAATATTTCGACAATCGGTTATTGTCATCATCAGGGAGATTGTTAGTGAGGATGGTCGCATGAGATGGTTAAGAAAGTCAGATGACACATAGTTAAAAATTTCAAAAACATTGATTGAGTTTTGTTCTTAACTTATCAGCAAAGACTTCCTCTCCTCTATCTATACATATATATATATATATATATATAATATGAATATTTGAACAATGGTATTAGTGTCTATTAGTTGAATACTACAAATACGGAAAGTTTCACAGCTTGTCGAATATATTATGTACCTAGAGGAAGAAACCCGAAATTTTCTCCGAAAGATCTCGGCGCATTTGCTTGCATACCTATAGAATAGAGAGCGACTGAGATGGTCAGTTATCTTCCTGAATTTGATAAGCAATAACTATTTTCAGTATATTGCTCCAACATTCCTTTATCGAAATAAACTCGGGATATCACATATTAGCATAAAGTTTGGAAAGACGAGTAGCCACCCCTATTTTTACGACCCTGGGCCAAGAAAAACGCGTAAGAAATATGATACAAATTTGTTCATGTAATGAGATGATATATCCAAAGTTTCATGGAATAATATTATTATACATTCACGAAGTTCTAGAGAACTTTTTTCATTATTGAGTGATAACTGTATTTCATAATTTAATTTTTTTGAAAAATTGAGAATTTACGATGATTTTTGTCTGTGTGCCATAGTCTATTGTAATATTTTCGAATTGAACGATTTCCAATCAAATAAGAACGATTGTTTTTCCATATTGTACTCACTACACACTCTACCTACAAGGAAATACTGGTGTCAAGCAGTATTTTCATTACAATATAGTGATTTTTCTTCACTATGAAACAGCTATAGTCGTATTATGCAATGATTTGCTCTTGTATTCTTTTATTGAATACGATATTATCAACAGACACAAAGCTTTGAGAAAATATTCACGAACTCCTGTTAATGTTTTTCCAGAATCATCTGTAGTAGATGCGAAAATATAAAACAAAATCAAAAAGCAATTTCTAGATAAAGATTTCTGAAAGACGTTTTTCGATGTATTAATTATTGTGTATTCAAATCGGTCGATAGAGAAAATATATTTGCAGGATTCTTTGTCGTTCGTGAAAAAATGCAAGTGAAAAATCGATTCCCATTACATTCGTCATTGTTGTTTGTAAATATTCAAGGTTACTGGCAACTTATCGAAACTTTCCATATTTGTGTTATATGTGGTTGATATATATATATATATATATATATATATATATATATATATATATATATATATATATATATGTCCGCTTCTCAACTTCGAATTAATTTCATCACTGTGAGTATATTTCATAATAACTTTTTTCCCCTACTGAAAACAAAAAAACTGTGGAAGAAATTGCCATAGGTATAATGATTCAAATTATGATTAGATTGAAACTGATTGAGGTTTTGCAATATTCTGCCACTTCGGATATTTTGACAGTGTTCATTTCGAAACGCTTATCCAAAATTTCTAGAATTTTAATTTTTCCAAGAAATGGCGATTGCCTCTCAGACAAATAAGTTCTGGAACGAAACTAGAATTGTAAAATAGACGTCTTATATGACTCTTACGGTCGACCAAGTTGAGGTTCAATTTATAAATGGAATACAATCACTTCCGATTGAAAGCAAATGAGTGTTGAATCGTTTGAATCGCGTTATTCAGTTGTGTTTTGTGTATTTAGTATCGAAGATAAATGGTTTTCATTTTGATGGTGCCGAGTATTCAAAAAGAGCCTATTCAGTTTAACGTTACATGGTAAAAGTTCACCTTAGAAAAATGCAATATTTCCATTTTCTCAAAGATTTTTGCTTGTTGAATTTTTGAGTCATCTGATGGCTTTTTCTCTGCGAAATATTTTCTTGAAGCAGAAATACATTGCCCATTCGTCAACAATTTCTCGTTGATTTTGTATGGCCTCTGCTTCCAGTATTAAGCCTAATTTGCCATGCTGAAGACCTCTAATTGGAAGTTCCCTATTCGAAATAAGCTTTTGAGCTCTTGCCAATATAATACATAACTCAATGTCAACTTCCAAGAAATATTTATACTACCCAGCGAAATTTTTCGTCTCACATTACATGTTACCATGTAAGATAATTTAACATAACATTTCCCACGAAGAATCCGATAAGCAGACTCGGCTCGAGTCTTATCGACCGATATCGAACTATTCATCAGTTCCTCATGACGTTGAGATAGTATTTCGTTCGTTGAAAATGAACATAATACGCCGAGAGATAGACCATTGCAATTCCTAGTTATTCATTTTGATAATTATGATGTTGTTAGTTCGAAAAAAAAACTGGAATGGACATAAAATTCCCATATAAAATGGTCAATAATAAGACACGATGTCATCAATCCTCTCACTTCTCCAATGTTGTACTAAATCGAGGTCCCACTCGAGGTCAAACATCACATCAACATTAAGACGAATTAGCATTACCTCTTTGCGAAACGTTTCTTCACTAATTACCTCAGCTACAGACTACGTGAGCAGGGATCCAAGGATTTTCTGCAGACGTTAGACAAAGTTCAGATCAATTTTAGTCTTTTTGGCAGAATAGGTAGCGTTGCGTCACTTGTTTTAATTAATCTTCGAACTCATATTTCAAAAACAATAATTTCAATTAGCGAAAATTGAATTAATTTCAATAACCTCGAACTGGCTTTCTATGATAAATTACCACTAGCTTCGGTGTGAATTAAAACTGGTTCGATTTTTAGTTCCAGAAGTCGACAATCGAGACAAGGGAAACTATAGTTAACTGGTATTGGATAGAGACTTCAAATCCACGAGTTATGTCACAATTTTTTTCGATTTTTCTAGTGATAGTAGTAGTCAAAATGATGCCATTCAACGTGAACTATATCCAACCTTACGGCCGCACTCTATCATTAACTCCTTTGAAACCTGTTGAAATCGATGACTAAATCGATATAAAAAATACAAGCACTCAATAATTTAATCTTTCTCAACGTTGGTTGAAAATTTTATATTCACGTGATCACTGAAGATTTTTCAATAACATTAAGTAATTGGCAATCATTGTGTAATGGTGACGTTACTTCATTTTCTATGATCAACTGAATCGCTCTGAATAATTGATATTCTGGATGTATTCCAGGAATGGTTCCAGGATAATACCGGTCTATTCTAAATAGTATTCATAAGAAGTATAATTATACTTGATTTATTCATAGAAACCTAGAATATTTTATTATGTGTATTTTATGAATAAACCATCAGAGAATAATCCCATTATTATTCTGAGAGAAGTCACAAGTCATTTGAAAGTGTCCCGTTTACATTATCTGGGAATATTTCTAGAATGTTGAGTATTTTTTGGAATTATTCTTGGAATATACGGATATTCTTTGAAAACGTTCCTAAATTAATCTGCGTATAGAAGAAGAAGTCCAGTTTTCAAATATTGTTATTTCTTTAATATTTCTTGAAGTTCAAATGAGGTTCGTCCTTTTGTTTCTGGTACTACACAATGAATAAAACATGCACTCGCAGCCATACACACCGAAAACAGCCAAAAACACTGTGCCATTCCATGACTCTCGAGCAATATGGGAAAGCCCATGGTAACTATGAAAGAAGACATGAAACAAGAGAAAGATGCCACAGAAAATGCTATCGAGATAGTATTCGACGGAAAAATCTCACTAGTAACGGTCCAGGGTAATCCACTCAGACCAAAACTGAAAACTAAAATAAAAGTTATGAGTGACACAATAGGTAACCAAAAAAGCTTATCTGTCAAAGGAACATTTCCTTCCTGTAAGTAGAAATAAAATCCAAGTAATGCCATGGATATGGATGTGCCTGTCGAAGAAATAAAAAGCAGCATTTTTCTACCTACTTTTTCCACCATCGCAGCTGTGAAGATAGTGGCCAGAACTTGAATTAAGCCTATTAGATTGGTGGACACAATGGTGGGTATACCGGTTCCTGAAGCTTCAAATATGGGATCCAAGAATGCAATAATTGCATTGATGCCGGAGAATTGTTGAGACATTAACAATCCCACGCTTATAACCAGAGATTTTCTCAAACCTTTGTCTTTTAATATCAGCGTAATTCCTCCACGTCTTCCCTTACGTTCCAACTCCAACGCTTGACATATATTTCGTACCTCTTCTTGAATTAGGTCTTGACTTTTATTCCGTAACAATGACAAGGCACCCACTGCTTCTTCATTCTTCCCTCTACCTACCAGAAATACTGGAGATTCCGGGATGAAAATTCCGAAAAAAATTAGGAATAACACAACTGGAGCAGCACAACATAACGTCAGAACTTTTACAGACAAGAATGGACCAATGAGAAAAACATATAGGACTCCTGACGTGAGAAACACTGCCATGAGAGACCCGACTCTTCCTTTGTTATGAAGTTCGGATATTTCAGCTAGATACATGGGAACAACAGCAAAGACACTACCCACCATTAACCCCATCAACAATCTAGTTGCATAGTATATCCTGATGTCGGCTGCAAAAGACAATATCACGAGACATGCCAGTTTGGGTATAGCAAGTATAATCAGAGTTCTCTTCCTGCCCAGAAGATCTGCCAGCTTTCCGGCAAACAGAGGGCCAATTGCCGCTCCCAAGCAATATAAAGATGCAATCCATGATTCTTCTATGGGTGATATTGGTTTGGCTAAAGGGTTTGTTTCTGGATCAGCGTTCTTGAGTAGAGGAACGACAGGTGAAGTCCATCCAAATCCGCTGCCACATGCAAATATCAGTAGATTCACTGAAAAAAAATATTTCAATATCAGACTACATCTAAGAGCGCTATTCCACTTTTATATCTTCGAGTCAACTGAGGGAGAGAAGATACAATAATAATAAAAATAATAATCTTTATTGCACATCAGGTAACCAATTATCGGACAATTATGTTAAAGATTAGAAAATAAGAAGTACAAATTGTGTCAAATGTTTAGATAATAATTTTCGGAATATTTTTTCAGTATGACTTCTAGGTTATTATAGGTTATGTCAAGTTCATGAGAGATGAGATTAAAACTATCACAATTATTTCGGTTAGGAGAATTACACAAAATATTTGTTCTAGAATAAGAACAGTAAAATAGTTGCAGCATTATGTGGATTATATCGTGGTACGAGGGAATGCAATTTTGAGAGAAGTGTTGGTGAATCAATCCAGTAATAAACTAATTTATACAGGAACACTAGTCCAGCATTTATTCTTTTCAATTGTATGGGATCAATTTCAGAAAGTTGTGGCAACACAGATTCTTCAACATCCCTCTCAGGGTAAACATCATCAAACCTTAGGGTGAGAAACTTTAAAAACCTCACCTGAACTTTTTCCAAAGCAGCAATATGAATATTGTAATGAGGATTCCAAATGACTGATCCATATGCTAACTCATATCTTACAAGGGAAAAGTATAAATCTTTTATCGCAAGTTCATTAATAAAAGTTCTACAGTTCTGAATAATAAATCACGGTGATTTCATTGCCGTCAATGTAATATGAGTAATAAATATTATTCAAGAAGTCGAAGTTTCTATTAAACTTGATCTTTAATATCATCTACTCTGGTGAGGTGGCTACTACTGATATTGAAGTTATATGAAGTTGGTTGTAACCTGCGAGTATATGAAGAGATTTTACATTTAGAAATGTTCAGATCGAGTCCATTGATCGATTCTATCGAAGGCCTTAGAAATGTCAGTACAAATAACATCTAACAGTCCCTTATTGTCCAGATTTTTTGGTATACTCTATAAGGTTCGGGTTTGTATAACGATTCTGCTTGAAGCATTTTCGACGGGGAGATAGTACCGGTTAATTTGGAGTTGTTCAATATGGCTATTGAACGATAATTAAATTATCACACTTCTTTAGAATATAACAAACACGTCACAGGCTACTTTACATCTGTTGGGAAATGATTTATTTCTCAGAGCAGCTTTGAAAATGTTCAATAACGGTTTTACTACAATATATATAGAATTTTTATTCAGAAAACTTGGTAGTTTGTCAGGGCCATATGTTAATTTGTTCGGTGATTTTTTCATTGACTTGATAACCTCCGCTTCACTAAAAGGTAGTATTTGAATATTCGTGCTGTGGATGTCATTGACGTACGTTGTGTTCATTCCAAAAATTAATAAACACTTTTGAAATAATCTGAGAATCCATCAACTATCAATTCGGGTTTGTCAAGCACTACGGTATTCAGTGATAATTTGCATTGAATGCTGGTTGTTCCATTTTTTCGAATCGGTGATTATATTATATTTCCTTCAATCTAATTTTGGTAATTAGAGAATGCTTATCGAATGCTCATTGAAGATATGAATTTATATCAAATTTCTGAAGATTGTAGCTCCGGAAAGCACCTCTTTCGGTAGGGGAATCCGCAGATATTGGATGTTCCGTTCAAAAATAACTCTTGGGAGATCTTTGCTATGGAACCGTTGATATTACTTGTACTCGACACGCGTAACAAGGTTAACATATTCATGAGAACATTGATTATCCTTAAGATGTTAACCTTTTTAGCGAAACTTGCTTTGAGTGCTATTAATATCAGTTTGGTGTTAGGGTATTTGATCCCCAGAAAAGTATTACCTTCACACCAAAGGTTCCCATGTCATCGTTTATACGTTTTTAGGAAGCAATTGAACTAGCACGAATGAATGTTCAAAACGATGCTGCTAGGTATATTTAAAGCAATAACTCCTAGTACTATATCGTTTGTTTTCAGAAGTACAGGGAAGAACTGAATTTCCAAATAATTATTAACGTTACAAAGCCGTTATTTGTGTATCGGACGCGTGTCGTTCAAGAATTTTCGTAATTCCGCTGAAAGGTAACATTTTGAATCCGACGGAAGAACAAACCACGTACCTCGTTATTCTACAGAAATTTCACAACATCCTGTTGTCATGGAATAGCTTAAGAATATCACAACAATATTATAACGGCCCTTGAAACATCTCAACGGACGGAGGCTGTTAACTTTTCAATTGTCAGCTGATTAAAGTTAAATCAAAATAACAGTATGGGATTACGAAACCATTATTATATGGCTCTCTTCAAAATCCTGAAAACTAATCATAAAGAACCCAGTTTCTACAAAAATAATATATACCAGGAAACTTTTTTTTATTTCTGAAAATCAGAGACATTTCATGGTATTCTGTACGTCACTGGGCTCTTAGTCGATAATTTTTACAGATCCATCGTCTGGAAGAAAGCCGTATGAATATCATGTTCTCTAAATGTCTTATGTTGTCTGTCTGTAAAATGTAGCAAAAACTACTAGCGCCCTTTGGGCCCTATATAATCTTAGCCTACGGCCACTGTATAGCGCACAGTTTTGCAAATTTGTCAATATTATATGTGTCGATACGAGTAGTCGCAAATCAATTCGCTCCATAAAACAGCCCGAAGAAACGGTTCGGAAGTGCGCAAAAAAGCTGACATTTTACCACAGCGTGGGCCCAGTGGTTGTGCGTATAGTAGTTTTCACAATAAATGGTATTGATTGAAGGATTATAATAAAACCAATTAGACCCTTAAGTTGTAAAATCCGAGATGCACATCGTAAATGTAAAAGGACCGGATTCAGGTAATTTTGTTTCTCAGAGAGGGATTGTAGAGGATTACAGCTTACACTTCTTGTTCATTTAGTCTTTGTATTTCATTGGAAGTGTTCACTTGTGTTACGGCGTGCAATAATTTTATTACATTTATTTGTTATTACAGACATTAATAGCAAAGATTTTATACCCCAACGTACAGAATGGGCAGTATGTGGCGTCCGTGGATAAAAAGTAATAGTGCTTTTTCCAGTGGTTCGTTAAAGAAGAATCACTTATCTTGTGACGCGAAAATCATTATTAAAAAATGTGTATAGTTCAGCAAGGATATAACGCGGGTGCTGCAGCAAAAGTAACCAGTAATTGGACGAAGGTGCCTCTCACTTCATTTAGACGAATTGTTGAAAATTCTATGGAATCAAGAAAAAAGCGTAAAGATTCCGGTGTCACAAAAAGTCTAGACGACTGGGAAAAAGATTTGATAGGGCGAAAAATCTACACTATGTACGATGAGCAGCGTGTCCCTACAATCAAAAGTCTGAAACAGCGGCTCATCAATGACGAAACTCACATCAACTGTGGCCTCACTACTCTTCGGCGAGCTCTGTCTGCAATGGGCTTTAAATATCGCAAAATTGATAAGAGACAAGTAATAATGGAATCCACACGTTTAATAAACTGGCGGTCTGAAGAAGCTAGCCACTCGAGCCAGCGAAACGTCAGGAAGAAATTCCAAAAAACGACGGCCTTCAAACCCGAATAAAAGTAGTGATACCGAAAACCTCGGCCGCGAAAGCCTCAACTATATAGCTGCGTGTTACAGAACTGGTCGTTGAGTAGAAACAAATAGCAATCCCAGGCCAATAATTCTAAAATTGCTGTACCTATCAGCGAAACATGCTATTTTTAGAAATGCAAAAAAACTGAGAAATAAAAACATATTTTTGGCTGAAGATTTGACCAGATATAGAAGAATGTTACTGAGAGCAACTAAAACCTTTTTACTAGGCAGAAAAGTTTGGACATATAATGGACAGATCTTTGTCAGCATCGATTCCAAAAACATTAAAATCACTTGTGAAGAAGATATCACGAAATACACTTGAACTATACTCATTTTGATTCAATTCTCAACCAACTTGTGTCATTTAAGATATTTTTAACTATGAAATATCAGTCAAAAAAAGTCGTACTACGTTTCCCAAACATATCCACCTACACAACACTATACTAGACTGGTTTTGGGCTTATATATATATATATATATATATATATATATATATATACCCTTTTTCAACCCCGTTAGGCAAATAATTTCAATAAAATACAAATCACGTCTTCTATCAATTATGTGATAGAATTCTTTGTCGATTTATGTAGCCACTTTCATGACAAATTCAGCTATGTATTGCAATACATGTTTGTCGACATTTTTTTCCAAGAAAAACATCATCAATATTTGGCAATGCAATTCCCATCAGTGTATTCTCAGAAAAATGCCAGAATAATTTTCAATACTGTTTCATATTTGTTATAATATTATAGGAACCAATTTCTAATACGACATTTCGTTCATCAAATTCCATCGTCAACTTAATTTTTTTAAATACGGGCCTCTAGTTTTCTTCAACAAGGTTTTGGTAGGTTCTTGAATCCTGTTTGATTTAGTAGTTGGTTGGTTCTTGGGATTTGGATTCTTTTGGGAAAATAATATATATATATATATATATATATATATATATATATATATATATATATATATATGTGTGTGTATAAACACCATAAAATCGTTCACTTTGACACGTCAACGAAGTTGGCATTAATTATAAATGAATCATCAAGTCTTTCATCGAATATGTTAACTTGCTAGGCGAAGTACTTGTTGAATGTTTAGTTCGATCTTCGAGTAAATGAAGTTCTTGAAGGAGATATTAGTTCACATACCTACTAGTATTATTATAAATTCACTTGCCTGTTAACGCCGAAACGTACAAAAATGCGTTGTCCTTGCTTTTCTTGCTCGATTGTTCCAAGTCACCCTTAACCACACTGTTATTGTCGAAAACATCCTTATGTTTTGTCCCAACATCCTTTGTATCCTTCATTTTCAGTAACAACAATAGTTTTTCAATATGATTGAATGAACTTTCATCGTTTTCCCCATGCAGAGCCAAATCCACAAAACTTCAATGAATATTGGGACTATGTCAATTTTCCCTCGAGTTGAGTTCTCATTCTAGTTGCATGTGAATGTTTCCATTTTAATCGAAAAAAGGATGAGAACTATTAGAATAATGAAATAATAACTTGGTTGTGAGACGTAATTGGGAATTACATTTTGGATGTAATTGATGGTTTAATTTTTAGAAGTAGATCAAAGGAAACGCACATGAAAGATAAGTGTATCAACGTGAGTAATAGTATGAAATATAAGATGATACAATACAATGCATTGGCCTTGTATTTCGAAAATGATGACCCGTTGATAATTATTCGTTGTTCGTTTCAAAAACAGTTTTTGTGTCGTAATATTTTCCTCGAAAAAATAATCGTTCCTTACAATAAATGTAAAATTTTACCAAGGATATGAGCTATAAAGATATAAAATATTTTTCCAAAAATATATATATTTTTCATATCGACATATTGATGAATGATCAATCGAGGAAGGTATGATACAGAATTTCCAGTTGATTTAGATTGAGAATGCTTGTCATATATTAGAACTTGTATAGAATAAATTATTTTTCATATATAATTTATATGTTAGTCCCATTTTAGATTTCTGTTCATGAATATTCCCAGATATTTCGTGTATCTGATACCAATGTAAAAGATACTTCCAGTCGTCAGCCGTGAAAACAATTCCGCGTTTAACAGCTTACAGCGTTTAAGCCGCTTCACGAAATTTGACAATTTTTCATGGTGAAATGTCAAATTTTGTGAAGAGGAATGAAGAGAAATGGTCCTAATATCTTGCCCTGTGGGACACCGTATTCAACCATTTTGGGATCACTTGTCATATCACCTATTTTTATCAGTTGTTTCCTATTCTGTAGATTTGTAGATAGTCGCTCTCATATTCTCCAGAATGTTAAGTAGTTGAGTACCAGGCGACTGAACAAGGGCATTCGATATAGTCGGAAGTTCTTTCGTCTCAGAAAAACTGGATAAGCTGGATATTCGTAGATGACTGAATAACTGGTTTCTCTCTTTAGTCGAAAACCGTGATATTATAGTGGAAATTGATGATGTTTTTTTCAAATGAATTCGATATGTATCATGGAACCCCTCAGGGTAGTGTCTTTGGTCCATTGATTCTTTTTATATTCATTGAAGTTCTTCCTAAATATCTAATTGAGGCAAAAGTTCTCACTTGTGCAGACGACAGACACATGCACAATAAAATCAGATCACTCGAAACTTACACTTTTAGAAACACTTACCAAAAGACTAAACCAATGCAAAGATTGGTGCTATTGTAACAGATTAATGTTGAATGTCTCGAAAACGGTTTGCATTGAAGCTCAAAAAATTACCTTCAGATTATTCACTATTATTAAATACCACTTTGATCAGTGAATCGAAGTCTGCAAAATTTCTCGGAACCATATTCGACTGTAAATCTATTTTGGGAGGTACAAATTAACAGTGTCTGTTAGGAAATGAATCACTGTTTCAAACTATTTACTGTTTTGGAATCTATGTCAGATAGGGATAATTTATTTAACGTTCATAATTAATATGCTTACCCTACGATTTCCTATAGTATCATAATATGGGGGCAAGGGCATAATATTCAAAGGGTATTTGTATTACAAAAAAGAATATTACCATTAATTTTTGGCCTATTTCTCCAAACCCCATGTCGTGATGTAGGTATACAAAAACCTAAAAATTCTTACTGTTACTTCTATTTACGTATATGAATATAAATAAGGTACAAATCACACATTGAAAATTGAGACCTCATTATCCCTTACTTCCACAAGTTTCGACTAGAGCGAGTTACCGTGTATGGTAGTGGCAGTGGCAGCATGTTTTGTTCCTTCAGGCTACCGTTTGGTTGATGTCTCTCCAATGTGGTTACTCCCTCTAAAGATGTACAAGGAATTGATATCAAACGAGCTACCGCTCGGTAAATGCATGTCTCTCCACTGCATCAAAATATAGGTTCAGAGGCGTTCTTATTGATAACACCTGTAATTTCACAAAATGATATCGAATAAGATGTTCAAGAAAATTTGCTGCTTAGACAACAACTAATACGACTACAGATTTTCTATTCACCGTCTCCGATGCAGTTTCTTTGTTTCAGAAAAAAAACACGAATAAAATCAAAAGACGCAATATGAAGTAGAAGAACATTGGATGACTATGTAACCAACTAAAAATACTACAGTTTCCTCTAAGGTTCTCACTACAAAACCGCGACACGTTCTCCGCTATACAAAAGCTTCCTCAAACAGGATTAATCCTGAGAATCGAACAGAAAACTGAAGTATTTTCTGTTATATATGAATTTTCATCAAGTAACGACCAGTTCACTTTAATGAATAGATAACCCAATCGAATCCAATTTTAACATTGTAGAAAATTATAATAACGATCACTACAATCACCATTTCAGGTGAATGTTGTTGAATGTTAATGATGATAACGATTAGCCATTTTTCCAAATTCAGTTTTATTTTTTACAGCTGACCTTCACAAGATATAAGCAAAATATTGACAAGTTTCATTATTGACATTTATTGTATATTTCGAAAAAAAAAATCTTTGTTTCATCTTGTCATTATCATTTTCAGGTTCCAAATATCCTATTGAGCTGATTGTTATCAGGGCCCTCTTCGAAATTTTATATCTGGTTAATTTCACGAATCACACGAATTTCCGAAAGCGATTTTTCTTGAATTTTTCATTTCTTGAACGAATGATAGCGTGAAATTTTGGCGATGGTGATGCAGACAATCAGTATTGATAGACATTTCCGTCGGAAGGTTGCCGCGAATATCCAGCGTTTGTTTGAGGACTATGATGCGAAGAGTTCATCAGCTTGATGTTACTAGGATGTTTCTTCTCGGTTACACCGCCTATAAGCACTTTGTGAGCCTGAAAAAAAACATTATCTGTAAAAATTTTATTATTTCAGTATATGTTTTTTCGAATATATGAATAATGCAACTCCAGGCCTAACATCTACTCGCAATTAATGGGGAAGTTTCAGTGAACGAATTCTTCACAAATTCATGGTCCCATTTTATATCAATAATAACTTCATTCATCCCAATAGAGCGGGCGCTGCGAAACATTCCGTTTGAAAAAACCGATGACCTCATTCTGATTGATGATTTGAGTTGAGGAAGACTTGATGAATAATAATTTGGAGGTTTCCGGACGGAATTATGATCCAGTTTTTTTTTTTCGGCCCCATAATAGGAGTTTTCGATTCCATCGCTGTAGTCGTGAAAAAAATATGTTGTATAGAATGCAAAAACCATTGACCGCTATTTCTCGAATGGAATGTTTTTGCAAGATTCTTTCAAACCTGGAACTGAAAGTTGCCAGAAAAGTCCGTTTTCAGTTTTATTACAAATCCCCTTCCCAGCGTCACATACCTTCTCTCGAGTTTTGGAGCGGGCCGCGCTTTTCTCAACAGTTTTTGTGACTTCAGTTATAGCTGAACTTCATCCATTATTATAACAGATACATTTTCCGAAATTTAAAATAGCAGTGCTTCGAATTTTGTGATAACTTTTTTCAAAGTGAATAAATATCGCTACAATTATTAGATTAAAAAAAAGGCGAACGAAAAATCATGCTGAACTGGTGAATGAACCGAAAGAAACTATTCAAATGCAGCAAGTCGACGCAAAGACGAAATTTCAAAGAAATTTGAGAAGTTGTTCGATCCGAATGCTGATGAAGAACACTTCTCGTGATATGATAGTTGCATGGCCAGCTATATCAGCGAAGAAAAAATTCGTCGTCGTCACTACATAGAGCGCTGGAAGAAAGAGCTTCATCAACAACACAGGGCGTAGCTGGATCATCAACTGACCTGCAAATCAAAAAGAAGCAACAGCGATTAGTCGAGTGACTCATGCTCTTCCATTTGTGGTATAAGACGAAAACCAAAGTAAAAAAAAGTCATCTTTAAACTGGAATTTCAGCAGCTTTGCTGTTTTTCAATGCGTCGATAATATTATAAAATTTTCACAAAAATTTGTTATACGAAACACCGGAAGATTTGTTTGCAGAAACTTCCAATATCATACGTCGTGTTAAAGAAATAACGTTTCATTACCAATATGTTTTAGTAACGAAAGAGGTCGACCAACAACGAATATCGCAAAAACAGTTACGGCTACTTTTGACAAATTAATGGCGGATATAAAAGACGGTGTTTCGACGACCGCTTTTGAACGACTGTACTCGCTGAAGTAGGGGATGTAGTTCTTATCGTGATCTCAAAGTGATGCTGATCGATAAATTTGGTGACGGAAGGAACTATCCACTACTGATCTTATACCAAAGGACAAGTTGTGTGATGAAATTCTTATAGAAGATGCCGCGAAGAAATGCACATTCACGCCGAAATGGAAGACTTTCATACAAGCCTCATTTAGCAGTCGGAATCTAAAATTGTCAGGCAATACACGCCATGAAGCATTAGCGGTGTTTAGTGATGTTTTGTATCTACATTGCATGGGCCTCCAAACTTACTCCAATTCGGTTATGAAAGACGAGATGGAATGGCAAAACCACCTATGCCAAATTATTTGATCAGGCTCGGCAAATATAATGCTGAATGCCTGAGAATTTTTCTCTTCAAGGAAGCATATATATAGATGTATTGTGAATCTTCATATATAAGCTAATATCAAATAAAATTAACATTTATTATTTGCATAGATGAGTGAATCACAACTCTTGAATGTATAACTTTGTTCAATTCTATAATTGATATATATTATATTAAATTCAACATTTTCTGTAATTGGGTGTTGTATCCGTTGGAAATAAATGGATATCTATCTATCTATCTATCTATCTATCAATGTTTTGCACTTGTAGAAAAAGCGAAAACAATTGTATTTTTCTTTCCAAATGCATCGGCAATAATTGTCAAAACTTACCTGAATGAATTTTTCACTACTTATTAATAGGTAAACCACTTCTTTTATTAAATTTCCATTGAACTAGATCATGCCGTTTTTTTCCATACCTTACCTAAACCAGGTGTTAATAGTCAATAACAATTTTTTTTCGCAGCTACAGCGATGGAATCGGAAATTATTATAGGGCAAAAAAAAAACTGGACCATAATTCCGTCCGGCAACCTCCACAATATCATTTATCAAGTCTTCCTTAACTCAAATCATCAATCAGAATGTTGTCATCGGTTTTTGCATACGGAATGTTTCGCAGCGCTTGCACTACAAGAAACATTATAATATGTTTATAGCAGGGATAACGTCACATCATGAGTGATATAAAAACAGAATAACGATTTGAATATTAGCCTACTTCAAAATAAACATTTCCAGTTCCTTTTTAAATGTCGTGCCTATGAAACATTTGATATGCCTCGGAATTTCTTTATATGACTCCACTGTGGTAAATGCATCTTTGGCCAATTTTACTATTGTGACGTTGAACAACTAAATTTTGTATTTGCCTTGTATCGTTACTATGTATCGAATTTGTTTCACAAACTTAAAAGTTAATGTTTGCTATCATTTTTAACCTTACGAATAAACGTGCAAATTTTGAATTTTTTCGACTCCACTGATATCAAGCAGGTTTGTAGGTTCAAATAAATCAACACACTTTCATTTAGGTCTAATCAATTAATGCATTTGATTATTTTGTTCTGCGATCGATGTAAAGGGTTGAGGGCCAGTTGCACCGCTTTTCTCAAGTTGTGCTTTATCAAAGCCAGGCTTTTGCTATGGATTTGCCGATCAGCTTCCTCGTTCCTTAACGATTGAGCCAAGCTCACTTGAATCTCTGTTGAGTTGAAGCGGTGCAACTGGCCCTGAAATGAGAACGATCAGCTCTTGCCCGAATGTAATGTGAGCATTGAATACTTGCATGAGCTGGCCAGAAATATATCAGTTTCAGATATTTCAGTGGAACAATGGGTCTTATTTTGTAGAATATACCAACAAGACCTAAAAATTTTGTTTGCTTGGTATATTTTATTAAATTGCTGAAATTGAGAAACTGGGTGTTATAATTGAAATTCCCTTCTGATTTGATTTTATACCAAGCTTTCCCAAAATTCAGGTGTAACTTATTGTATTCCAGCCAGGAATATACCTCTTTCAAGTCTTTCAACATTGAATTTGCAATAATATAAGAATTTCCTGAAAAATGAATATGAGAGTTGTGTCATCGGCAAATAAGTTGATAGAACCATAAATTTAGTCCAGAGATTGAATTTATGTATATGAGAAATAAAGTTGGCCCTCGAACAAAACCTTGTGGAACTTCACATGAAACAGCTCTCAGAGAGCTTGCTTCATTCTGTATATAAGTGAATTATTCCCTGTTTATCCAAATCGAAAAAATCAGCCATTTCATTATTTGGTTGTCTGTAAATTCCACATGGAAATATAGGTATTGAAAGATGGCAAATGTATCGCAGCAAAGAAACGAATCATTTTCAATTCTTTCCAATACACTATAGATAATTCCTTCCTTTATTAAAGTAGTTGTAAAAGTGAATCGAGCTATAAATTTGAAAATCGAAGTACTTTTCTTGTTTCAGTTATAACAATTATGTGAGCTTCCACAGCACAAAACATTACTTGTAGCTTTTCCATTTTATTTTTGATGGATCGAGCTTTACCAATGATTATGAAGTTTTAATCAATTTCACTACCATATCAGATATAATGAATTGTATTTAACATTCAGAATTGCAGGTGTATCAGCCATAATTGATACGGGATTTTCACTGATTTTGATGAAAAACAGTGAACTGGACAGTTTTTATCAGTTGCATGATGATCAGTTGCATATTTGTTTTTTTAGTTCACTTCCGAATATTTGCAGTTATTACATTTTATTCTATTAGTATTATTACAATTCTTGAACTCATGCAACCCACAATAACGAAAGACTATTCGATTTCTACATTAAAATAAATGATTGTGCTGAAATCGAAAACACTTTTTAGAACTTAGGTTTTTGGGCAGCTATACTTTCTAAGATATCACTTTCAGTTAGCGGAGAGAAGAAAAATGAGTTTTTGTTATTGAATTTGAAATTGTGTAGGTATTCTGAACTAGAAGTTTCACTATTTGAATTAGGAATAGTTTTTGTACTTAGCTGTTCAAAGTGCCTTTTGAATTCTTCTGCGATCTCTCTAGGTTCCGTGATCAAATTCCCATTGTCATTCCTTAAGCTTATATCCTCCCTTGTATGCTGCTTGCCAGTGAAATGTGACACCATGTTCCATGTCATTTTGATTTTATTCGAAGAATTTGTCAACTGTTTTTCATAATTGAAATTTTTAGATGTCTTAATGAGGCTATTGAGAGTTTGACAGTATTTCTGAATATATTCGAGAATATTCGGATTTGTAGTGTATCGTTTCAAATATAATAGAAACCGTTTATTTTTGCAAGATTGTCGGATGCCTTTCGTTATCCATTCTTTAAAAGCTGTTTTATTGTTGATAGTTTTTTTCCTCAGCGGAAACGACTTCTCAAAATAAAATTTCAACATATCATTGAAGTAATTGAATGCATCATTTGTATTTTCAATTGTATATAGTTGAGACCAATCCATATTTTGCAAATAGTGTTCTAACTTTTTGTGGTTGTTTTCGGAATACGTCCTAGGTAACTGTTGTTTACTATGATTTACAGAGAAGTTATTGAGATTTAAAGTCACAAACTGAGCATTATGATCTGAAACACACATATCCAACGTAAAGGTGGAGTAATCATTTTTTGTGTTCACAAGAATATTGTCGATAGTGGTAGCTGAATTCGATGTAACTCTTGTGAAATCATTTATTGTTATTTTCAAATCAAATTTTTCTATAGTATTTTTGAAACTGGTCAGTTTTTTATCATCTGAACTGAAGTCCAGATTGAAGTCTCCACACACTATGACATTATAGTTGTTGTATTTTGCATAAACTTCACTGAGAAGCTCGAAGAATATATCATTGAACAGACTGAAATCACCAAGTGGACTTCTATATAAACAGATAATTATTATTTTCTCCTTTTTACAGGTTGCTAAACAAAATTCGATTGTTTTATCTAGAGGTATTGTAACAATGTTATTGACTGGCTGTAAGTCTATACTTTTTTCTGCAAATATTGCTACTCCGCCATGTAAATATTGTTGTCTACAAAAGCTATCAATCAAATTAAAATCATTTATAATATAATGCCTTTCTTCGTCTGCATGCATCCAATGCTCTGAAAAGCATATCACCTGGATAGAGTTTTCTTTTTTGAAATCATCAAGAAGGATATTAATTTCATCAATTTTATTTCTTAGAGACTGAACATTCTGATGCATGATGACGAAGAGCGTATGTGGTAATGAGGCCTGCTCCTATGCCCCAGTCTTCTTGTTGCTGCGAGTGATTTTTTTTGGATGGCTTGATTGCTGATGGCTTACTGTTACTGGTTCATTCGGTGTGTTGATGAAGTTATTTTCGTCTCTAGCATATTCTTTTAGTTCTTCAACCTGTGTGATTTCTTCAATAGAATACTTCCGACTATCAAAAATTATGTAGTTTTGTATTAGATGTGCCTTCTTGCCTATTTTTTTTGCTCTCTTCAAAAAAGGCATGAGCTGCCTTCTTTCTTCTTGGACTTTTTTCGTATAATTTTCTGATATGGCGTATTTGCCTTTTTTTCATTGTAGAATTCAGTTTTACTATTATTGGTCGATTTTTTGCATATTTTCTCGTGCCTACGCGAAAAACATCCTGTATATTATATTCTTCCAGTTCGACTTCCATAGTTGTAGAGGTTATTTCCATGATTTTATCAATTATCATTCGGGTGTCTTCCAGTTCTTCTTCATGTAGTCCATAAAAAACTCATCATTTTTATTTTGCTGCCTCTCCAAATAATCTATTTTGGATTCCAAATAGGTGACCTTTGTCTTCAGGTTACTATTTTCAGAGCTGATTTGATCCATAGATGTTTTTAGTTGTTGTATGTCGGTTTTTATTTCGGTCACAGTTTTTATTAAGAGGTCGATTTTTTGTTCCATTTTTACTAATTGAAATATTTATTTTGTGGGTTCGATTTGGAAACAATGATGAGCGATAATTTGGTTATGGTATATCAATTCAAGCAGTGATTACTCACTTGTGATGCACTTAGTTTTCCCGAGCTGTTGGATGTTCAGGTCTTGATGATTTTATTGGTAGGTTTAGCACAATTTCGGCTTGTTTGAGGAGATCACTTTTCACGTCTATTCGGTTCAACGGTTCGCACACAATTTGGATTGGATTGGATAAGCTGTATTTACAAGCCACATCTGTTGAAATCATTGGATCCAAAACATTGGACAGTTCAAGCACCCTATATATTTCTATATTGTTCTGAAATAAAAGGGTACGAAAGTGTTTCTGATTGGTGCAAATACAAATTGCAAAGCCTTGCCAATATGACCTGACGGAAGCTGAATCATCTAGAAATAACTTTTTCTTCCTCAATTTGAATACCAATCTTAAATCAAACAGATAAGTATAGGAAATGTCTACACGATAAAGTAGAAATAGGGCCAATTAATCTATTGATTGGTAGCAGACTAGATACAGATTGATTTTTTCGAAAATGTTTGGTGTATCAGTGAAACTTTTCCATAATTCATCAAACGGTATTTAGCATCATATGACTTCTGAGTTACTCCTGAACTCCTTTTTCTCATCAAGGAATGCAGCAAAGGAAAGATCAGTATATAGTAAACACTGCATTTGAGACATTAATGCTGATATCCTCTCCAGAAATCAAACTAAACAATAAGAGCCTAACATCGGCAACTCGATTTCGGTATCTGTACAACCCGCCACCAATGCGTGGAGTTGGACTCAGTCTTTCCCTCTCTAAAGGGCAGAAGACAGGCCCATGCTCGCACCCAAGATACAAATAATATAGAATAGTGACTTACAAAATTATATCTGTAAGGTATAACCAGAGCAGTTTTTTTATGCTTCTCTGTCGCACTCAGTACATCATCGTCCACCACATTTTTGGAGGTAGCCTGCTCTTCCCGATCGGGAGTCAAATCTCTGGTGTTCCGCAGCCGCCTCCATGTGTTGACGCCTATAATTTCAGGTTGGAGGAACACGTCAACTGTGTCGGGGAAAACCTCATCGGATTGATTGTAGGACGAGGAAAGGACAAAATCGAGTTGATCATTGGGTACGAGATTGCTGAAAATATAATAATATAATAATAAGATCTCAAAATCGCGTGAGGAATTAGGTGAGAGAATCACATAACACCGACGGAAGAACTTTCATAAAAGGGCAAACGATAAGAGAGACTGAAGAATTGCTGCAAAGTAGCAAAAACAGACAAGAATTATAACAAGACACCTGAGCTAGAGCCGTTAGGCTCTCTACTTATATAGAAACTTTGCGAATGTAAGGCTGTTGATCCCAAGAGACAATAAATGTGTGGATAACCAACTCTATGTTCAAAAGAATATGATAGATCCAAGCCTGCAACCTGCCCGTGATACAATGTCATTTCTGGATAAAAAAATTAAATGAGATATGTGGAGGATCATGTTCAAAACGTGATCACGGGTCACATGACAACCAAATGCGCATTAGACACGAACTTTTCAGTAATGATGGGAGACCGTGGAGAGTGTTGAAAGAGCAATCACCCCAAAAACATACCCAGTTAGGGCACCTCATCTACACATGGGTCTAAATCGGAAAATGAAACGACAAAAGCTGAAGTATACTGTGCGGGTAGGAACTTGTGGTACGCTTGGACGATATACTTCTGTATTCCAGACATTTATTCAATTATCTTGTGCGCGATGATTAACATGTGATGATGAACATAATCTAACATAATGGACAAATCGATATTTTTACTGATAGCCAGATCTCACCCCAATGATCTCAAACATTCCAGAGTGATATCCAGTGACTGGTTATTGAGTGCCAAATCACACTCACAGGAGAATTTTCATCAGAGCACCGTCGAGGAAAATAGCTGAGAAGCTGCTCGACAACAACAGGAATCAGCTAAGAATTATAACTGGGTTACTGAATGACATTATCGATTCACAGTACATCTGAACAAGTTTGGCTTGCCGCAGATCTTATAGCTACAGGTAATGCACCAAAGGGATTGTAACCTCTCGGCTTTTGATCACAGGTCACGATACACATTACCAATTTTGGGTCACGAATGTGACTGATATCCAGCAATAGAAAAAATAAACACATACTGGTGACAAGATTGTTGAAATGGGTTTCATGAAATATACGCAAGAAAGCGCAAAGAGCCAAAGTGGCTGAAGTGTTTTCCGGAGACTTGGAAGGAAGGATAAGTTTGAAGGCTTCCAAGGAGCAAAAAACCTTTCCTTGGTTGAATAAAAAAATTCCAATGAGCAAATTACCTTCGCACATCAGCCTATGTAATCTAAATGTTGAGCTATATATTCTCTATACCTTCTACCACTCACAAGGATACCCACCTGAAATTCTTGAAATGCGTGTGTCTTCTTGCACTCGCGAGTGTTTGATGCCTGTGCATCCGATGGAAGGCGGTTTTTCCTTCACATCGCACATCTTGCTTATATTTTTCTTCAGATAGTGGTCTAAGGAAAACGCCTTCGGAAGCCAGATACGGCACGCAACCCCTGTTCCGTATTGATGTCACCATGACTAGTTGCTATCGGGACTGAACTACATTTGAAAGATCTTATCATGCGATATTTGGGGAAATGTCATAACTGAAATGGGTTTCACAGGTATCCAGGGGCGGATCGGGGCAAAAAGGCACCATATACCTTAAGTTGACAAAAATTAATCGCTGAATTGCATTGTCAATGATTTTTAGTCCAGTAAATGAATGGAAGAACCTGTGAATAAGTCTATGAGTTCTTCACTTGTGGCTCAATTTGTAGGTCGTCACAGATATTTTCAAAGAATCCAAAACTTAACACGATTGCGTTCATGGAAATGGCCGAAAATGGCCCCCCAAACCCAGAAAAATGGGTTTCCGCCAATATCTGGCTAAATATACGAATTAGGAAATTTTCGTTCATACAAAAATTAAAGATCGTCTCATTATCTACAAAAATGACCCTTATCATCCCACCCAAAACTCTCCTCATTTCAGCTGCCGCTTTCTCAATAGGAATTCTGTTGTCTATTCATTCGCTTGGAGGCGGGCGGACGAATTGTTTCATAGCTCAGGCAAAAACTGACATTTTTCAATGATTCAAAGTTCAAGATAATGAGGAAACCCGTAGCTATGTATTTCGGAGTTCTTTCTCATTTGGCAAAAAGGTTTAATAAGCTGTGAAAGTTTTATTCCGCACCATTTCGACACTGTTTCATTAACTTGTTTACAGTTTTTTCGAAAATAGTCTTTTATCGGAAATTTTTCTTTATAATGGGTCCTTGGGGGGTCTGGAGTGATCTCTGAATTTTTTTTTGTACTTTTCCTGTATATATATATATATATATATATATATATATATATATATATATATATATATATATATATGGGAAGGATTAGGGGAAGGATTAGGCAATATTGTTTTGCTCTTCGCACTCAATACGTAAGGTGGAATTTTATAATGAATGAATGAATGATTTCAATTATCCGCCGTATGATGTGCCCACTGTCAGAGGTCTTCTTTACTTGATGTTGTAGAATGAGACAAATAACACGAAAAGCAATGAATTATATTCAATAGACGACGGTGCAAAATATTGACACAACCTGTATGTGTCACACAAGTCTCCGGAAAAACAATATCTCTCAATCAGGCATTCCAGATAGTTGTCAAATAAATCAATATGGCATCATCTGTACCCCAGAATCATCCGTTTGTTTTTTCAATAGACCTAGTGATTTCCATTGTGAAACTGGTACGCCCTCAGTGTTTCTCTATTGAGCATTTGAATAATGGAAGATAAAGGAACACGAATTTCACACTGTCATAAAACCAATATATAAAAAAACTGATCGGTTTGTTTATTGTTTGCCCCCCAGACATCACGTGATCTGTAATGCATAATGCGCTAAAATTTCTTCTCCACAAAAACGAGTCATAATATATATTTCAATTCCACGGCTCTGTAAACACTTGTGAAGATAGCATTCAGACCATTATTTCACTTAAGATGTCAGCTACTGTCACCAGACGTGGATTTATCCACGTCAAATTTTGAATGTCAAGGCAATTCCGAAAGAAGCTAAATATATATCATAGGCCGCCCTAGTCCTACATCAATAAGCTCTAGGTACTTCAAAAGAGTCGGTGGATCCCTCTGCTATATTCAAGGGATATGAAAAGTGATGGTTCCTCTCCCCAACAAATTGATAAAATGGTTATTCATGTTCACACACATGATAAGGAGCCAATCTAAATGAATGTAAGTTGGTTATCGAAAATGCACCAACTTTTGACGGTAACAGACACACTAAACATTTTCGATAGTAAGCACAAAAATCCCAACGGCGCCTTACATCTTTTGAAAACGAGTAAAACGCGCTTCCATTATTTCTCAACTTCTACCAGTCCTTGCGAATATTTTCATGGAAGGCTTCGAAACCAAGGCGTTCGAAGACAAAACCTCTTACAGATACGTCAGATACGTAGATGACGTTTTCATCATGTGGCCCAACGGCTCCGAAACTATAGTTTCCTTTTTTCGCCCCACATACCCCATGCAAATATAAAGTTCATAATGGAAATCAAAACCAATATCTCGCATTCTTCTATGTTCTCATCCCATAATCCAATACAGGAAACCAAAACAAACCGATACCTGAACGATACCTGAACGAAAACTCCCACCGTCTCCAGCACAAACTTATAACGTTTTGAATTATCTCATTCACAGATCCATCAACATTACATACCTCCATAACAAACCGCAAGAGCTGGTCGAACTCAAATCGTCCTATTCCCTGAAATGGTTTCACAGACTATCAAATTATTAGATCTATCCATCTTCAACAAACTCCTCCATCCATTCCTATATAGTGATCCAAAAGACGACACCATTTTCCACAAAGCCTCTTTCTCCTACATAAAAGTTTTCACTGATAAAAAAGGCCAAACCCCGAAAAAAACTGGACTTAAAACCATATTCACCCCCAACATTCAAATTTACACATTCCTCCGTTCCCCCAATAACAAAATTGCTAGTGATTGCCAGACGTGTAACCAGTTAATTATATGAACATCAACTAGCTTGCTGTTCGTAAGTCAGATGCATCCTCAGCCCTGCCCAAACATAACCAGAACAATATATTCTATAAAAACACTAATAGTAGAGGTTCCCAAGTAAGGTCGACCTTCACCAATTGGATAACCAGGAAAAAATTATATTTTAACAAATAAAATATGTGTGAACTTGTACCTATTGCTACACGTTCACAATAGTATATTGTTTACCAGGTAGGAGGAGCCAAACATTCCTGGACGACTGTGAAGATCGCTAAGTCAAGACTTAGCAACGCAGAGTCCAGAGGAATGTTCTAAAATTGTTCGTTTCCGTTAACCAACTTACGAACGTCAACCCTCAGAAGTTGAAACTTGTGCGAGCAATGGATCAATATCGAGGCCTTACCTTTTAATATGCTTTTACCAGCACGGTGCCCCGGCGGGGATTCGAACCCCGGTCTTCCGCTTATAAGGCGAATGTGCTAACCTCTACATACCTTACTATTTTTCCGCAAATTTTTCAAATTTCGACAGATATTAAATAGTTTTGAAAAAATCGCGAATAATTATATTCACAAATAAATGGTGCTTTGAAATTCATATTGAAGGTACTCGGGTTACTATGGAAACTGTTTTCAATCATTTATGTAGAACACTATTAACAGTAAGGAATATAGTCCAGCCAAGTTAAACTTGAGAAGGGGGTCGTGCTTGCAAAAGGTTAGGTCATTACGAATTTTTTATATGTTGTTTGTACCTAAGCCGACATTAAAAATCCAGATTTGCAATTTTCAAAGTGCTGTGCGAGTGGCGGTTTGCCCAAAAAACCTTGAATTTTTTTGACTATTATCAGATTTTGCTCAATATCTCAGTGAAAGAGGGGTTTAGAAACTCTATACAACTTTAGAGAACAGTAAATTTGCTATAATTTGAGATCAAATCCAGCTCTGTACAACCAGCGGTTCTCAAGATACGGGCCTTGAAAAAAAAGCTATTTTTCCTGAAAACTGAATTTTTTTCGAAATTAACCTTCATTTTATAGAATATCTTAAAAAATACTAAGCCCACACACATGTTATGGGAAATGAAGTTGTTGAAAATGTTAGTAGCTTTCATTTGAGACCAAAATTGTACATATGAGCTTAGCAGTTCTCTCAAAAACGGCAGATAACCAAAAACAGTCGAAAGTGGGTTTTTAGGGGTTCTCACGTCTTTTTATAGTTTAAATGGACAAATTATATCTAGTGGAATTGCAAATGAACTGTTCTTACGTGTTTGTATAGTTTTATTAATGAGAAGTTTACAAAAATTATATTCACAAAAAAAGAAAACCAATATTATCATGTAGTTAATTGAGATTTGGTTGCCAAATTATGGCTTTCTCTTTATTTTAGAGGGCCCGGGTTTGGGATCGCATGAAGATGGTGTTTCGATGGACGCTGGCAACTACTAACATTTTCAACAACTTCATTTCCCATAACATGTGTGTGGGCTTAGTATTTTTCAAGATATTCTATAAAATGAAGGTTCATTTCGAAAAAAATTCAGTTTTCAGGAAAAATAGCTTTTTTTACAAGGCCCATATCTTGAGAACCGCTGGTTGTACGGAGCTGCATTTGGTCTCAAATTATAGCAAATTTACTGTTCTCTAAAGTTGTATAGAGTTTCTAAACCGGTCAGACCCCTCTTTCACTGAGATATTGAGCAAAATCTGAAAATAGTCAAAAAAATTCAAGGTTTTTGGGCACACCGCCGCTCGCACAGCACTTTGAAAATTGCAAATCTGGATTTTTAATGTCGGCTTAGGCACGAACAACATATAAAAAATTCGTAATGACCTAACCTTTTGCAAGCACGGATGTACATCTTGACTGGACTAATAGTAGTTTGTACAACAAGAATGAATATGGTGGCCATATCGCACTAGGACGAATTTTGAGACGTAGGCGAGGGCTCAAACGTTCGAGGATGATATGGCCAATATCCATTCTAGTTGTTCAGTTGATTCCTTCTTCGTCCAGGTAAATATTTTATAACTCTCTTTCAAGTATAATCAACCACAAAATTGGTGAAAGCAATCTTAAACTGATCAAGCATATGCATGACATAAGACTACGTACTCGATGCATGTGAGAGTCTAGAAATAGCAAAATGTAAAAACAACATGAATGGTGACAAGGGACCTATCCCTTTCGGTCCGCTTTTCAATTTATTGTTGAGAAAGTGATCAGAATAATCAATAATAACGCATGACGGACCAACAAACTTTGCAGGTAGTGACTGCACTAGTTCATTATCGAGAAATTAATTAGAAGAATTAGCAGTAACAATTAGAGTCCATATCGGACCGGAAAACTTTAGGTATATGAACAACTAACCCTATATAGTCTTTAGATTTAGTATCAATTTTCTTCTCCTGAAGATGCTAACCTTGTTAGCAAAACGCGCGTCGAGTGCAAAAATATCAGTTTGGTGTTAGGGTAATTGATCTCTAGGAAAAGTTTCAACTTCTACACCAATCATATCGTTTGTTCAACGTTGTGTGTGAATAAGCAATGGAAAGACGTCTTCAGAACGGATCAGTAACGTCCTTTATGTCTTGACGCGAACGTCCTATCTCGCAGGTCTCAGGTATGTATTTATGTTATCTGTGATTAGCCGTCACTTTCCTCCACAAGACTGTGTTTTCTGGGCGCCCCCTTAATAGTCTTTGAAAAAAGGCAATATGAAAAAATCTTCATAATAGCCACAATCATCGAGGCTGTTGAGCCCCATTAAAATAAAAAAAAACAGTTCTTCTCTGGGCTTTCCGACAAAATTCCATTTCAGAATAGAGACCTCTGTCATAACAACTCTTCCTCGAGCATAATTTTTCAGAATCGTTTTGTGGAATTCGATACCGAGAGTGAAATGGTTTTTGCAAATGGCTTTCAAAATCCTTGAAAAGTTCAAAATTAATACGACCCCAGATCTCGTATCTCTTCGTTCGCTTGACGTTCTCTGAATATTATTACAGAAACAAAGGAGGCTGGAACAAACATGTGAAGTCTGTGATTACTTTCATCGTTGTATGAAGAGCACTGCTTTTACTGTGGTAACCCTTCGAACCATTTGTCCTAATTGGATCAAGACTGCAAATTTAAATTTTTATGAATGAAAAACGAGAAGAATCATCTATTTTCCTACAGAGACTTGTGAGAATTAGGTTAGTTAGGATCCAAATGTTTCCAATAATATTTTTTAGATCCGTCCCTGTATCCGTGAACTATTTCATTTGCATGCAATTATTATTGTAGCATGGATACAAATGACATTTATTTATTTGATTAATGTTGAAAGACATTAGAATCGATTTTTGGCATATTGGGATGAGAATATAAATTTCAGTGAAATATGGATACAAGTGGTACTCAGGCCGATATTTATGACGAGGAATTTTTCAACAATTTACAACTGGCGAAGACGTTAATCACGCAAATACGGAGGAGAAGAGGTATGATAAAAACAAAAAATTCCATTCCAAATAAACGATGTCAGAAAAAATACAAAAGTACTTGACAATAACTTAAAGTGAATTTGATAAATATATATTGGTTTGTCGCATAGACTAACTTATGAGTTTTGAGCCGCTGAACACGAATCCGAAGTCAAAACGCAACGCTCTCCATTCGTAAGTTACAGTCCTTCAAATAAGATCATATTCCGCATCCTTTATTCCTATGACTGCAACAGCTATTTTGATGTCTCCAGAAAGCGATATAGTGGCTAGTGGCAACCTATCTCTATTCAGCATATGAAAACGAACTGAAATGTGAATTTTTACCGTTCACTTCTTACTTCTCACTGATTCCCACAGATGTAGTTTCGGTTGTAGTTCTTTCAAACGTACTTGAGAATAAATTCTTTGACAATTGCGATATGATTATCCAATATTACTGGGATGGTATCATAAATTTCAATAAATACGATCTTATTCTGAAGCTTCGACAAGATTTAAAAATATTCTTGTACAACATAAAAAGATCCACATCCACACTCAAAAGTGACCGACAATTTTTTCTTATTCCCCAATTGTGTAGGAAGTTTAGATTCGTTCACGATACACATACTGTGTATCGTGAATTCGTTTTTTAAAGTAGAAAATGATTAGAATTCGAAAAAGATATAATTCAGTCAATGACCTTTTCCGTGCATTTATCCCATACAGCAACGATTCTCATAAAAATTTGGTTTTAGGTTCTAATTACCATCTATTTCCAAGTCTCCCCTATGCCGGGTGGATGCCACCCCTTCTTAGGGGTAAAAAACTGTTCATTGAAAAAAAACGCGGAAATCGATAAATTGACTAGTTCCATGAAGTTTTTATTGAAAGGTAATACTTTTCGACTTATTCGCGAGTGAACACGTTTTCAGATTCTTTTTCGCGAATGAGTGGATAAATATGCATTCAAACAAAAAACCTGTGGAGAGCAAAATTATAGCTCATAAAAAAGAAGAAAATCGTGTATGCATGATGTATGCAGACCCACTACAAACGTAATTATTGCTTGTTGAAAGCTGATTGGTATTTTCAAAAAAAACTTTCTACCTTAAATAACCAAAAACCAGTGCATTTTTCGGAAAAAACTCATGGAATATTTTTTGAAGTCCTTAAAAAAAACTTCAATTCTTTATAAAAATTCCTAGCATCAACTAAGCGAGGTATGAAGAGAATAATGTCGATTCCTATTTTTCAATTCGAAAAAATTCACTTCATTCATGTTCTTATAATACGTTCTGAGTGTTTGACTAGTTGAAAGTACCTACTTATTAAAAAAATAGCTTTAAGAGAGAAAATAATTTTCGTATCTAAAAGAAAAATCACTTCGTCTTCAAAATAACTCGTTAAGATTTTTCAAGAGATATGAGCTCATATAATAATCATATAAATAATTTGAATTTAAAAAAGTTCATGCGTAACGGGCTCAAAAAAGGTACTTTGCGCAAACACACGCAAGCTCTAACTGGCCATTCCGAAAACGAGAGCCGAGAACTTTCTGATTGGTCTAAATTTAAGTTTGGACCAATCAGAAAGCTATCCGATCGTCGTACGATCGAATTTCGGATCTGTCTGAATCCAGCCTAACATGAAATAATACAGGTCACAGCGTAAAAAAATGATGTGAATTCCCTAACGAGCAACACCGGAGTTGAGGCAGGGAACGTACATACTCCAGTCTATATGACGGTGAAAAAAGTGTAAACTGTGTATTTATCCCATACAGCACCGATTCGTATGAAAATTTGGATATAGGTTCTACCTAACCTCTATTCCAAAATCTACCCCGTGCCGAGGGTTGCTTTCTCCCTGGGGGTGGATGCCACCCCTTCTTGGGGGTGAAAAATTTTCTATTAGAAATAAGTGTGGAAATCAATAGATTGACTAATTCTAAGCACTTTTTGTTCAATGAAGTTTTTTCTGAAAAGCAATACTTTTCGACTTATTCCCGAGTGAAATTGTCGGTTTTCAGTCAAAAAAAACACGTTTTCCGATCCTTTTTCGCGAATAACTGGAAAATAATGCATCCAATCGAAAAACCTGTGGAGAGCAAAATTATAGCTTCCGAAAATACAAAGGCGATTGTTCATTTGTGATGTATGTAAACCCACTACAAACTGAATAATTGCTTGTTGAAAGTTGGTATTTTCAAACGACAAAATGGAAAGTTTCTACGTACAATAACCAAAAACCAATGCATTTTTCGGGAAAAACTGATTGAATCGGTGCTGTATGGGATAAATACACGGGAAAATGGTCATAGACTGGACTAACAGTACACCCCAAAAATATATCTAACTCATTCATTTTCAAAGGGGTTATCCAGATTGTGAGATAATGGTGATCTGCGAGAGATTAGTAAGAACTTTGATTCTGATTATGGATGCGCCAGTGACTGTTAGATAAATATATGTCAATACCGGCTCGGTTTCAGTCACTCTTCCTACGGAAAAACTAAGCAAGACAAAGCATTGACTTCAATTGTCTGTTCTGCGTCAGAGAAACAAGTATTTCACAATACTTCGTCCCCAATATTTGTCCGACCGTTGCTACCGATGTTTAATCCGTTATTATTGACCGATTAATAAAAATAACATTTATTCATCCCAAGAAACATTTACAGTTTATGAATAGGGATAATGAACATATAAAAAGTGAAATAGAACAAAATATGATTATGTACCAGAAATATATGGAAAAAAGACTGTTGAATTGATCAATATAATTGAATTCTAAAATATATCATTTTGATGATGAAATATATTTTTTGAGATTGTGTTTGAACTTTTTGACATTTTTAATAGTCTTAATTGAATTTGGTATTTTGTTGTAGAGGTTTGTTCCCTCTTGAAAAATTGATTTTTCCCCGAATCTGGTATGTACTAAATGTACCACAAGTTTTTGAGCCTGTCTGGTGCCGTGAGAATGTGTAGTATTGATTTCATTGAAAAGTATTGCAGAGTGTTTCATCTTATGTTTCACACAGAGAATAAAAGTAAATGTTTTCAAGTGGTATATAGAATTGATGTCAAGAAGATTATGTGGTTTATAAAGATTCACAGTAGGTTCCCTGTAAGGTCATTTATAAATACATTTAATGATTTTATTTTGTAAATATTTCAGCGGATTCAATATTGAAGCGGTTGCCGTTGCCCATATAGATGTGAGATATTGTAGATTAGATAGGTACCGAACAGAAGTATATCAATCTCAAATGTTTGAATGAAATTTCGTTTCTTATTCTGAATAGGAAGTAAAGGTGAAATGTTCTTGCGTTATTTTTCAATGAGAGTTGCCCATGAAAGTGGAAGTGAATGTTTTCACGGATCTTCTTTTATGCGAAATTGTTTCTTCGGGTATACATCCGTTGTTTTTTTCTGGACTTTCAACGTTTCTACTTCCATTTTGAAGTCAAATAATATGAACACATGCAAAATATGTTAGATGCATTTGACTCATATTCAATATCAAACTGATTTGGTACCTCAGTTGATTCTAGTAACGATAACCAACTCAACAGCTCTTCCCCTTTTTGTTGTATTACGGCTTGTAGTTATGGCTGGCGCTGAGACGTTCATCTTATCCAATCCAACTTGGCATGGAAAATGTTCCGACCAAATTGTTGAAATACATTCTTACTTTTTTTCAAATCGATAGACCAAGAATACGTGTCATAGAGTTTCGGTTTAAAAATTAATAAAAGCACAAAAAGTTCGAAACTAACGAATGTATTGCTGGAAATGACCTCCATTAATTCCACACAATAATACCAATTCGACTTAAAGCTATCTCTTACATTGCTCCGAGAACTACAACAAAGAGTTATCGCCGAACGTCGACGAAACTCCGGAGGTGATGAGCAAAGCAAGAGGTGGCTCTCAATCAAGATTGTATGGAAGGTAATGCAGGTCATTTCTAGCAATGTATTCGTTTCAACCTTTTTGGGCTTCAATATTAATTTTTAAACTTTGAGGCGATTCATTGATGATAAATCAATAAAAAGAAAGGTTGTGTAAACCCCTTCCAAATTCAGAGTAAATTTACCCCTCGTCACATTTAAAAATTTGTGGGAGTTTGCAAAGGGTTAAAATTGCACACATTATTTTTTCATCTGTCCCCCTCGATATTAAAATGGACGTGTTTTTAGATTTTTGTTATATCCGACTGTTAGATGGTTCCAAATTTTCGTTGAGACACGCGGTGTTAAAAATCACCTAACTAACTCACAGAGTAATTAATTACAACTGTTTATGAGTAAAACATGTTGAATTGGCAAATTACTCGAGAAATAATAATAGTAAAATAATAATAAAAAAATAGTCAAAATCAAAAACATTGCAGGAATTAATTCATATTCCGAGTCGGAAAGTGCGGTAAAAAAAAGTTAATAATTATTAGAGAAAATATTCAAATGAGGAAACTTTTTGATGTGCATTGAATATTTACATTCTTCATGCCATCAAATTTTCGAATTGAAAAATCACTCTCAAGTGGAATTTCACCAAAGGTAATACCACGAGTCCTTCAAACTTATAATCGATAAATTTTCATTTCCCACAAAAACTTTTTTATTTGGCAAAAGTATGAAAACAAACGGATTGATAAAATCACGAGTTCATAGGACGAGTGATTTTATCCAATTCGGTTTGTTTGAATGCTTTTCCTCACAATAAAAAAAGTTTGAGTGTTTCGAAAATGAAAATTCATCTTATTAAATTTGAAGAACGAGTTGTATTTGGAGAGATTATTCTTTGAACAAATAGGAAGAACAATTTAATTGATCAGTATTTCATTTACGTAAGGAGGAACGGAGAATAGGTGAAAATTTTACAAATTTGAAATGTCAAACAACGATCTATGCCCTCTATGATTCAGAAGAGATATGATGCTTACGCATTGAATAAGATAATGCTTGCCGACGATACCAAGAGATGGCGTCACACCTCTCATTGTACAAGGTTGATGATTGAAAATTTCTTATGAAATGAAAATCGCGCCAGAAGGAACATAAAATCATTCGTTATGTCGTTGTATCAAAATCTTTATACAACGATTTCTTCTCATACAACAAAAAATGAATTGTATTTAATAAAAACTTATTGTACGCCATCTTCATTTGAGTTAAGGAAACCTTAAATATTTGAATCGGTCGTTCGCTATATCTGTCATAAAGTTGGGGTTATGAGCTATTTACGTGTTCTGAAATGTGTTATGTTATTATTATGCTGGAAAAGTGAATGACTATTAATAATAAGGTAACTCTTCATTCATGATAATTTATATAAATATGAGCCAGTTCAATAGAATCGACGCGGTAAACCTTATAGTTTTGACATTTCAAATGTAAACGTTTTATCGAAACAATCGAAAGGACCAGGCAGTTTTATCGGTATAATACTCAATGATTGGCTAGAATAACCATAGAATAACCCACTACTATTGGTTGAAATGCCAAAAACGTCACATTTTGAGAAGTGAAAAAAATAATCATTGAAAATTTTAATTGTTGAATGGAAAGTCAAAGGAGCGAAACAAGTGAAAGCGCCGCGTTTTGACTTCAGACTCATGTTCAACGGCTCAAAATTCGCGGGTCGTCTCGCTACGTCGAATTCTCCCTAAGGCTACTTTTTCACTATGGGGTATATAATCCATATATTTGAAACATTGCTAGATATACATCTGAACAAGGATAATTATTGCTTGAACTCCCATATACATAACTACAATACCAGATCTGGCGAGCTAATGAGACCATCATACTTCAGGCTAGAAAAGAGTAAGAAAAACTCCCCTGATGTCCAGTTATACAATCACTTGCCCAGTGATCTCAAGGAGATGTCCTATCTCAATTTTAAAAAGTCCTTGAAAATACATTTTGTAAAACATTGCTTTTATTCAAAAACAGAATATCTAAATACACATTTTTAGAAAATACTTTCGACTCTGGTGAGGTTCAACATATCTGAAGTATTTGGACGTAACAAACTTACTTAAATTTCAAATTTATATACGCTGTGGGAACTGTACTATACTTTGCAGCATAAATGTTTAGTATACATTAGTATGGGTAGTCTTTCGGGATACTTCCATTGTTTTTTTTTTTTTTATGTTCTGAATTTTCACCCTAAGTGCTAAATAAACAAATGAATACATCATTATTGTACAAAAATTATAATCTAGTATACGATTCTCACTAACTAGTATTGTAAAACATAATTTTTCCAGTCCAGGTATATATGCTGTGGCTACTGTGCTCTACTTTGCAACATAAATGTTTAATATGTATCGGTGTGTGTAGATTTTATCAGTGTGTGTGGCAGGTACATTTTTTTTTAGCAAATATCTTAGATGTAAGCTTTTAATCATTTTAATGTCTTGACTTGTCAAAAACAATTACTTTGTAACTTGATCAAATAAATATATCATATCATATCATATCATATCATATAACTTTAATGTTTTGATGACGTCACAGGAAGGGATGATATTCACCGTAAGATGTAGCGAGACGGTACGGATTGTTAATGGTAACTTCATTAAATCTCAATTTTTTTGATTGTTCACAATACAATTAGAAATGGGAATACGTGCGAGCTATAGGGAACGGGGATATTGTTTCAACTGACAAACCAAGCCAGGAACTTTTTTATTCACAGAAACTGTAAAATGTTAACACAAAAATTAATTCGGAATGAGAATGCAATTTCTTCGCAATCGTTTATTATACACATTTTTCATTTGATTCACAATTTAACAAAGTATTTATTAAAACAAAATAAATGTTTGTTACCGAATCATGACTCATGAGTTTTTCGACTCTGCAAAAATAAAATTACATTTATTAATTTGAGTCTCATCTGAACAAATATTAATGTAAGATGCATCCAACTGCAAAAAACATTTTCAATTCCTTAACACAACGATCACCATTTATCTTACATCCTAAATTATACAGATTTATCAAATACAACTGTCCTTGCTTTTTTATCCGTAAATGAATTATAATCATATTATATCGTGAATATTTTTCGAAAAATAAGAATCCATTTTGACATGTGATATACCAAAAAAGTTTACTTTCAGTTTAAGAACTCAACTTGTGATAAGGCCCAAGTTTACCTCCATTGATGAGTGAACCAATTGATCCAAAGGGTTCATCTATTGGTCCATTTATATACTCTTGTTTCCCTTTGAACGGCAATCCATCGAAAACTTTTCGACAATTCAATAACTTTGTCAAAAATGTCATTACAAATGATGAAGTTGAAGAAACAAATGTGTTCAGTTCGCCCCATTTACATGAATCAAATTTCCAAAATATACTTTTTTTTTTCAGTTCCTTTGCTATTTCAGTGTTTTTGATTATGATTCAAAAATCATTCACGATTCAAAATCTGATACAAAAAATTTGATTTTCACATGAATTGAACTATGAACAAAATGGTATTTGAATGTTGTTCCTTCCAGACAAAGATATTTGTAAGAAATGGATACAGAAGCTGTGCAATCTCAAGTCGGATGATGCTGTGGTGAAAAGAAACCGCAACAGTTTTTTCAAATACATGCTCCAAATTTTACACAAAGGAGCGAAGAATGATTCCCTTACTCCTCAGTATGATGACAATGTCAAGGTCAGTATGTTGCTTAAACCTATAACAAAAATACAAAATATAATACTCGCAACAATTTTCAAGATTTTCTAGTTTATTGGCACGAAAGACGAGATTAAATTGAATTAAAATGTGGCACAGTTGTTTTCTTATATCACAAAACTCATCTTGATAAGCTCAAGAACATCAAGATATTCAATTTCAATAACTACTGTTCCCAATTCACCTCATTGACTCTCATTCATTCTATGGCGATGCATATAGATATTGAAATAATTTGAAAAGTATAGAGTTAATGGGCTTTTAAATTATATGTTAATGTTAATAGAAGAGAACACATACATTGATGTATGAAAAAAAAAGCTTCCTTCTCCTAGAGAATGAAAATTTCAAACAATGCCAATATAATTACCAACTTCAACACGTTTTTTTCAAGTTGACTTTGAATTCAAGCAAAAAACTAAGAAAAGTCTGCTATTCTCTTAGGTATCTCTCAAATTATTGTAGCAAAAACATCCTGCTAACCCTATATTATGCAAATTTCAATTCTCATCTCTGGTATGGTATTTTGAACTGGGGCACAAGCTCCTCTGTAGGCCGAGTGTTCACCATACAGAAGTATGCTGTAAGGATTCTTGTAAGGAAACATTTCGGAATATGAAAATATTAACAGTTGCGGAAATATACATCCTTGAGGCTTGCACATAGGTATACAGCAATAAAAACAAACTGGCTGCCAATAGATCAGCACATAATTACTGTACACGAAATGCCCACCTAATCCTCCCAAGTCAACATCGCATTGTACTCTATCAAAAGAGCTTTGAATATCTGGGATGCAAACACTATAACAGACTTCCTGATGAAATCAAAGTCTCACGAAATGTATACATTTTCAAGAAAAAAGTTAAGAACCTACTCTTATCAAAAAATTGCTACACTGTAGAGGAGTTCCTGTCGTGATTTGGCATTTGTATGTGATGTATATGTTTTTATATTTATATAAATTTACAGTTAATTTTATTTATACAAATTTGTCCTATGTGTACCTATTTCATGTTTCTATACTAATATCCACTTCAATTTATTTCTTTTATTTATATACATCTATCTAATGACGTTTTACTCTTTTTTATTTGTAGTACCACGCTGTTGGTGTGCAAACTAATTTGAGGAAATAAAGAACTTATTATTATTATTATTATCATTATTATAATCCATTACACAAATTAGTTGTGCCTGATAAACTGATTGTCAATTTGAGTTTGTTGGTACATTTTTGAAATATCTGGTTGAACGATTGTCACTAATAATTCTGAAGGAGAGATTAGAATGAGTGCTTTTTCTTTTTTTAAAAAAAGTGAGTGAATGTGAAGATTTTCAGTGCATGCAATAAGATATTACTCATAGTTTATTGGGTTATAAAATTATTGGTTATTTCACTACCAGTTGTTTGCTGGTTTAATAGATGTGGCCAGCAGTTTCTGAAGTCTGACCTTTCATCTGCAAAAATTGCAGCAATACAGAGAAAATTGAACTGCCCATATCGGATAGGGGATTTCTCCTGGAGCACATTTATTTTTCACGTCAAGCGTCATGCTGTTTACACAAGACTCATGATTATGCCTGGTAAATAAATATGATCTAAATGAGATCCCTCGCAGAAATGGTCAATTTAATCATCATGAATCAATCTCAAAATTCTGGAAAAAATTTCTGGTTTAACTTCTCAAAATCAATACAAAAACACAAACTCTACAATATTAAAAAATATCGTGTATATTATTCAACTCTATCACTTGAATAAAGCAGATGTTATGATGTATAGGATATTTTTACCCAACAGGAAGAAAAAAGTTTATCCAAATAGATACTTCGAATAGTCAATAGGTGTGCACACTACCTAAGAGAAGGTATTGTATCATCTTTTACGATTCTAAAAAGTAATGAGACCACTGAATGTATGGAAATAACATGGTATCGAGATAAGATTAAAATTGCTTATTCGGTTTCTAAATACAAAAGTTAATTGGGTTAGATAACAATGGATTAGTTTATTGAAAATTATAAGAGTTTAGCCTTTGATGAATGTTAATGAATATGGTACACTACTCAAGTGGAATATGATTATCACAAAATATAGTTCCTTAGTCACAGCTCGATCATGAGCGATATGACCCAATATATCCACTCTTAGTGCAAGCATAAAAGAAAAATACACTTTTTGAAAAATAAAGTGAAGTATGTTCAGACACCAATAATATTGACAATGATTCTTCTTTTTTTAGAAATAGTGTTATTTTGGAAAAAAAATACAAAAAAAAAGTTTTTTAAAACTATAATCAGAGCTGTGAGGACATTTTCCTCCCAACAAATTTTTAGTAGTTAGGTATTAGTGTGAATATTTGAGTGTATCATATATCAATGAAAAGAAATTTTATCAGTGCACAGGACACAACTGAATTACGTCTTATTTAAAAATAGGAAAATATTGTGGTCATAAAATTTTCACAACAGATATTTTCTTTCCACTTCGTAGGAGCGCAAAGAAGATCATATGCATTTCATGAGCAAGTGGTCAGGTGACAATCGCACTTACATTGCTGCCCAACCTTTACCTGGACAGGGAGCCTTGATTTACATGGCAGTTTCGTCTGATCCATCTCTGGGATGGGACCATCCTTGATGATATTTTGTAAATTGATGTATAACTAATTAAACAATTCTCTTTTCTTTATTTTTTCAGTGACTCCAATCCCCATTGAGTTCTCAAGAAAAGTTTTTTAATTTCTAGATTTATTTTTGTTAGTTAATGCTTGATACAAAAGTGCTCCATTCAACAAAACACCCATTTCTTATATAGAATCACGTCTATATTTACGAGATGATCCAGATAATGGATTTTACCTGACCCAAATTTTCAAAAAAAAAAAAGTGGACACCAAACTGAATCCAATATTGTATTTTAAACATAAAATAGTGGAAAATGTTTCAATACACTTTCATGAATAAATGTTTAGCTTACAAGTTACACAAACTTTTATATGAATATTTCCATCGTATGTTAAAAATCCCATATGAAGCGGGACATTTTCGATCAATTACAGCGATAAATTCCCGGCGGGACATTTTCGGGCTGGTAAATACCCCGTAGGTATCGAAAAATACCCGGTAGGAATCGAAAAATACCCGCTCAGTCCGTGTATCTATAGTAACGATTGTTAAAATGTACATTTGTCATCTTGACAGGCATAAATACTGAATTTTAAACGTCGTTATTTTAACTCCGGAAATATTCTACCGAATTACACTCATGCATCAAAATAAACCTGATAATTTTTCATTCAAGCATGTTGTCAGTAAAACAACTGCATTCGGTTATTTTCATATTTTGCTAAAAGAGCCCTCCTCCTTCGGAGTCGGGCTCTTTCGGCAAAATATGAAAATAAACTCATGCAGTTTTTAGACAACATGCTTTCGTGGAAAATAATCGGTAATTTTGAAGCACTTGTGTGATTACTCTCGAAAAACGTCCTCCACTCCATGCTGTCCTAGCAGATTGGAGATTCAATGCTCCAGCACACCAATGGATCATGTTACCGTAAGAATTGTTGGTGGTGATGTAGCTTTGTTTACTCTATGAGGCACACTGATGATTCAAGAGGAGTAATTCTCCAAAATACTTGAATTCATACCACTGAGAAAACTTTATGAGGTAAAATATTTTACTTTGTATTTGTTGGATATTACACTGAGGGATGATTTGACAGTAAATAAGTCACAACCACATACACTACATTACTCCAGCTAAGCTTTTCTTCTGTCTCTAATTACAATTGAATTCGAAATGATATGCAATGCCACAAAAACCATCAACTAAAATACTGAAATGGCAGAATCTTTCAAGTAATAGAAAACTCACCTATATGTACACGAGATATTACAGTCAACAAACTATCAACGTCTCTTCCGTCCACCTGACGTTTTTCCTTTCCTCTGTCCCTTCCCACTTTTAGGCTTCTTCCCATTACCTCTACCTTTACCCTTTGAACTCCTCTGATTCGAATTCTGTTTCTCTCTAGAACGCCTGAAGAAAAGTTGAATGAAGAAATGTAAACAAAAAATCAAAGCTCAGTAATGTAGTAGTGAATGTTAAATGAATAAAAAATTACGTTTTTATTGAGAGCAAACACCCAACATGTTATCGACCGAAGTCCTTGAGCCTACCCCATTACAATTGTTCAAAAATTATAATATATATGTTGAAAAAGTGAAAATTCGAGATGAGAAAAAAAGTTTCAAATCCATCTTCATCCACGGCAGTTTTCACACTATCCAGTGGCCTCTTCAATATTGTCAAGACATTCTCATAAAGTTCTTCTGGGGTGCTAAAATTTGGAGGTATGATTTGGAGGTCTTTGTAGTATAGCAGGTTGAAGGATGTTGGGGGTTTTGGGTTTTTTGTAAATTTGCTGGGCAATTCTTCTAGTTGTTGTTACAGGATTGATGCTGAGGGTGAGGGAATAGAGCAGAGCATTGGGGTGGGGGTAAGATGAATAGAAGAAGTTGTTGTTTTTATTGTGTCATCTGCGTATTGCAATAGATGTTTTGGAATGTTGAACATCTGGGTGGATGTGAATATGGCAACTATATATGTTGTACAGCAGTGGGCAATGATCTGTTTTTCAGGAATTCTTTGATGATCAGTAAAGGAAGTGAAATATGAGAGTTTTGTATTTTAAAGTGAACATTTGTGCCACACACTATCAAAAGCCTTCTAAATGTTTAGGATTATGTTGGATGTTTTCAAATTTAGGAGCTTGGCAGATTGGATGTTAAAATTGTTGAAGGGTGAACTGTAGATCATTTTTCCTTGAAAACAAACTTATGAATCAGTATATGGTTTCTGACTTCGAGAGGAAGGAGACTTTCCAAATTTTTTTCAAATAGTTATCCCAAAGCTGGAAGTAGTGTGATGGGACGATAACTTTTGATTTCCTTAAGGTCACTGATAGCTTTGAGAACAAGGATGATCTGTCTTATATTCCATTCATGGGGAAAGAAAATGTTATTTATGGTATTTTCAATTCAAATATCGTTGTCTTTGATCGAATTTCCTCAGCAAGTATACCTAGTTACTGAGTCCCTAAGCTATACCTGAGGAGCAACATGTTATTGGTAGACCCGTCAATGTGGCAGTTTCGTTGCCATATGGCAAAGAAAATTCCCAAGAGAAAAATATCTGCCTCATTGGAAAATGGAACCAACAACCGCTCGATCATGAGCCTGGCGAACAACCACCTGCGTCAACTCACCAAGATTTTCATATCTATAGACCGAAATTGTTTTATTAAAACATTGAACACTTAGTTTTGATTCTTGAGTTTGAAAATAAAATTTACTCATAGCAAACATGCCTTCTGGTAGGCTGAAGATACCGAATATATGCTACACATCTGAAATTTGATGAATGGACACTTGCTCGTGCTCACTAAGATATCAGATAAAAACAATCAATTGGATGGTAGGCATAAACAGACTTGACTCGATCAAACCAAAGAAATTTCAAATTATTCTTGGTGTGTTCTGTTATTCGCAGACAGGTTTACAATAATACTAAGTGTAGATAAACGATATAGCACCCCAGCGTCATTATCTTTATGCAGATAGCAAACTTGTATACCTTATTGAAAAAGCCTATGCAGATCATTCTACAGAACCGATTCCCACTATGAATTGTACCCCAGATCAAAAATAGAATTCGACCACTCATTGAAAAAGCCTATGCAGATCATTCCACAGAACCGATTCCCACTATGAATTGTACCCCAGATCAAAACTAGAATTCGCCCACTCAATATTGAAAGACAATCAGAAAACCTCAGAGGCTACCCCAAAAAGCGAACACCCTTATTGGAGAAACAGTCACAGCAAACAACATAAACATGTTCGAAAACTCATAAGATGAGACATAATGGAGAAAGGGCCTGAAAAGTGCATATGAATTATCCTTCGAGCATAAACAGACCAAATTGAGAAAGACAATGGACTGAAACAGCACAATAAAATGGTCTTATCGGCCATCAACGGTTTCTTTTGTTCTATAATACTTGCAAACCTGTTTGTTAGTTTGGTGCATATAATCATTTATTGTTAACATGGAGAATAAGGTTTCATAAACATTCATATTTCCAGCAAAGAGACTTCTAACTGCCACTTGTTACTACTTTAGGATTGTTTATCAATTACGGCTATGTTCGATTCATATATAATACTACTGTATTTTTTAAGGCGAATAAAGAAGATTCTATTCCATTCATCATTGATCAGCAGAACATAACACGTTTTCACAATTTATACTCTTCCTATTGTACAATTCAACAAATTTCACTTTGTCTCTGATATGCTCAATAATGTGTTGTGAAATGGGGTTCACCGAATTCAAGCAAATGGAGTTAACTATTCCTCCTATCAAGACAAAATTTTAACTTATGGGTTATTATTTTTGAACAATTGTAGGCAGCAGTAGCCGATGGGACTATAGATTTTGTGTTAAGCCTTTTTTATAATAATTTGATAACTTACTCTAGTTGTTCATTACTAATGTGACGAGCAACAGCCTTTTCAATGTCCAATTTTGGTTTTTTATTCAATATCGAATCAACAATAGCCAAATTTTCATTCCTTTCTACAGTTCCAGATACAGGAGGCAGCTTTCGCTTTCTAGTTGCTCCTGGAGTTATTGCCGCCACACCTCTCGCTTCCTTCTCTTTTGGAAGCTTATCTTGAAATTTACCAAGGCTAGCAGTTGAAGCTTTTGCCACTGTTACTGCAGTTTGCAACTGAAACAAAATTTTATTGAAAAAAATGTAATCAACCTGTAAGCCGCAACAGTGCTTGAAAATAAATGCTTAATTTCATCGTTAAAAAATAAGGTAATGATAACTTGATTATATTATGTTGAGCTAATTATACATTGCTGATTGCTAAAATTTGCTTTTTTATACAAGTGGATTTATGCAACAATAATTTCCACTTTAGCTTTCACTATAAAAAATGAACCTGTCATTTTTAGTACATCATTTTATGAACTAACATTTTTACTTATAACTTCAGAAAATCCAACTTATCAAGGTGAAAGTCTAATATGCTTTCACGCATACACAAATTATAGAACGAATGACAATAAAACTGGAAATCTAACACCCACCAATGAAAGAATCTAATTTATCCATATTCGTTTCTCTGGTAAGGTTGAAAACAGAATAGTGATCGAATGTTTGGTCTCCAATGTATAATAGTAATATCAAGACGTTAGAAAGGGTTCAGAATACATTTATGAAATTATGTTCATAAAATTATAATATAATTTCAGAAAATCACAATTACTGATACTACAACTCTTGAACTTGGAAACATTGGAAAAGAAAAATTGAACAACTTTCAATGACCTAACTTCAATTTTCCAACTTTTCAATCAGGCTATCACTTATCCAGAATTGATCACCTACTTTAATTAATTTCAGGATTCCAAATAGATTCTACATACTATTTCATTTGACAAATTATGAACGAAACTTTCGTATTAACAGATCTTTGGGGATAATTAATTAAAATAAATTGAAAAATTGAATGGTTTTGGGGGATCAATTGCGAGGTCAAGACTTTTGTGAATATCTTATTGTCATATTACATTTTAAAATCTTTTTTTGGATCTGTTCTGGTAGTAAATATTTGTGCGCTTTTAGATACAAATCATGTCATATTCGTTCAGCATGTTGTATGTGTCAACGCTTTTCAACAGTATATAAGCTATACTGTTATGTAAGCCGGTGTAAAGTTATATACATCTACACACATACTCAAGGGAAAAAAAAGACACCTCAATAACTCGTTTCAATAAAATAGTAGCGCATTCTAATTTCAGACCGGCTGGTATGAAGTAGTTTCATTTTGATGAAATAGAACCGCATTCTAATTTTAACCCCTTCACATCCAGTACTCCATATATGGATATTTCGAATATACCCTTTGAATACCATGATATCCAAAAAAGGGGGCATCATCTTCAGACTACTTAATATCCAACAGAAAACTGGTATGGCGAGCTACAATGTCTTTTACAGACTGGTATGGCATGCCTACCTATTTCCGAAATCAAAAATAATTATACAGAAATGTTTCCACTTGTAATACCACTAGTGCTTGAATTATTAAGGAATTTTTTCAAGCTCACAGATATTTTGAAAATTTTGATTTTTTTCAAATATTCATGAGTGAGAAAAAATTCTTAGGGGGACAATTAAAGTACACGTGGTTTTCTGTAAGAAAATTTCACACCATATTGAACTACAACAAATTACTTGAAATTCATGTTTGGGCGTTTCAAAGTTCATCAAGAAAGACACATCACAGATTGAACAACTGAATCGAAATTGCCTTCTGTTACATTCAATTTAGGTTATTTTGTGAGCTTTAACAAAATGAATCGATTCGGTCAAGAAACAACCGTGTCAGTGGCTCGTGAATAAAGAAGTGGATTATTATTGTATTTTCTTCAGTCTAAATTTTTTCTAGTGCCCTATTTGAACGTTTCATTTTTTTTACCTCTGCTCAAAGTGGGTAAGTGACCTATTATGTCAAAAAAATATGCTCCGCTTATGTCAAAACATTTCCACTATAATTCGCTGTTGGTTACTCATGAGGGAACAAAATAAGCATTTCATTGGTCGAAAACTGTTGGTGCGAAATTTTCACTAAAAAATTGTTCGTTCCGTTAACCAGCTCATGAACGTCAACTTTCAGAAGTCGAAACTTGTGCGAGCAATGGATTAAAGAGGCCTTACCTTTTAACGTGCGATTACCCACCACGGTGGCCTGGCGGGGATTCAAACCCCTGTCCTCCGCTTGAAAAGCGAACGTGCTACCCTCTACACTTCCGAGACCACTGAGTATTATGAAACATTTCAACTCCCAACTTATCAAATAACTCCTTTCAATGAAATAATATCCCATCCTATTCATAAGTTTTTAAACAAGAAAAGAACACTAATGGGAGACTACCCCCCCCCCATAAGTAATACCATCAGGGCAAAACGTTTATTAAAATTAAATGCCGTACTATTTAGTTGAAACTAGTTATTGGGGACTCATTTTTTTTTAGAGAAGTTGTATATGTATATCAAGTTAGCATGATTTGGTTGCTAATTAGTTGCGGAAGAAAAAATCTTTAAAAAAAAATACATGGTTACTCGTTAACTTGACTCGATCAAGTTGGCAATATAAAATTTGTATTATTGAGTTTTTCATAACTATTATAACATTGGATTCCTTTAATTATTGGCTAACTAGTTGTGGAAGAAAATCCCTAATTTCTTTTTTGTTTACAAAAATTCATGATGTGTCGCTAACTTGACGTCAAATTATCCTTACAACTTTTCATTGATTTTTTCGTAATTTCAAATAGATCATGATATTCCTTTGATTATTAGTTAATTAGTTAGTTAATACATAAAGTCTCTCTCTCTTAGCAATACAACTTTTTCATTTTCGAGTTTCATATAAGTAGTTTTGACCACACTATCAGATTCCTCTTATTATTCGCTAATCAGTTTCAAAGGAAAATTATTTTACTTCTTCATTCCAAAAATATACGAAGTCTTGCTAAGTTGACGTAGCAATATTAACTTGATTATTTGAAAATTATTCCATGTGCAATGTTGTTCCATGCGAAACGTATTGATGACGTTTCGAAGTTAACATAGTAGTTTGGCTGGTCAGCCCGTAGGGGGATTAATTATTCAGATTCCTGTATATATATATGATTGGTGGTTCTCAGTAGCGTAGAGGTTAGCACATTCGCATTCCAAGCAGAAGACCGGGGTTCGATTCCCCGCCGGGCCACCGTGCTGGATATTAGCGTTAAAAGGTAAGGCCTCGCTGATCCATTGCTCGCACAAGTTTTGACTTCTGAGGTTTGACGTTCGTCAGCTGGTTAACGGAACGATCAATTTAAGAACGAATAATATATATACTCGAATAGGTTTCCACAGTCAATTCTATGTAATGACAAGAGTAATGAAGATAAGTATTTATATAAATATTAGTTCCTATATTGTTGTGATAGGCAAATTTGAGTTATACTAGCACTGTTTGCAATTAAGACAACTTCTCAGGGTATATTTAAAATATGCTCTTCTACACTTGTTTATATTCTAATAATAATTCTTATTTTTCAGATTGTGGTGGGTTAAAAACCTAAAAAACTACAATGTGAATTTCTGTTGCATATATTCACCTTAACTCCTTTTACCTATACCTGAATTATAATAAGGTTGTAAAGTTCAGGTAACAAGAAAATTTTGTTTTGTCCTATTAATATTTCTAAAATGGATAATGGAATGTATTTTTGATGAATGAAGTATTTTATTATTATTATTTCCAAGGCCCCCATATATATATATATATATATATATATATATATATATATATATATATATATATATATATATATATATATATATATATATATATATATATATATATATATATATATATGTGTGATTGATTATTTTACTAAAATCTGACGAATATTGCTCTTTGCAAACAGTTTGGCATCTGAAAGACTCATCTGTGCAAGAAAAGTTAAATGTATCAACTTAGAAAGTCATACAACACCAAACACATTGTATATAATATGATAATGAACATTCTTCACAATGATATATAAACCAAAACTACAGACTAGAACAACGGGCCAATTATGGATTCTTGAAAATTCCTGATGAGCCACTTGTGGGATAGTTGGCTATCTAGTGTTACTTCATTTATAACTGAATAATTCTAAAATCTGTAAGTACTATTTTTTCAGTTGTCAGTATCTTTCATGTGCCTCTGATCAAATTCATGTAGGTATGAAATTTTCAAAATTTGTCTGAATAAAAAAGGATGTAACTCAAAAATGGCCAAAGATATTCGAGTGATCAATCTCCATTTTAATTTTATCGCAATTTATTTCAGAAAACGATGCCTATATGACTATGCTCTAGCCTTCATACTCCCCTTCATAAGTACTTGAAACAAAACAGCAAGTATATTTTCTTACACCTGTGTTCCACCTGCTATTTGTTGCTGCAATGTCTTGTAGCAACCTGTATCTGTTAGAAATGGCATAAATTTGTCAGTTACTGCAATTTCATTGCCAACATCAAAAGAATAATCATGATAAAATCATACAATCTTGAAAAATAATCAAAATATATAAAATTAATATTTTTCACAATGGTACCACCACAATTGAGTTTATGGCAACAAATTGCCTACATAATACAATTGCTTCGCAGGAATGAACAATAACACTTACATCTTTAGCAGTAGATACATCAGAATTAGTCACTCCCACCCTAGGAACTGCAATTTTGTTGGCTTTGGCAATATTCCTCAAACGCTGGAACTCATTTTTAGCCACTCTTGTGCTTTTAGCCTGTTCTCTCTTAGCAAACTGGTCTTCCATTGGATCAGCCCCACCAGGAACTTCCAATAGCCATGTCTTTTCCTTATCTGACTGATCTTTTTTAAAACCATATAAAGGTACCCACTTTCGTAGCTGCTCATCCCACGAAAGTTTACCTTTTTTCTTCTTTTGTATACCCTTAGCCTGCGCAAATTGTTGCCATTTGGTAAGGGGTTTCGGTCTGGGAACTGGTTTTGCACGAGGTAACACTGTTAGTGGCCGAGGTAATTTAGCCACAATCACTTCCTCTATACGTTCTGTTGGTAAATCCCAAACCTGATTTAAGAGCAACTGTGTATTGTCTCTAGTTAATTCCAACAGGTAATCATTGATGTTACTCCTGAAACGAGAGTATTACAAAGCTTCATACAAAACAAGGCATTGGCCACATACCTTAATCTTTTTTTATCTAATTCATTGATATCCTTCACTAGTAAAGTACCAATATCATAATCCAAATCAATATGTTTATCAACAATAGTTGTTTTATACCTTCCAGCATCTAGCGCTGATTTTTCTAAAATTTGCTGAACTACGTCCATTTTTATGTTTTCAGATGGAAAAGTTAACCACACTTTTCAGGAAAACCACACGTGAATATGCAACTTGCTAATACTAAAATCCCCCATCTTTAGGTAATGGCAACATTGCAGGAATGACATAAGACCAGTTCGTTTTACTACAGCGTTCGTATATTGGGATTTCAAATTAAGTTGCCAGCGCCATGGTGGCGATTTGATAATAAAGTTGTCTTTTCAAGCTCACTCATTTTTTCTGATTTCATTGCTATGAAGGTTGAGTGTTGAGTTAAAATGGATGAAGATGGAAGTATCGTTTATTGAGTGATGAGGAAAGAGAAAAATATATTTTTGAAATTTTGATGAATTTTCTGAAAATAAATTTTGTTGATCCAGCCCCCTATTGACTTTTGCGAGAACACCCAATGGTTAGATAGATAGCCATACTCTAGTTTGCATATGTTTATATGGGGCTGTTGTGTTTCAGCGTTGCCATTGCCATTGTACCACATGTGGTACATTCTAGGCGTTGAAAGTACAATGGTACTACATCCTCGAAAAGAGATGAAAAGTGGTACAATTGTATAATTTCAAAGTCATGATACCTTAGATTAATTAGGTAAATTCCTTGTCTAAGCATGATACTCAAGTCGATGTCAGCTGACATGTTTATGTCAAATGTCAACGTCAGATTGGATTATAGGGTAGCCGCTGAAAAGATAGAATGATCACGTGAACGGGACGCACTCTTTGAATGTTCCTCTCCCCAATGTTACAAGTCCGATTTACACCACTCAACAAAAACGTCGCCGCGTCGTCCTCCCATCAACTCTTGGGATGCTTTTTTCTAAGTGTTCATTATTACACCTTTTTCATCTACAGTTGAATGTCTTTTTTTTATCTTTTTCTTGGAGGTGAAAGAGTGTTTCCATCCATATGCATGGAAGAGCAACCATGTTGAATGCCGCCTCCCAGATAATACTTGTTTGTATAAATACTTCTTCATTGAAAATAAAGACACATTATTATTATTATTATTATTATATTATTTAATCAACGTGACACACGTAAGTCGTAAATACAAAGCACAAATGAGTACAGCTTAAGTACAGTACAGTCAGCGTGACCATATTTAGTAGAAATCTACTTTTTTGGTAGATTTTCGACTCAATTCAGTAATTTTTAGTAGGAAGAAATTGTCTAGTAGATTTTGGTAGATTTTGGGGTATCTCTGGGTTGACATGCATACATTCAAATAGAATCAGATCAAGTAGCGAAAGAAAGAAATCTGTAGAATTTTTATTGAATATGACAATTTTACAATGTGGCTCTCTCTCTATTTCGTTATTGACGTTCAAAGCGAAGTAGCAGTTCTCTGTTTTATCTGTCATGATGTTTGAAATGGAATGGATAGAAATTACGGTTTCAAATAAGTACATAATGAATATAGAGAAATAAAATTAGATTTACCCAATTTGCTCAGTTCTAGTATTACTGGGCACAGTTAATGTTGAAACATTTTGAAAGAGACTAAAAGTTGTTTTTCACAAAGATAAAGAAGAGTTTTTTTTAAGTTATTAGTTTTTTATCTTCATTTTATTATTTGTTGATAATGTTATTATATTACATATGATGATCTTTATTTTTCCATTACAAGAGATAATAACACATTGAAATGTTTATTTCATTTTATAACACCGCTCATTGAATTCACGTACAAAAAATCCTAGAACTGATATTCAAATTTCATCAGAAATGAGACTCTTCTGCTATCTGGTGTTCAGTGGCATATGAAATATTGTTTTTTTTTGTCATATTACATAAAAAACAACAGATGTAAAGACTAGTGATACTCCAGAATATATTTATTAAAATTTATTTCAGATCTATCGACATCTAGGTAAGGTTTTTGAACTAATTTGTTATGGTGAAATCGATAAAGTAGATTTTCAGTAGATTTCTGCAGTCGGTTTAGTAGATTTTGGTAGATTTTCTTCATTGGCCTAGTAGATTTGTCAAAAAATTTATGGTCACATTAAGTACAGTGAAAACAGTTCTTCATTTATTTCAGTATAGAAGGCGTGGCTATGCAGGCATTTACTGTTCACGCTTCCTTGAATTCTATCTTTTGAACAGCCCGACTATAGGTTTGTTTTTTTGTCTGAGGAACTGCCTTAAGCAACAATTTTTATCTTTCTCTAACACTCGTAATCAATTTGTCTTTCCCTTATTCCCTTTTGAAAATAAAATAAATCCTATATTAATAACTGGCACTGACAACAGTGACGACAACTGACACATATTAAAGACGAACTGTTTGGAAGTTTGGAAATTTTGGAATTCAGAAATAAGAAAAACACCTTTGCAGAAACTTAATGAATTTTATGATAAACAGCATTTTTCTCTGTAAGATTATGAAAAGGTGAGATATCGCTAAAAAAACAATTTTTCATATAATTTTGTTTAATACTCCCTAGGTTTTTGACTGAAGTAGGTAATGTGAATTAAAATGAACACAATCACCATGCACCAGACTCATCAGAGACTTATTCTGAGAGAATACTGGATAACTCGAACGAAAATGAGGAAGCTACGTCATTTCAAGAAGCCAGATTTCCCATGGTTAAAGAAAAGTGAAAAAAAGGGTATCGCATCCTGCAAAATTTCTATTGAAGGGCGTTCTACTAAGTTTGAAAACCTCGAGAGACAAATGAAGGTACCATTTGTAGTATATGCTGATTTTGAATCAGTACTGAATCTGATTCAGACTACCAAGCGGAATCCCGAACACTGGTACTCGATCAAGACATACAAACATTAGCCTTATTCATTTGCTTATTTAATTAAATGTTCATACAATCATGATTTGTCGAAATTTGTTACGTATAGGGGTGTGGATGCAGCCCAGAAATTTGTCAGCAAAATTGAAGATGATTTGAAAAACATTTATGAAAATCATCTCAGGTATCCTATTCCTATGGATGCACAAACTCTTGAAGAAGAGGAACAGTTTGCTTCTGCCACAAATTGTGGCATTTCTTCTAAGCCCTAAGCCATTCAATGATGGCGAAGTTGAAGTGAGAGATCATTGTCATCTCACAGGGAAAAAAGAGGTCCCCTGCTGCTCATTCATCATGTAATTCGAATTTTAATTTACCAAATTTCATTCCCATCATCTTTCCCAATCTGAGTGGATACAATTCTCACTTATTCATAAAGGAATTGTATAAGAACAAAGAGAAAGTGGATGTTATTCCACAAACTAGAAAGAAATATATATCTTTCACAAAACATCTCTTTACACACTCCTATACGGATAAAGATGGTGGGGTGAAGAAGTATTTGAAAATGAGATTCATAGATAGTTTCAAAATCATGTCGAATTCTTTGGAGAAGTTAGGTGCAAATTTAACATCTGATCAGTGTATTGAGATGCACAAACATTTTTCACAAATTGAAAAATTCGATTTGATGAGAAAGAAAGGTGTATTTCCCTATAGCTCTGTTGATGACATTGGCTTCGTTCAGCAGTGCACAACCGTTGAGAATAATCACTAAACGTGTCGAGCCGCTGCTCAACGGTTAAGAGTGATCAATGGTGCAGCGGTCCGTTCAGCCGAATAAGTTGACACATCACTCAACTGTTGAGCACGGCTGAACGAACCCATTGACAAACTAAATCATCCAAGACTTCCAGCCAAAAATCAATTCTATGACGCACTCAATTGTGAGCATATATCAGATAATGATTATAGGAGAGCCCAACCTGTATGGAATTTGTTAGAGTGCCAGAGTTTGGGTGAATACTCTGATTTATATTTAAAGTCAGATGTGTTACTATTATGTGACATTTTTGAAAATTTCAGAAATATATGTATTGATAAATTTGCACCAACTGCTTGTATTTTGAAATCTTCATTGCCCCTTCAAACTTCGAAAATAGGTCATATTTCCACAATATTGAGTTCGGAAAGAGTTATTTATGATATACGTGCTAAAACTGTGATATTTTATTTTGTGAGAGTTTAAATCGAGCTGCCGAACAGTTCAGACGAACTTATCAGCAAGATAGCTTAGGAATTTTGAAGAAAAGTGTGAAGTTTTTTGTGCAGGTGTTGTGCATTCTCAAATACAAATCATGGAATGTGTAAGCTGTAAGCTCAAATCTGGAGAGCCTACACTATTATGCGACAGCTGCCATAGATCAACCCATAGAGAATGCTCAGGTCTTAACGCTAGTGAAATGAAAGTGATGGATCTGAAAGGAAAAAGGGTCCTCAAATTCTATTGCGAGGATTGTCAAAATGGAGTTCGACTGATTCCCAAACTCCTGGTCAAAATTGATAAATTGGAAGCTGAACTTGACAAGATAAAAAGTGCAGTAGAATCGAAAAACATCAGATCTCGTATGATTGAAGATAGGGAAGACTGGATAGGTGAAATGGTGGAGAGACAGACTCGAGCTTCAAATATAATTATTTTTAATGTGAATGAATCAAATCTGAAACTAACTAACACCATGCTGGGAAGGAACCTATTCAATAGTCAAGAGAATAAAAAACGACGTGATGTACAGGATTCAATGTAGCCCCAGAGCAAAAATGATGGTCGTTCACCTAGAAAGACTTAAACGTTACAATGGCGATAATGACGTATTGTTTGATAGGGACGATCGAAATTGAGAGGGGGATAATGTAACGAAATGTGCTGGCGCCGGCCCTGCCGACTATGGATGCGAATTGGTGCGACAGTTCCAGGATCGATTATACCTGCGTGATCGCGGCTCACCCAGAATATTCGATTGTCAAGATTTGTCTGGATGCTTCTCCACTGTATGAGCGCCTATATAAGCGGGAGCCGCTCACGCGACGGCAGAATTTTTAGTACAGAGTGTTTTAGTACCGAGCATTGGAAAGTTATCGGATCGATTTAAGTGATTGTGTTGTATTGCATTGTGATAGAGAGTTGTAATAAAAGAAGTTAAGTGTTTTTTGGTGTTTTATTCATCGAACCCAAGAATATATCATAAAAATATTCAATGGCTTATGATCAGACAGAGCATGATGTCATCTTCAAATTATCCTTTTTGGTTCAAAATGGGCTTTCCTTCAACTAGTCCCACTACAAATATCAACCTTCGGAAGTCGAAACTAGTGCGAGCTAAGAATTAACGAGGTCTCCTCTTTCGACGTGTAATTCCTAGCATTGATATTCACTGCAAATTATTGAGGAAACAATTCTTAACATTACCTTTATTCAAAAAGCATTACAACATTCATTAGTAACTGATCTAGATTAGATGTCTATAAGAAAAGGAACAGCAATCTAGTGTACCAGACTAAAAAGTGAAAAATTACAATATCAAATAAGAATCCATCTTAAGAATAGTGATGCTAATAAAATAATCAACAAACTAATTAATTGTATAGTTTCATAAATCAACAAAATTCAAGTACCAAGACTACATACAAAGACAATGAACTTTGAGGCAGTTCAACTCTGAAGTCAAGTTCATATGGTTTGCGGTTAAATTATTACCAATACACAGAAATAGTGGTGCTCGGTATATCTCTGTGAATCAAATACCAACACTTGAGACTATTCAGATCATAAAACATATCGGTTTCGAAACGTCTGCATTCATTTCGTGATTTTATGTTGCGAATGTTAGTTTTTCATTTTCAACAGAGTTAATTGAAAACTTTTATTCTTGATTTCACATTAAACATAATCTGATTGAACTACAGCATTTCAGAGACTCTTGTTACTAATAACATCGTCGAATGAATTTTTTAATAAATGCCTTATACATATCACCGCCAGAAGAAATACCTATTGTCGATTATCCATGACTTTGAAATTCCAAATCTTTATATTTATGATTACAAATCGAAATCAATCAAGTTCCCAACATGAAAATTCCAACCCAATATGTCGATATTGATAAATCATCGGTGACATAACAATCACTATGAGAACAATTCAATTTTATGAGAGGATATGAGTGAAAAACACCAGAAATTTTAAGTAGGGTATACATGTAGACTTTTGACAAATATCAAGTATAAGAAATTGCAAGCACCAGGATTTCTAGTGATATTTTGGTAACCCTTATTCAATATTCTCTTCAAACTTTGAAATTATCAATTATCATGGGTATGCCGATAAAAACAGTACTCACATTTTGAGCCATTTGAACAAATACATAAAGTGCTCAAACAAACTATTATTCAATTTTGAATTAAAACCTCCCCTACTATTACAGAAATATGCGACTGTACACATTTTCTTAGGAAAAAACTTTAAATAAATAGATGATGCCGTTTCAGTCAGTTCAATCTTTGGATACTCGAACAACTTATGTTGACACATTCTGTATGGAAATAAATGTGAGAGCAGTTTTTTTATGAATAGTGTAAATCTATAAAATGCTGTTACAAGTACAATGAAATTATCATCCGTCTGGAATACAATAATTCCTTTAAACATACAGAATGTCTCATCATGACAAAATCTTCAGATGAATTGGGAGGAGTACCATGTTTTATAGTCAATTCGTTCAGAAGATAGCCTAAAAGGCTTGTCTAAATCTATAATGAGCCCCAAGTCATTTCTTATTTCAGTATATGTACTTGTTTGAACATCTATAATACAGTTTAATCATAATGAAAAACATAATATTTATAATTCCAATCAAATAATGTCCCCATCTTTTTTTCATCATTTATGTTAATCTCTTTCACGCTCCCTTTTTTTTTCGCTAGAAGCTGAATGACGAGAATGAGACCTGCGATCACGATCACGACTTCTTGATCTGAAAATTAGAACAGAATAGGTTGAAATCGTTCTTTGAAGACATTTTTTCAGAAGAAAATAATTATATAATAATCACTGTAATTGATGGTAAACAAGGTCAAAAAATATACTCAAGTATTTATAGCAGTGTTCCCAAGTATTTCAACATTACCTAGATCTGTACGACCGACTGCTTTTGCCACCTTCGTCCTCTCTCTCTTTGCGGGAGTCCCTCTCTTTACGTTCCTTGGACCTTGATCTGTGACGTTTTGACCTTCTGTCCAACTCCCTTCCACCAACATAATGTTCACGATAACGCCTATCAAATCTTTCGTCTCTGCTGTCACGATCTCTATCTTTTCCAGCTTTTTTCTTTTCCTCCCTTCTCTTCTCAGAAGTTTTTTCCAATTCGGCGAGTTTTTCTCTGATTTTGATGAAACCTAGATGGAGCTTTCCTCCAAAGTGATCAGCCAATCGTCTGTCATTGTCATGAATACCCAGATAGGCTGAACAAACTTCACAAACTCTCAACTTCTGTTGCTGGTAGCTGCTTGCAGGCATTGAGTTGCGATATTCTTGTTCAGCATCCAATTTTTTCTTTCTCAATTCGTCCACCTAGTTAAAACCACAAAAATAGAGTTCTGAAGTATCAGTTTCTACCCAATATCACTCTTCAAATTGTACAATTGGTAATGAAAACATTAACTTACTTCCTCCATGAGTTTCATGCTCTCCTCCACGAAACCTTCCTCTCCAAGTTGTTCTGCTTTAGCTAACTTCTGTCCGATTTGTTCGGCGAGTTCATGCACGTTGTTTGCTTTGACAGCGACTTCAGCAGATAATTCTTCCTGAGTTTCGGCAAGACGTTGTTTAGCAGCTTCTGTTCTTCTGTCACAATCACCTATAAAGGCTTGCAAGTGTTCCATAGCCTTGAAAATATTAACCTTTCAGAAAAATGTCCAAAAAAATGCATTCGATTTTTAATAATCATATTGAATATACTCAAAAAGTTTTCAGGTGCTTCGCCATTCAACTCTTATGGCTGCGCTTTAAAAAAATTGAACGAGAATATAGGAAAGTATTAGGTATGATCAGTGTCTCTAGAACAAGCCACATATGTGGAGTCAACCAGGGATTTGCCATCAAATAAAAAACTCAAAGGTCAGAATTTTAACGGATTTTTTACATTACACTTCACCTGAATACATGCTGGAAAGGAGTTTACAGAGTCTCTGCAGTCACTACCTACTCATGATCAATTGACAAAGTGAGGGCAGATAAATGTTGATTCATAAGCATATCAGTGGGTGTGTGACTATAAACATGATCACGATTAGTATGAATTATTATTTCTGGTCTTTCAATCATGCAATCAATCAAGTTGAAATTATTTCAAACGGCTCAATATCTGCCCCCTCCCCTCCCTCCCTCCCTCCAATGTCTGCAATCAGTAATTTCACACATACACAATTACAAAATTGAACACATGCGAAAACTTATTGGACTAGTCAAAAAAAACAAACAACAGTTTAAAAACGATTCTACGCACTCAAAGAAAGAAATTCATCCATACTGTAGAAGCAACTATCTAACATGATCATATATAACTTCATTTATTGATGCAGATCTAGTTTTATTGATCTCTATCAACGACTTTATCTTATTGAAGCATTTCATACCCAGATATTATGGAGAATTCTGACTAACATTCAAGCGAGAGTAGGGGTGCTATAAAGTATCTTCACCTTGTGTAGCATAATTATGAATATCTGAATTTTTAGGAAATATTTTTTTATTATCATAGATAAATAGAACTAGATGTAAGTAGTATGTACAGACATGGTAAATGTAAGATGTTGTATTATTTAAATAATGGTTCACAAGAATGCAGTGGGCGAGCATTGTCCATGCAGCGAATGACTCTTTTCTGGACCTTGAAAATAAGGTCAGTATATGCAAGGTTGCCCATAAAATAATTCCATACTGTAGCCTTGATTGTACCAGTCCATAATACATGAGTTTTATAACTTCTGTAGAGACAGTGTCTCTCAGATTCCGAGTTGCATAGTTCACATTACCAAATTGTAGACAAACTGTCAATATGTGCCTTCCTTGTTAGCTTTTGATCAAGGGTTATTCCTAAAAATTTAACTACCTGACTGTATTCTAGAGTTTCACCACACATGTTGATATTTTTCATTAGTTCTGAGTTCAACGTACCGTTTTTGGGTGAGATATCAATAAATCTGGTTTTCTTTGTAGTATAGATAAGATCATTGTCAACACAGTACTTACTGAATTCATCACATGCAAAATTGCCCAAGTTTACAAGATTCTCCAAGCTTTTAGGGGCTAGAAGTATATTTCCATCATCGGCGTAAGGTACAGTTTTATTCGGTGTGGTACACGAATCATAGATGTTATTAGAAAATATTATAAATAGAGTTGGTCCTAGTATGGACCCCTGAGGTACTCCTTAACTCAACACTCTTACAGTCAGATTTGTTATTTATTACTGTCACTTGCGTACGATTTGTCAAATCTGATACTATCCAATCATGTGGCGTACCTCGAATTCCAACGCTGTGTAACTTACAAAAAAGTAAGTCGTGACTAACCATATCAATTGCATGTGTTAAATCATAGAATATGCCCAGTGCATTCTTCTTGTTATTTAGTTGTTCATAAATGAAATCCAATAGCCGTTGAAGTTGATTTAGTTTTCCGGAATCCGTTTTGGTTATCAGAAATGATTTTGTAGTGTTCAAGGTAAGAGATCAATCGAGCCGAGTAGGCAGCTTCGAAAGCTTTGGAGATTTGGACTCTGAACACAAACAGCACGAAACTTGCAGCATTGTGTTCAGAACCTTTATTTTTGAATATTGGTATACATTTTGATTGTTTTATGTCCGAAAAAAAACCTCTAGAAAAAGACTCATGTGAGGGAGGCGAGTGGCTCACAAATGAAGCCCACAACTGATCCCAACACTCTTCCGTTAATGTCATCAATTCCTGGGGCTGTCTTCATTAAAATTGTTCTCAATTCATCTGGCGTTACAGGTGTCAGATAGAAGCTAACAGGAATACTGTTCATTTTTACATTATTCAAGGATCTTATATTTTTTGAGAGATTTGTAAATTAATTTTTGAAATAATTACATTTATCCACTTCTTTAATAGGTTCTACGTTCTGATCATATACGTCAGGAAATAATGCCTTCTGCTGTCATTGATCTGTTCATGATAACTTTTCAAATTTTTTTTATTTTTTTTTTGAATTCCTTATATTTAGATGTATAGGACTTATAATTTATTTGCTTTTAAATTTTTTTCATTTCACAGAGCTGGCAATTCATGTTTTTTATATGAGGTGAAAACCATTTTTTTGTGTTTTCTTCATCTTAACTTTCATTATAGGGAAAGAACAGTTGTAATGATAAAGAAGAGTAAAGTGTAAAATGCTTTAAACTTATCTTCAAATGAATCAACAGCGAACATGTCACTCCGTGGTTCATTTGCTATCCGGAAAGAAAAAGTTTTTGTTTTTGAATCATATATTTAGATGTATAGGACTTATAATTTATTTGCTTTTAAATTTTTTTCATTTCACAGAGCTGGCAATTCATGTTTTTTATATGAGGTGAAAACCATTTTTTTGTGTTTTCTTCATCTTAACTTTCATTATAGGGAAAGAACAGTTGTAATGATAAAGAAGAGTAAAGTGTAAATTGCTTTAAACTTATCTTCAAATGAATCAACAGCGAACATGTCATGGTTCATTTGCTATCCGGAAAGAAAAAGTTTTTGTTTTTGAATCATTATAAATTATCCTCATATCAAAGGTTAGAGTATTCAATCTAGATAAGTTCATTTTGTCTACAACTCGTACATTTTGAATTGCCAAAACGGAGAAAATATTATCACTACAATTCTAAATTCTTGTTGGTTCATTACAAAGTGTTTTATATTGTAATTACCTAGTAGGTTTACATCTCCACATAAATATAAAATACTCATTTTTTATCAGGATATAAGTAGAGACAAAATAATATTTTTCTTGTTCCTAGTTACAGACTGAGCAAAGTATCTGATTGACTATAATTCGTTTATTAAATTATACAATGATCAATCTTCCAATGTCGAATAAACAGAATACAGTGTCTTCTGAAAGTGATATAATAAAAATGGCATCAATGAAAATACTGTTCTATATTCGGGGATTATATTCCACGTGCACCAAGCTCAATTGCTTAAAATGTGTGCAGCATTTCTATGATTTTCAAAATTTTGCTCAGCAACTGACTTGAGTATAATAATTTGATTAATGATATCTTAAATAATTATACACGAAAGCGTTTGTTTGAAAGCAAAATTTCGAAAATTATGGAAATGCACGCATTTTGGTCGATTGAGCTTGGTGAAGGAGGGATATATGTGGAGATTGTTTCCAGAAAATCTGTAAACTCAGAAAACATCAAATTCGAACATAGGAACAATATAGTACCTGAAAAGTGTGTCGAACTCCCGGTTCATTTCGATCAGTTTAGGGTGCCTACTCTACAACCTGATTAAGAGTCCGTTATAATAATCGGTGCTGAGAATATACACCACATCCTGTCATTTGGTAGAGTGAAAGCACAGCCTAAGCACCGATTTTTTTAACGGACTGTTACTCAGGTCGTAAAGTACATGCCCTTGATCGGTTAAAAGGTCTAGTGCATTTAAAAAAAATGCAGTATAGCCTTCCAACTTTTTTATCAACTACCCGCATTGAGAGAAATAATCATATAAAATGAGTTTTTTCTTCAATCAAATTGAAATGGTTATAAATAATTCTCTGCCTGCAGAAAATATAACAATGTGTTATCAGGGGAAAAGGTAATGCATTGTGTGGCATATGCTATTGTTTCTACCAGCATGGCAAATTCAAATCTCTGGATTTTGACTGAATGCGCCTTGGAGGAAGCAAAGGCCAATAACTTAAAGAGAGAGAGAGAGTATTGAATTCCGGCGGCATTAAAAATCGAATGCAACCAACCATAGCAATGATCATTGGAATTTGATTGGAGAAGAATATCTACTTTACTAATACTGTGAGATATTAAATGTTAAACATCAAAAATGGAAAAAGTTCATATATATATATATATATATATATATATATATATATATATATATATATATATATAATAAAAAGTTATTATACTACCAAATAATAAAAATTATTCAGTTGTTTGATTTTTTCGAAAGTAGATTATATATTTGGTTGGGTGCTGCAGCAAAATATGTAACAAAATCACGGAAGTTTTCTTAATTAAGCACATAAAGATATCAATCTTGAGACGAAATTCAGAAAAGATGAAAAATTCACATCTATGGATAAAAAAGACTAATCATTCACGAAATTATTTTTGTAGAGTTACCAATGAAACTGATTCATTAATTTCCATTATTTCATACTTTCATTTATACGTATATGTAATTCAATATTCAATTTGTTACCTAATTTGTTTATATACCTCTTCATATGAAAACTACTGTACTACATGTTAAAACATGTTCCTTGGGATTCTCAAAGTTAGCATTATTTATAATGAATGGGATCATTTCCAAGTTTGATTTGATATTCCAAAGATATGCATTTTCCACGTTTGAAAAAAAGATATCACGCATAATTCTGAAGGAAAAATACTTTTTGGAAAATCTGTCAAATCTCATAATTGGATTCGGTTTCCAAAAGGTTAACATAACAATTTCTATAAATTCTGTTTCTTGTATTTTCTACGGTCAAATTTGAGTTATAAGAGAGAGAGTTAGCACATCCGCCTTTCAAGCGGAAGACCCGAGGTTCAAATCGCCGCCAGGCCACCGAGCTGGGTAATCGCACATTAAAAGGTAAGGCCTCGTTGATCCATTACTAGCATAACTTTCGACTTCTGAGGTTAACATTTGTCGGCTGGTTAACGGAACGAACAATTTCAGAACTAACGTAGCAACTTTTTGTGAAAATTCTATATTTTTTCTTCATAATGTGGTAGGTCAACAACCTCAGAAGGTAGAAAGATTCAATAGAGTGAATTATATAGAAAATGGAATTTCAGCAAGGAACATTGTCAACCACGTTCAAATAAACTAATTTTGCATACATTGTTTTGGATAAAGAACCCACACAAATTGACAGAGGCTTGTTATCGAGACGGACAGTCACAGCATGGAGTTGATGTGCCGAATAAATGTTGCTCTGATGTTGAGTCGAGCCATGGATCGAGATCCTAAAATGACCACAACACCCGTAGTGCTATACTTGACATTCCTAAATCGGTTCCTTCGAAGAAATTTTCAATTATCTTTGCTTACAAATTGACATTGCCACATAAGTGAACTGTATTTGTAATCAACAGAATATTAAAGCGATTTTTAATTATCTGTTTACAAATTGACATTGTCACATTAGTGAACTGTATTGTAGCCATACTGTATTTGTACTCTTTTGTGACTGAAAATAAATGAAATGAAACGTTGCCATCCACTCGTCTATCGAATCATATCAATGACTTAATCGGTCGACCATTCAGACGAAATATTTCTCGCCACGAGATTTTTTTGATAGAATTGAAATAGTGCTTTATTCAATCAATTTACCCAAGTAACTAGCGTCTTGCACTTTCCAGCAGTTGTCCTCTCGAGTATTTGTTATCAGGTGCAAGTGAACGAACAATAGCGATGTATGCCATAAATTCACGGCGAGCTTATCAACGGAGAATGTGGAACCTCTTGCAGGAAAGCTCCAAAGGATTTAAAAAAAACGGATATATAACTTAATTAAAACTTCGAGCAGAAAATTTTATTCATCTCAAAGGAAATTTAAATTGGAGAATCTCCAGCTATTTGAAGTTAATTTCTTGTGTAATTTTGTATATTTTTTCTGTGTGTTTCAATTCCTCATTATTGAAAAAATACTCTTAGGAAAAATACTGTGTATGGTTGACGCTATTCCATTAGGAAGAAAGCCCTGTTTATTGTATTCCATATTAAATATACAAACATGCAAAATAATTAACAAAATTACAAAATTTCACGAATGCATTTTCATTTTTAACGAAAACTTTGTAATTCATCTGTGAATACTTACATCAAGATCATAGAAGTAATCTTTGCTCTGCTGGGCTTTCTCAAAATCGGCTCTCAATGCCAAATCATGGATTTTTGGACAATCACCCAAGTCCATTCTCTGTCAAAAAAATATTGGATATTAATTCACAAAAAAGCAAATCCGGTACAGTAAGAATGAACGCTCTCCAAAAGAGTCAAAATGACATACGAATCACATTATAAACCAGCAGACTACTTCTGTTAAAATATAGTTTTTTCTCCAATCATTAAAAAATGCCATATAACGAACATTTCTTTGTAGAATATGATGTTATTTATTATTACTTAAAATTATCATCACCATGGCAAGTGAAAGTGGATATTCTTATATTTGTCTAAATTTGCATTTTTCACGTTCGAAAAAAAAACATTCGATCTTTATGTGTATAGTTGAGTCGAGATAAAACCTTCAATATAGAATCTTTTCACAAGTGATGGAGGAAAACGACAAAGCTAACATCTGTGTGAATGATAGCTTGTACTCAATACACGAAAAAGAACGTCAGGCAGAATAGAATCATTGTCATTTCACTCTGCTTGTCAATTTGTGTTTTCATTATAAAATTTCTGGGATTTGAAGTCATTTATACTACACAATCAGTTGTTCTTACAATACATGAAGAGTACAAATTCATGCAATCATACATTACTGTTTATCGTAGAAGTAGCCATGTCAATCATATTTTTGTGCACATATATATATATATTCATTGTTTTATTTCGTATGCACTCATTGATGACCCATAGTTGTAAGATTCGTCGACTCAACTGTATATCCATTTGATTTTGATTGGTAACTAGTAACAATCACTTCAACAAAAAAATTGATGAAATATGCTCATACATGGACGGTGTACGCAACAACCGTTCAAATCCTCGTGAAAATTGAGCACTGGTTTTATAAACCTCCTTTTTCAAAATACATATATCTTGTCAAAATCAATATTTGATATGACATGTGTTTGATTTAATAAATTATATCAATTTTCAACAATGAACTGCTGTAGCTATTGTTCTCAAAGATTTTGAGAGAACTAAACTGGATTATGAACATGCCTCCAGCACTTTTATCTATGGATCTTCAGCAAGTTTTGAATTTTACAGATATTTTTTGTTTCAGACAAAAATCTGATATTAGAAAAATTTTTGCCAGTTCTATTGATTCATTTGACAAACTCAAGTATCTTTTGGAGAGCTTCCAACAATAAGCTAAGAATGATGGGTGATCCAAGTATTACAAAAAAAATCAGGAATAACCTGATAATATCCAAAAATCAGAAGAAACTCAAGAGTAAAAATAATAAATTTTATAAGGATTATGCAAGCATGTCAAAAATGCAATGTTTTTTGCACTGATCTTCATAGGGACATTTAAAAACAGACCTCAATATGGAAAAGCCTTTTAGCATATCAACTGTGAAAGTGATACACATCAAGGCGGCTACCATCAGCCCCCTAACAAAATTTTTGGATGTTCTTCTGTTTAAGAATGCAGTAAATCTAAAATTATTCTTTTTGTGTTGCGATTCTGCAAACAACGTATAAAATCAACTGTGAATGAAAGAAGAGGAATTAAAAATATGTATGATTGTATGATGGAGGAAGACAGTCTAACGTTATCTTTGGATATATTTTATTTCATCTATTTCTCAATTTCTATTTACAAAATTTCTTGTCGAGCTTTCTCATTAACATATGATAACAGGCTTTATAAGCTTCAAATAGTAACTTGCAGGGCAGTTATCAAAGATTCTGATCAGGGGTTGCTTGCTTACATTCCCAAGTTAAAAACATAGATATATATATGTATCCCTAAATTATTGATATTATGATCTAAATGATTGTATTACTTTGGAACATCAAAACAGGGAGATAAAGAGAAATGTACTAAAGAAATATTTTTTATTTGTCTTGATCATTTTCGGCTCCAGCTGAGTGTGCTCATTATTCAATGCAAAAAATCCTCAAGGTGGCTTCAGGAAAACATTTTATTCTGTTATTGAATTTTGATGTTTTTTTTTTTGTGTAATATTGTAATGCTGCTTGCCTAAGCTTATATAACAATGAAGAATATTCAAGCTTTATACTTTGTGTAAAAAATCTAACAGTTTTGAAAATACTCAGAAGTCATTTTGCAAGTGAATTGCAAGGAGGTTTGAACTCTCTATCCCGCAAATTATTCTACCACTACATATCATTGAAAATAATAACAAAAAATTCAAGGTTTAGTCATATTCTTAGCTGAATAACGGACGCCCATCATTCTTGCAAATATAAATGATTTAATTATTATGAACACAGTTACAAAAAAAAAGTCCAAACTCTGCTGGTAATTCGATTTAGTTTTAACATTTGCGGTATGAGTCGTATCAGAATAATGAACTTCATACAGAGCTGATTTTATTGAATTGAAAAAAATCTTATTCAGATTCTACCCAATACAAATATCATACAATATACAGAGCAGTATTTACACAAAGTTTTCAGTAGCCTTTTCTATGAATCTATTGGATAAAATGATCAACATCTATAACCAAAAAAATGTGAAGTGTTTGAACAGATTGAAAATTTTGTTCTTGTTATTTCCTTGGCAATTATATATGTATATATATACTGATGTCGCATCTCAAATTCAACTGTTTCACTATTTCCATTTACGTAATAATGATTAATAATTATTTCAAAGCATGATAATAAAACAACTCGATTAATTTTGGATAACTGGTCTTTTAAAAACACTTGCTCTATTTCAAGCACTCAGGATGCATGTGTTTTAAAGGTCTTAGCATTTATACTTCAATATACTAGTGCATATTAATTTATGATTTCTACAGACATACTGAAACTGTTTATTTGTGCCCTTTGCAGAAAATAATTATTTCTCTGGTAGAAAAAGGAAAACTGTTTGAACTGATGTTTGAGATGCCCAATTCAAAACATTGATGTATTCATCAATGTTTTAAATTAAGCAACAGACTCCAATATATTCTACTTTCATCAATCTGATATAACAAACTGTAATCAGTTAATAAGAAAAAAATGTAAAGAACTTCTGTTTTATTCATTATGCAATTTCAATATTGAATTTTCAAGAACTTTTTTGTCAATGAATGAAATGGCAAAGATCCAACAAGTAATCTTGTTGGGATTGCTTTCATGGATAATTTATTGCGAAGATAACCAGTAATAAACCCTGGACCAACTTTCATTATTTGAGAATAAAAGGCAGGATTATTATATTTCAATTTTCACTCCATCAAGAAGTACCTAGAGAATACCATTAGCAAATGAATCATTAACGTTATTTGAAACTAATGATAACTTTTTATTGAATGAGTTCTATATGGATATCAATGAGAACACAAATCAAGTTTCTCAAGTCCTTATGAATTTTAATCTTGGTGACACTATAAAATAAATGAAACTGTTCAGAATGTTTGATATAATGTAACTGTGTTCATAACAATCAACAATAGGGTTTGAATTTGAAGTACAATCATGTATTAGTAAAAATAATATAAATAAAACTTACAATGATTATGGTTAATTCCGGAGTAAAATTGGACTCGAATTATCCAAAGCCCAGAATGTTTTTCTTTAGAAATGGTGAAATGTGACTGTCAATAATGAAAAAGATTGATACGAACGCCAATTTCAATGATTTTCATTTTGATAACTTTATATACTCACAAATGCCTGTGTGGAGAATTTTGAGCTCATTTTATTCATACTCACAAATATCCTGTGTTCTTTACATATTTTTATTTTGTATGTAGTACGGGTACATGCAGTTCTGGTCTGTTTTTACTTTGCATTACTTACCAACATCAAGAAACTTCTTGTAAAATGAATTTCACGAAACTACAAATTTGAATTGTTACCATACCTTCTTCGTGGCAACCAATATCAAAAATGGACAATCAAGAAATTAATAAAAAAACAAAAGTGTTTCTGAAATAGTTCAAAACGAATATCTCCTGACGAATCGACTAATTTTATTAATTTCCTGTTGCTTAACGCTATAGAATGTTTCAAACAACGCATTTTTTGGTGAAAATTTTATATCAACATATACCTAGTAACTGAAATTTTCATACGTACGTCATAGTACTTACATACAAAACAAACACCTATTCCTCATCTTATTATAGATAATTGAAGTTTCTGAAAACACAGTGCGATATTAGTTACCGATAACAACAAAATTGAAAAATCAGACGTTCAGAGAGGTAAGTCTGAGATTCATCATATTTTCTGAAATCGCTCCACAACTAATGATTGAAAAATGTGCAAAATGCTTACCGTGGAAGAGAGAATCTCATGAGGACAGCAACCAAGTAAAAAGGACTTGCACACTCTGGGATCGTTGAATTTGACGTGGAATTTATTATTTTCCCCTAAAATGAAGTAATAATTGGAAAATGGCCAGCAAAAAATAAGGTTTAATTAAAATTCATTTTTGTACCCACCATTTCTTCCTGTTCCCATAAGTTGATCCAACATAGCCCGCATTTGATCGTGGGCAGTCATGGTGTAAATTTTCTTCGATTTGGACGCCACTATAACGGAATAATCGTAAACTGTTATAGAGATACAAGGAGTAGAGAAACAGCCTCGCAGAAATTTTGACAAGCTTTTTCACTATCAAAATAGGGAACTAGGGAGTAACACTGATGTAAAATGAAAATGGCGAACAAATTGATTTTTTCACACCTTGTTCTAGTTTGACGTAACACCAATAGAGTTCGACGCGTCAACCTCAAATGACGGTATGACCACAGACCACAGAACACCCTATCTACACAGAAGCGCAACTGAAGCGTTCAAGCTTGGCTTGTATATTGTCAACCTCACATTTGTGTTGTTAGTTCGAACAATTATCAATGTCCTTGGGTTATTACTAGTGATAAATTTTATTAATATCGGATGAAAGCATGATCAGAGTAGTTTTAAACGTTCGTTCCTGCAAAATTCAGTTGATTACTCTAAAGCTTTTTGAACATCAAATAGCTGCCTACACCACTTTTCTTTCTACTTTTTTTCAAAGGTGCAAAAAACAGTAAGCCTATTCACTGAAATTATTTTGGTAATCATCCAAATTCTCCTTTCATATTTGTTGAGAATGAAGGGAATGTAGATTGCTGATCAACGAAGCATTTAGGCGAATTTGATAGGGGAAATGTAAGTTCTGAATTATTAAGACCTTCCTAGGGTCGTATCTTCAAATGGAATCAAAACTGCCCCAATTTCAGTTCAGTTCACCAGAAATGCTCAGTTTAGAAAGTTTACAAAGGTGTATCACTTGAACTGTATATCAACCGACAGTTTGAATTTACCGCCAAGAAATGACATTATACCAGCCAAGCTTTAAATTAAGGTTACGAAAAATTGATCCCAAAAGATCAGAGGGACCGCCTTCAAGTTGCGCTTCTGTGTAGATAGGGTGTTCTGTGGTATGACGTATGATTCTGGACCTGAGTACGGAACACCCATTAGGTATATGTCACAGAACTCATATGAGTTCTGTGGTATATGTCTAGTCTGTGGTACAACCGTTCTGAGCCATGATTGGTCTCTGCTTAGCAACAACGTATCCGTTTAACCAATGAGTGATTCAAGAATAAAGGTGTATTTTCATGGCCCTTAACTACTGCAAGTACAGTAGCTTTTGACAGATTTCCCTGCCCGAGCAGTGACCTTCAGAAGTTAAAATTGTTCAACTTCAAAGCAGCAAAGCGAATGATTTTTTGTTAATTTAGTAGCCATTTTGAATATCTTTAAGTCTATAAGGCCGATTGTGCATAGGATCTTGGATTTTTTTAAAATTATTTGATTTTTTGTCGTTTTCTTTAAATTTGTTGTTTCGATTAGTTTTCATATTCTACATAGTTTTGAATATTGTTCAGATTTGTTTCATTTAGAGGGTAGGAATTTCAATTATTTGAAGTCTGGATACTGTTTTGTTTGGTGAGGTTAAGCTAGACTAATTACTTCATTTGTGAGCATGTTCAAATGTTCATAGCTGCGGAATAACCGTGGATTAATAGGACGTCTGTGAGGATTTTGCGCGGATTCTGAGGTTAGGAATTTGACGTTGTTTGAAAGTAACAACCCGTACAATTTTGTGAGCAACTATTGCAGTTTTTGGTGTTTTTTTCACTTTTCATGTGAACTTCAACCAGGAATTGTGCTTATGATATGCATTAGTAATAATTTCAATCATATTCCGGAATTTCAAAATATCGAAGCGCCACTTTGAACAAGGCTGCAATTCTTGGAATAGATCTGTATACGACTTTGTGTTGTGCTGCAGTTCAACACATCCATTCCATATATCTCTACGTCACTCTATTCGTATGCAAATGAAATCCGTATGACTCAAGTCAACGTATATTAGAATCGAAATGTGACGTCAAATTTGACATCTCGGTCCTATACTTACATTGCCGAGATGTCGATTTTGACGTCAATTTGACGTCACATTTCGATTCTAATATACGTTTCTATTTATCAGAGTCCCCGTGCTGAGGTCGTATCGCATATCTTAGCTAAGTTCGTTTATTAAAAATCGAGCTTTCCAAGCTTATACTTAAGGGTCCTTTTATTCACTGAGCGAGCACATCGAGCAAGCTATCTCAGCTCGGTTGAGATCAATCCTCAAAGCCGTTCGTTATCCCAAATCGAGCGCGCGGAGCGATAACACTGGTGTCCTCTTAGGCTGGATTCAGGCAGATCCGAAATCCGATCGTACGACGATCCGATAGCTTTCTGATTGGTCTAAATTTAGACCAATCAGAAAGCTATCAAATCGTCATACGATCAGATTTCGGATATGTCTGAATCCAGCCTTATTCACACAGCGTGCCTATCGAGCAGCTCATTTTGATCATAGATCAGAGTTTTGTAAAGAGAAAATCGAGATGTGTGGTGAATTCAGACAGATCCGACGTCCGATTCGTATTCGTATCATCGGACTAAAATAGGCGATTCACATTGAACCGAAAGTTTCTCGGATACAAAATTCCGGAATTATGGTGTTGTATAATCACAGAACACGATATTCGTAAAATTCCACTGTCAAAGATTCACCTTTCCTGCCCTTCGCCACATTTATAACCTGAAACTCTGAAACTGAACTGAAATGACAATAATAATTGAAACTTTTTCTAGGAGAAGAAAATTGATAGTATCAAGTTCCTTCTCCTGTTAGCGAAATGCGCGTCGATTGCAAAAATATCAGTTTGGTGTTAGGGTAATTGATCTCTAGGAAAAGTTTCAACTTTTACACGAAAGGTTCCAAAACTCATCTTTTAACAATAGTAATAATAATTAGTATCGTGTAGGAAGGAAACAAAATAGTCTTTCGGACCAGTACAGTAAACAAAAATGTCGAGTGTTTTCTATCATCTGGTCTTGTTAGGGTGAAATGAATTGAATAAATATTGGATGAGTGAAGATTATTTGAAGTGAACTCAGCCTTAAGGTCTGTACATGGCCAAAAGAGAAGTGTTGCTAAATATCAGTGTTCAATATGGAATGTTTTATCAGGAGTGGCAAAATGACTTTACACATTGTTGAACTAAAGTTTTACAGTTATTGAACATTGAACATTAACTTATGATAATGAAATCCTTATATATAATTATCATTTTCTATCTATATGTTTGGGCTCAGCCTCAATTTTTTTAACGTATTTGTACTTTCTATATTTCTATGTTTTTATAGTCTATATTTATGTAGCCGTATTTTACTATATGTCATTATGCTACTGTTATCTCTACCCTCATATATATGTATATTAGGTGGTTCCTATTTCAAATAAATAAAGATATATTAATATATGTCGGAATCCATTTCATTCAAACGACATCGGAAAAAGTTGAAACTTTCTGATGAATTCCTCCCGTCAAATGAAAATTCAAATTCGGACCAATAAAGCTGTCGTATCATCGGCATTCGGATAGTCTGAATTCAGCTTGACTTTGTTTAATTGAAATAAATGGCAACGCTGTTAGAGATCTTGAGACGGAGATAGATGGGAGATAGTAGCTGCGTTCGAGTTGAGGACTGAGGAGCGAGTAGTGCATTGTGCATTAGCCGGGCTTGACAATTAAACGGAACTCGCCCCGAGTTTCGAAAGGAACGCGATAAGGTTATCGAGAGCACGCCTGCGGCCTGGATCGTTTTGGCGTTTCGGGCATCAACTCGAATAGAGCGGAATGAGAAATTTCCGTTTCGTTTTGCGGGTGCTTTGCTCTGGGGCTTCTAATTTTACAGCAAATCCTTTTATGAGAACTCGTGCAATTTTGTCACTGCCCTAATATGTTTGTTGGAATAAGTTAGTATCACACTGACTTGGCCTGGTTCTACCTATAATCTAATCTAGAACAATTAGCTCCGGAGTAGTACGTGTCACAACACAAACGAAGGTAGCAAAAGAAAGAGAGGGCAGAGGGATGAGTCAGAGTGACGACAATCAATACTACCAATATCAGAAAATAAATATAATATGATTCTTGTCTTGTCCTTCTCCTTTCATTTCGCATTTCGGCCATTTTGGGTGTTGGCGTGACGTTCTACGTGTTTGCATAATTTTGCGCTGTGGGTTTTTGAATTTTTACTGTGACCGTAACTGAAAATAGAATCTATTTTCACCAATATATTCATTTTAAAGAGGTGAGTTTCATTTTCTAAAATTTGTAATTTCCTAACAGGCACTTTTTCAAAATGACCATCGGGAGCCGGTAAGCGTTCGGAAAGCGTAAAAGTGGACGCATTATTTCAATTGTATCGCTTCCTCTGGGGATTGAAAGACGACCATTTGTTGATTTTCTTTGGGTGTATAATTGTCTGGAGTAAAGCATTTCATAAAAATGCCTTCGAAATTCCTTAGTTCTTCACTTCACAATTTGATCAAAGATGCATCATCGTTGTCTAGTCCGCCATATTGAGGAATTTTATTTTAAATTTCACAGGTCAGTAGAAAATTTGACGAATAGGAGTTATTAAAATAATAGAATCTGTTCAAATTCAAAAGTTGACTATGACTGTGATATTTCGAAGTTGATTACTAATTTGTAACTTCGCTATTATTTTACTAATGATTTGGGCAACTTTTTCAAGGTGAAGAACCAGGGCATTCCAAATATTGCCTAGCATAAAAAAAATTCATGGAATAAGTAGCTTGTTAGTGATGAGGTGTTTCATTCTTGTCAAAATCGATTAAACCTCTATTTGCCCTATCAGAGAAGTGAACACTTTGCCATTTTCGAGTATCTTTAGTGAAGGTGGATTCATGCAGCTTCAATTATCAATGAACAAAAAAAACCAAGTAGCAAGTAAAAATTATCAAAACGATAAGTTGAACTGCCTAATTTACTGTTGATGCAATCAAATTATCAACTATCAATTAAAAAGTAAGAGTTGCCCAACTTTCTCCAATTTCAAAATATTTGTCTCTAATGTATGAGGGATTATATGATCATAAACAAATTTTTCTTCAAATATTTTGTTTTTCGGGATTGCCTTTCTTTTCAACTAATGTGAGCAAGTTGAAATGATTGGAGTGAAGTTACCCACACAATTCTATCCACACATTCCGACTGACGGTCGGTCGAGAGGTGGATTTACACGCAGCGTTGCCACATTTCCACGACATCCATACCATTAATTTATTTTTGTCAAGGGTGGGATTTATTTCTTTATAGATTATTAAATTATTGTTTCCAGTGAGATGATATTTATCAACGTTATACTCCGTCGATTTCGAATATATTGAGTGTTTATGAGAATCTCGTGAAAACTTGAGAAAATTTCATGTATAGAGAGAGAATAAGAATAACCAATATTGGTCATGTTTGGAAATACTAATGTTGAGAAATATTAGTATATATGAATATCCGGTCATGTTCGGAGAACATCATTTGAATCATTGCCGATGGTGAATTAACCGGTAAAGCTAAAAATATTTGAATCCATTTTCATGGCGTATGAGAATATTCCGTAATGTTCGGGAATCATCGTGTGAATCAATATTGATTTTCAATGATTAAAAAACTAGGTTCGCAATTGAAACTTTTTTTAGAGATCAATTATTACCCTAACACCATACTGATATTTTGGCTCTCGACGACGTTTCGCTAACAAGGTTAGGATCTTCAGGAGAAGAAAATTGATACTGATACAGTATGAAGATGCTAACCTTGTTAATGAAATACGCGTCGAGTGCAAAATATCAGTTTGGTGTAAGGGAAATTGATCTCTAAGAAAAGTTTCAACTTTCACACCAAAGGTTCTAATCGCATCGTTTAAAAGTTCGCAATTTCGAGACAAAATCTTTCAGAGAATATCAATTCTTCAGGACCATGTCAATCGACATACGCAAACGGAAATTCGTACCATACATTCATTTTTCGTAAAAAAATAAATTTCGCAATTTTCGGACCGAATTTAAAATGTCGATTTCCTCGCGAACTGAGAATAGTTTGTTGATGAAAATTTCAGGATGTATTCTTCAGGACCATGTCTATCGACGTACGCAAACAGAAATTCGTACCATACATTCAGTTTTCGTAAAAAAAATAATTTCGCAATTTTTGGTCCGAATTTTTCGGAAAATGTCGATTTTCTCGCGAACTGAGAATAGTTTGTTGATGAAAATTTCAGGATGTATTCTTCAGGACCATGTCTATCGACGTACGCAAACAGAAATTCGTACCATACATTCAGTTTTCGTAAAAAAAATAATTTCGCAATTTTTGGTCCGAATTTTTCGGAAAATGTCGATTTTCTCGCGAACTGAGAATAGTTTGTCGATGAAAATTACAGGATGTATTCTTCAGGACCATGTCTATCGACGTACGCAAACAGAAATTCGTACCATACATTCAGTTTTCGTGAAAAAAATAATTCCACAATTTTTGGTCCGAATTTTTCGGAAAATGTCGATTTTCTCGCGAACTGAGAATAGTTTGTTGATGAAAATTACAGGATGTATTCTTTAGGACCATGTCTATCGACGTACGCAAACAGAAATTCGTACCATACATTCAGTTTTCATAAAAAAAATAATTTCGCGATTTTTGGTCCGAATTTTTCGGAAAATGTCGATTTTCTCGCGAACTGAGAATAGTTTGTTGATGAAAACTACAGGATGTATTCTTCAGGACCATGTCTATCGACGTACGCAAACAGAAATTCGTACCATACATTCAGTTTTCGTAAAAAAAATAATTTCACAATTTTTGGTCCGAATTTTTCGGAAAATGTCGATTTTCTCGCGAACTGAGAATAGTTTGTCGATGAAAATTACAGGATGTATTCTTCAGGACCATGTCTATCGACGTACGCAAACAGAAATTCGTACCATACATTCAGTTTTCGTGAAAAAAATAATTCCACAATTTTTGGTCCGAATTTTTCGGAAAATGTCGATTTTCTCGCGAACTGAGAATAGTTTGTTGATGAAAATTACAGGATGTATTCTTTAGGACCATGTCTATCGACGTACGCAAACAGAAATTCGTACCATACATTCAGTTTTCATAAAAAAAATAATTTCGCGATTTTTGGTCCGAATTTTTCGGAAAATGTCGATTTTCTCGCGAACTGAGAATAGTTTGTTGATGAAAACTACAGGATGTATTCTTCAGGACCATGTCTATCGACGTACGCAAACAGAAATTCGTACCATACATTCAGTTTTCGTAAAAAAAATAATTTCACAATTTTTGGTCCAAATTTTTCGGAAAATGTCGATTTTCTCGCGAACTGAGAATAGTTTGTTGATGAAAATTTCAGGATGTATTCTTCAGGACCATGTCTATCGACGTACGCAAACAGAAATTCGTACCATACATTCAGTTTTCGTAAAAAAAATAATTTCGCAATTTTTGGTCCGAATTTTTCGGAAAATGTCGATTTTCTCGCGAACTGAGAATAGTTTGTTGATGAAAATTACAGGATGTATTCTTCAGGACCATGTCTATCGACGTACGCAAACAGAAATTCGTACCATACATTCAGTTTTCGTAAAAAAAATAATTTCGCAATTTTTGGTCCGAATTTTTCGGAAAATGTCGATTTTCTCGCGAACTGAGAATAGTTTGTTGATGAAAATTACAGGATGTATTCTTTAGGACCATGTCTATCGACGTACGCAAACAGAAATTCGTACCATACATTCAGTTTTCATAAAAAAAATAATTTCGCGATTTTTGGTCCGAATTTTTCGGAAAATGTCGATTTTCTCGCGAACTGAGAATAGTTTGTTGATGAAAACTACAGGATGTATTCTTCAGGACCATGTCTATCGACGTACGCAAACAGAAATTCGTACCATACATTCAGTTTTCGTAAAAAAAATAATTTCGCAATTTTTGGTCCGAATTTTTCGGAAAATGTCGATTTTCTCGCGAACTGAGAATAGTTTGTTGATGAAAATTACAGGATGTATTCTTCAGGACCATGTCTATCGACGTACGCAAACAGAAATTCGTACCATACATTCAGTTTTCGTAAAAAAAATAATTTCGCAATTTTTGGTCCGAATTTTTCGGAAAATGTCGATTTTCTCGCGAACTGAGAATAGTTTGTTGATGAAAATTACAGGATGTATTCTTTAGGACCATGTCTATCGACGTACGCAAACAGAAATTCGTACCATACATTCAGTTTTCATAAAAAAAATAATTTCGCGATTTTTGGTCCGAATTTTTCGGAAAATGTCGATTTTCTCGCGAACTGAGAATAGTTTGTTGATGAAAACTACAGGATGTATTCTTCAGGACCATGTCTATCGACGTACGCAAACAGAAATTCGTACCATACATTCAGTTTTCATAAAAAAAATTATTTCGCAATTTTTGGTCCGAATTTTTCGGAAAATGTCGATTTTCTCGCGAACTGAGAATAGTTTGTTGATGAAAATTACAGGATGTATTCTTTAGGACCATGTCTATCGACGTACGCAAACAGAAATTCGTACCATACATTCAGTTTTCGTAAAAAAAATAATTTCGCAATTTTTGGTCCGAATTTTTCGGAAAATGTCGATTTTCTCGCGAACTGAGAATAGTTTGTTGATGAAAATTACAGGATGTATTCTTTAGGACCATGTCTATCGACGTACGCAAACAGAAATTCGTACCATACATTCAGTTTTCGTAAAAAAAATAATTTCGCAATTTTTGGTCCGAATTTTTCGGAAAATGTCGATTTTCTCGCGAACTGAGAATAGTTTGTTGACGAAAATCTCAGGAGGTATTCTTTAGGAGTTTATCAATTGGGTCTCTACAAATCATCATAATATATTCTTCCATAACCTTGTCTATAACGAAGAAATCGTAATGCGCCATAACCGTACAATATCATAGTCGTAATCTAATGAAATCGTATTTAATAGAATTGTACTTTTTCATAATGTACTTGATAGAAACGTCACCGATCATTTTCGTAATCAATCAGAATATGACACTATCAGAATCGTTTAGCATAGAAATTTTAACAGACAGAATTCGTTAAATATCATAACTTAAATTAAAGAAAATATTTATCATAATGTGTATAAACTTTTCTTACTGATAGATATGTTTGCATTCCACGCGCGTTTCGCTAACAAGGTAAGCTTTTTCTCATCCTGAAGATGCTAATGAATGAAGAATTTCCTTCTCCTGAAGATGCTAACCTTTTTAGCGAAACGCGCGTCGATTGCAAAAATATCAGTTTGGTGTTAGGGTAACTGAAAAGATTTAACTTTCACACCAAAGGTCCCAATCTCATCGTTTATAATGTGTATAGCTACACTCGAAAACTAAAATAACAACACGGAAAAATAACAAAAATAGATTTCACTTTAAAATTTATGGATATTCTTTGGATACAAGCTTCAGGTAGAATTGAAAAATAACAGATTTATCTTGACAGACATCGTACAATATTATTAGTCATCATGACTATATACAGCTATAATTCAACGGCATATCATCTCGGCATTTATGTTTTCTAGTTTGAAGGGCATCCATTTAGGGATTACTTTCTGCAATGGTGTTTTGTAAAGATAGTTTTCTGACAGCTCTGGTTCCATAGCAGTAATTGTGATTTTTAGAAAGTTCCAGATTTAATAGAATTCTTGATTAATCTGACTAATCTAATAGTTTTTTGTCAAGTATAGCATACAATCGTACCAATTGTGTTGACTTGTTGACTGGTACTGTTGATCCTAAAAATGAACCATTTTGTTATCAATAAAAGCAACATTGAATATATTTATATATTACCTGAAGATAATGATGCCATCCAACACTATTTGGCACTTTGGCCAATACATACCCATAATCTCAGTTAACAGTTGAGGTAGCATCAAAATTATTGAAAATATGAAGAAGTTTGCATGAACTTGCCTCTCATAAATAATAAATCCTCAAATACTAGTTATATATTCATCATAAATAATGTATAAAAAATTATTGAAAATATGAAAAAGTTTACTATATGGTTCTGGTGCATGAATATCATAGCTTTCACAGATATTCGAATAGTGCGAGCTTCACTCTCATTAGCCATTGGAAACTGGTTCACTCCCATACTGTCACTGATATTTCAAATTTTTTATTGACCAATTGAAGTGTAGCGTGCGACAAGTATTTAATAAATAGACTTTTTTCTGAGATTTCAACCAGTATGTGTGGAGATAAATAGCAAACAACAATTTATAATGCTTATATATATATATATATATATATATATATATATATATATATATATATATATATATATATTGTGTGTGTACCGATAGATATAACGTAAATCGAAACTATAAGGGGCAGTTTTATATTTGAGGTGGAACTTCAGCGTGCATTCTCTTTGAAATCTGTTGAAACCAAGAACTTAAATCAAAACTGGCCTTTTAAGGACAAAACTATCGAAAAGTACCAACGTTCAAAATCTGGTATGATCATGAGGAGGATGTATGTAGGTACCAGTTTTTTAGCTTTCTTTCACTCTCACTATCATTAGAAAAGACATACCTTCCATTTGCATTAAACCACTGTATGCACCAACATTTCCACTTCAGAAAATCCAACTGTTTTTAGGTTGGGTGAAATTTGCTTCTGTGCATGCGCAAAGAATACCAAAATTCTCTCAGTGAAAATCATAAATTGAAGTGGAAGTGAAATTTGTGGAAATTGTGGAAATTACTGCTGCACAAATCCACATTAAACCAACTTCAAGTTTTGGATACATATTTCGCAATAATCGAAGGGAAAAGTATAATTGCTTTCTTTTGTGTTTTTAGTGATACATGAAATATGAATCATTCTTTTACAAGAAGTGCAAGTTATACTAGTCCTATTTACTACATCACCACATATAAGACATCTTTTTTGCATTTCGGAAGAAGCTTTCAAAATAAATAATTTTAATTTCTCTCTATATGATTCAGCCTGAAAGTTTTTCAATAGACTATCTTTTTTTATGAGTTGTTCAAAAAAATGTAAGATGAAAATACCACAGTTATAACTGTCGGTTTGTTTTACGTGTTCAATAATTTTTATTTCCCAATTGCCTTCGATGAGATCGTGGTGATTTGAGCATTTCAAAAAATTAATGAATAAATTTAAATATTTTTCTGATGATTGAAGTGTTTCACCAAATGGATCTATAAACGTAAATTTGGTATCAGGGATATCTACCAGTATGAGACACCAGTGATTTCGATTAATCAATAGAGGTATGGCGATGTTATTTTTCTTTATTTCAAATTTAAGACTTGATTTGGAATTGCCGGAAAATTCACTGAATATATTTTCACTCAGGTGAGAGTCTAATATTTGATACGGCTGATCGTTATTATCATTTAATAAATGGAAAGTGATATCAATAAGAAAATTGGACAACCATTGATTATCATTCAGAGTGAGATAGTCGCTGGCAGATAATTCCCTAATGATATATTTTATATTCTCAAAAACTGCAACTATGTAATCTCTATCTAATGATTTATAATAAGACGAACTATTTATCAGGCCATTTGGTAGAATATCAAATGGTTCTTCAGGTGAACCAAATAGCTTCCAATTCTCTCTTTCACCTACATGCGTCAAATCTAAAATATTTGGTAATAGAAAATTGTAATAAAAAAATAATAATTTTGGCAACATGTATTCCCACATATTCTTATTCCGAAAAATTCTTTTAATGAATAATCCCTTTTGTGTATAAATCACAAAATCACACCAATTTCTATCGAGTATCTCCAACGAACCTTGGATTTGATAATTATATATATGAGTTATATTGAGTTCACCGTTGGCTGACATATATTCCAATTTGTTCTGGATCATGGCCTCTTTTGGATTATAATGCCGTATGGAATATGGACATTTTATTTCTACCATTCCTGTCGAACTCACCAAACCATCTGGAGAGCAGCCTAGAAATGGATATTTGGGGTGAATGCGCAAACCAGAAGGCATACAATCATTTTTTGTTTGTATGGTGTATTGACTTAAGGCCACTTCTTCATTTTCTATTCCATATTTGATAGCTGCTACTTGGGGAGTAGTTTTGTGTATCAAATTATGTGCCAATGTCACTAAGGTTTTTTTGATTTTTGCTCTACAAACCAAACCAAAATTGGAAGCTGTTAATCTTTTTTTTCTTTCTTGTTCCCAAACCTTTGATTTTCTTTGCAGTCTAGTTGCTTTCTCGAGGTCGTCAAAATTAGCGACAGCCAATTTTATCAAAAATTTCTCATACATATTCTTCTCATTACAACTTTCTTTATTCTCACTTGAATTTTCGAGAATATTTTTTGAACAAAACTTACAAACAAAATCCCCACTAAAACTGTCGTTTTCGAAATTTTCACATGTCGTATGAACCCAAAAATTGCATACATCGCATTGCACCCATACCACACTTACGTCAAGTGTTCCTTTTCCACAGTATAAGCACTTATTCAAAGTTTTATCACATTCTTCCGAGTAGGAATCGATAGCGGATTTCCCGAAATATTTAGGAATATAAGATGGTTTTTTCCATGTTTCTTTTTGATCAAAAATTATTGCATCAAGATTTTTATTTCTTGTGCATTTCTTAGGATCAATATTATAAAGACTTTCCTTGCAAATGCCAATGGTATATTCCCTGATTTTTCTCAAGACCCTACTACATTTTTGTCTTTTATCGCTCTTCAATACAATATTTTTTATGATTCCGAAAAATCTTTCTACTGGAGCATTGCTTAATTTTTTTTTCAATAGAAGTCCACTCCACAAAGGCAATATCGGAACATATTTTTTCATTATTATGTCAGATAAAGTTGGGAAAAAAAAATTATTAGTCTGCGTTGTAGGGCAATCATCAACTTGTTGGGAATTCAAAAATTTCAAAAATTTTTTATAATATATACTACTTTGGTACAAGGTATCCTCAGCAGAATCTTCATGTTCGGAAATAGTTATTTCATCAATAGAAATATTTAACTGGTTAGATGAAAGTAATGTTCTCTTTATCAGAAAATTCTTTGCTCTTAGAACAGAAACAGTATCTGTGTTACTACTTAATAGAACTACCAGACACTTGAGCCATTCAAAAATTTCTCTCAAATCACTGAGTTCAAATAAAGCAGCAAATTTGAATTTTAAAAATTCTCTCACATCATTGTCAGTGACACATTTATTTATATCATTGCAGATGATCTTAAAAAAATGACAGCAGCAAATATGTATTTCAACTAATTCAGCTGGCCTACGACTGTTATCATTCAAATAATTATACGTTTGATTGATGTAATCTGATAAAGAAATATTATTCCAAAATAGAGAAATTGAATTCAGAAATGCGTATGAAAAATCTACAACAACCTTCGAAAATACTGGCCATCTTTTGAATTTTTTGACTGTATAAGTTTTGAAATTGAGTAACCAATTTCCAATTGATCCTGTGTCATGATACCCAGTTACCATTTCTAGAACCGAACAAACTCGATTATTTTTTGTTTGAATTATTCCTGCGTAATAATAAATTTTATTTTTCACAGATTTTGGTCTTCTGATTATTGTTCCTGTTGCATCTAAGTGTAGGGTTGGTTTAGCCTCTGTTAAAGTTTCTTTGAAAATCAAATTTACCTGTTCTTGACTAAAAATATGCACAAAAAAAGGTTCACCTACTGAATAAATATAATGGTTGTTTTCTCTAAACATCAATATCATGTCTATAACATCGTCATCGCATCTATCATTCTTCGATAATATCTCTGATCTTAATTTTCTGTAAACGCTATCTGATTTCACATTACCCAAATTCCCCGATTCAACATTCGTCTTTGTGAATTGTTTCAGATCTTTGTGTTTTCTCAGTATGGGTTTATCTGTAAGTAATGAATTACTTACCACTTTTCTCTCAGCTCCTTTTACATGGCTTGTGAACATTTTCATGTGATTGTAATGTAAAGAGGAACTCTGAACTATCACATCATGATCTTGCATTTTATTAATATGTTTTATTCTTAGTTTGAATAATTTACAGTTGTGCATACAATAAGCGTAGATGATAATTTCATCTTTACTTTTGACATACCTGAAATGTTTCATATTTACTATGCAAATGTTGTTCACAGATTTGATTTTTTTTCTGAAGACAACATTATACATTCCTCTCAATAGCTTGTTCTTTGAGCTGATCGAAGTGAACTCTTCATGAGTCAACACAAAAGATCCTTCGTGCACCTTGCATTGTGAATATTTGGGCCGGTCCCAATTTGGATCTCTCAAATTTTTACTACCAATTGGTAATAAGTTCAAGGTTGATTCATGATCTCCACTGAGTGTTTTTAAAACACTTGGTATATCATATTTTTCACTCGAGACAGATTCAAACAAACTGAAAGTGGAAGAATTTGCCATAGATTTCTTAGAGCTGTTATGTACACTTTCTGTCGACTCAAATGATACATTCTCATTTTCAATACTGATCTTGTCCTCTAGCACTTCATGATTTTCTTTTGCGAAAGAATCAGATTTTCGAATTTTTTTTATCTCCATATTAGACTTTCCTGGTGAAATATTTGAAATATTCAAAGATGAATTGGTGATCTGTAAGCTTTCAGAAACTGGAGTTGAAGATCTGATTCTCTTGAATTTATTTTTATTTCTTTCATAATACGCTTTCAATCTCAATCTATTTTTCAACGTATTTGTCTCTCCAAGAATTGTACACAGTTTGGAATAACTGCCTTTTGCATTGTAATAAGATTCTGATAAGTCTAAAGCAAGCACGAATACAGCTTCTTTGATTTTTTGTAATAAATCACTTGTCATAATATGATTTTCATTATGAGACTTGATGAGTTCCTTTATATTACCGTAATTGAATCTGATAATACGATATATGTTAAAGATATTTTTCTTATTATCCACCTTACATACTGTTTTTGCTAATTGGTGATATATGTCATCGTTATATTTGATATTTTTCAAATATTCGTAAGAATACTTGGCTTTTGAAATTTCCTGTGCCAAACAGTTATAATCGAACTTACTTATCCTTCTAAAACCCATATCAAATCATGTAAGTATGAACTAATATCATGCACTTGAAATTATGAATACTAAATTATGATGAATAAACAACAATGCAAGAACTAAACGTATCAACTACAAACTACTAGAACAAACAACTACTAGGAATAACTAGGAATGAAACCAAAAATAAACTAGAAATAAAACTAAAAATTTCTACCTTGAAGATGAAAGTTACATAAATTCGCTAAAAACAAAGTCACAACAAACAGCTACCTCAACCAGTGATTATAAGTGGTGTAAGTGGCCTATGTGAAAAACAGAAGATTGTAAACATTTTACCGCCTAAAATGGAAAATAAATTTGTATGTCATTTGTGTTGTTCTTGTTCTGTGAGTCTATGGGGCAAATTCACCAAATCTGACAAAAACTGAGTTCAATTGAACTGGGTTCTTTTTTGAACTAAGTTCTACGGTACACTGCAATTCTACGTTAACGAAAACTGAGTTATATCGTGCCGCACAAGCTGGCAACATTATCAAACGTGAAATTGAAATTTCAATGTTATAAAGTGGGATTACAATGTTTTCATGTGATTGGTAAAAATTTGGATTCTACTAAAATAAATATTACCAATCGAAGAAAGAATAGATGATTCAAAATAAAGGGAATTATTAATACAACTGGGAGAATTATTCCACACACATATAATGTGAAATGTATATACATATAGCAAATGTACCTATCTTTCTACAACATGCAATACTCCACCACGAGTAAATTGTGACGCAAAAAAACAAACATTGAAACTACATCATTTCATAGGTTTTTATAAAACTTTCCTCTAGAAAGTTGATTTATCGATTTGGCAGCAACCATTCACAGTGATATACAAATGGCCATCCGAGTAGAATGTGAATCAAAAATACAGATTTTTGTCTTGAAAATATCTGTCGTTTTGGAAATTTACTCACAATTTTTTTACAAAACTGAATGTATGGTACGCATTTCTGTTTGCGTACGTCGATAGACATGGTCCTGAAGAATACATCCTGGAATTTTCAACAACAAACTATTCTCAGTTCGCGAGAAAATCGACATTTTCCGAAAAATTCGGACCAAAAATTGCGAAATTATTTTTTTTACGAAAACTGAATGTATGGTACGAATTTCTGTTTGCGTACGTCGATAGACATGGTCCTGAAGAATACATCCTGTAATTTTCATCAACAAACTATTCTCAGTTCGCGAGAAAATCGACATTTTCCGAAAAATTCGGACCAAAAATTGCGAAATTATTTTTTTTACGAAAACTGAATGTATGGTACGAATTTCTGTTTGCGTACGTCGATAGACATGGTCCTGAAGAATACATCCTGTAATTTTCATCAACAAACTATTCTCAGTTCGCGAGAAAATCGACATTTTCCGAAAAATTCGGACCAAAAATTGCGAAATAATTTTTTTTTACGAAAACAGAATGTATGGTACGAATTTCTGTTTGCGTACGTCGATTGACATGGTCCTGAAGAATACATCCTGTAATTTTCATCAACAAACTATTCTCAGTTCGCGAGAAAATCGACATTTTCCGAAAAATTCGGACCAAAAATTGCGAAATAATTTTTTTTTACGAAAACAGAATGTATGGTACGAATTTCTGTTTGCGTACGTCGATTGACATGGTCCTGAAGAATACATCCTGTAATTTTCATCAACAAACTATTCTCAGTTCGCGAGAAAATCGACATTTTCCGAAAAATTCGGACCAAAAATTGCGAAATTATTTTTTTTACGAAAACTGAATGTATGGTACGAATTTCTGTTTACGAAAGTCGATAGACATGGTCCTAAAGAATACATCCTGTAATTTTCATCAACAAACTATTCTCAATTCGCGAGAAAATCGACATTTTCCGAAAAATTCGGACCAAAAATTGCGAAATTATTTTTTTTACGAAAACTGAATGTATGGTACGAATTTCTGTTTGCGTACGTCGATAGACATGGTCCTGAAGAATACATCCTGTAATTTTCATCAACAAACTATTCTCAGTTCGCGAGAAAATCGACATTTTCCGAAAAATTCGGACCAAAAATTGCGAAATTATTTTTTTTACGAAAACTGAATGTATGGTACGAATTTCTGTTTGCGTACGTCGATAGACATGGTCCTGAAGAATACATCCTGTAATTTTCATCAACAAACTATTCTCAGTTCGCGAGAAAATCGACATTTTCCGAAAAATTCGGACCAAAAATTGCGAAATAATTTTTTTTTACGAAAACAGAATGTATGGTACGAATTTCTGTTTGCGTACGTCGATTGACATGGTCCTGAAGAATACATCCTGTAATTTTCATCAACAAACTATTCTCAGTTCGCGAGAAAATCGACATTTTCCGAAAAATTCGGACCAAAAATTGCGAAATGATTTTTTTTACGAAAACTGAATGTATGGTACGAATTTCTGTTTGCGTACGTCGATTGACATGGTCCTGAAGAATACATCCTGTAATTTTCATCAACAAACTATTCTCAGTTCGCGAGAAAATCGACATTTTCCGAAAAATTCGGACCAAAAATTGCGAAATGATTTTTTTTACGAAAACTGAATGTATGGTACGAATTTCTGTTTGCGTACGTCGATTGACATGGTCCTGAAGAATACATCCTGTAATTTTCATCAACAAACTATTCTCAGTTCGCGAGAAAATCGACATTTTCCGAAAAATTCGGACCAAAAATTGCGAAATTATTTTTTTTACGAAAACTGAATGTATGGTACGCATTTCTGTTTGCGTACGTCGATAGACATGGTCCTGAAGAATACATCCTGGAATTTTCAACAACAAACTATTCTCAGTTCGCGAGAAAATCGACATTTTCCGAAAAATTCGGACCAAAAATTGCGAAATTATTTTTTTTACGAAAACTGAATGTATGGTACGAATTTCTGTTTGCGTACGTCGATAGACATGGTCCTGAAGAATACATCCTGTAATTTTCATCAACAAACTATTCTCAGTTCGCGAGAAAATCGACATTTTCCGAAAAATTCGGACCAAAAATTGCGAAATAATTTTTTTTACGAAAACTGAATGTATGGTACGAATTTCTGTTTACGAAAGTCGATAGACATGGTCCTAAAGAATACATCCTGTAATTTTCATCAACAAACTATTCTCAATTCGCGAGAAAATCGACATTTTCCGAAAAATTCGGACCAAAAATTGCGAAATTATTTTTTTTACGAAAACTGAATGTATGGTACGCATTTCTGTTTGCGTACGTCGATAGACATGGTCCTGAAGAATACATCCTGGAATTTTCAACAACAAACTATTCTCAGTTCGCGAGAAAATCGACATTTTCCGAAAAATTCGGACCAAAAATTGCGAAATTATTTTTTTTACGAAAACTGAATGTATGGTACGAATTTCTGTTTGCGTACGTCGATAGACATGGTCCTGAAGAATACATCCTGTAATTTTCATCAACAAACTATTCTCAGTTCGCGAGAAAATCGACATTTTCCGAAAAATTCGGACCAAAAATTGCGAAATTATTTTTTTTACGAAAACTGAATGTATGGTACGAATTTCTGTTTGCGTACGTCGATAGACATGGTCCTGAAGAATACATCCTGTAATTTTCATCAACAAACTATTCTCAGTTCGCGAGAAAATCGACATTTTCCGAAAAATTCGGACCAAAAATTGCGAAATAATTTTTTTTTACGAAAACAGAATGTATGGTACGAATTTCTGTTTGCGTACGTCGATTGACATGGTCCTGAAGAATACATCCTGTAATTTTCATCAACAAACTATTCTCAGTTCGCGAGAAAATCGACATTTTCCGAAAAATTCGGACCAAAAATTGCGAAATAATTTTTTTTACGAAAACTGAATGTATGGTACGAATTTCTGTTTACGAAAGTCGATAGACATGGTCCTAAAGAATACATCCTGTAATTTTCATCAACAAACTATTCTCAATTCGCGAGAAAATCGACATTTTCCGAAAAATTCGGACCAAAAATTGCGAAATTATTTTTTTTACGAAAACTGAATGTATGGTACGAATTTCTGTTTACGAACGTCGATAGACATGGTCCTAAAGAATACATCCTGTAATTTTCATCAACAAACTATTCTCAGTTCGCGAGAAAATCGACATTTTCCGAAAAATTCGGACCAAAAATTGCGAAATTATTTTTTTTACGAAAACTGAATGTATGGTACGAATTTCTGTTTGCGTACGTCGATAGACATGGTCCTGAAGAATACATCCTGTAATTTTCATCAACAAACTATTCTCAGTTCGCGAGAAAATCGACATTTTCCGAAAAATTCGGACCAAAAATTGCGAAATTATTTTTTTTACGAAAACTGAATGTATGGTACGAATTTCTGTTTACGTACGTCGATAGACATGGTCCTGAAGAATACATCCTGTAATTTTCATCGACAAACTATTCTCAGTTCGCGAGAAAATCGACATTTTCCGAAAAATTCGGACCAAAAATTGCGAAATTATTTTTTTTACGAAAACTGAATGTATGGTACGAATTTCTGTTTGCGTACGTCGATAGACATGGTCCTGAAGAATACATCCTGAAATTTTCATCAACAAACTATTCTCAGTTCGCGAGGAAATCGACATTTTAAATTCGGTCCGAAAATTGCGAAATTTATTTTTTTACGAAAAATGAATGTATGGTACGAATTTCCGTTTGCGTATGTCGATTGACATGGTACTGAAGAATTGATATTCTCTGAAAGATTTTGTCTCGAAATTGCGAACTTTTAAACGATGCGATTAGAACCTTTGGTGTGAAAGTTGAAACTTTTCTTAGAGATCAATTTCCCTTACACCAAACTGATATTTTGCACTCGACGCGTATTTCATTAACAAGGTTAGCATCTTCATACTGTATCAGTATCAATTTTCTTCTCCTGAAGATCCTAACCTTGTTAGCGAAACGTCGTCGAGAGCCAAAATATCAGTATGGTGTTAGGGTAATAATTGATCTCTAAAAAAAGTTTCAATTGCGAACCTAGTTTTTTAATCATTGAAAATCAATATTGATTCACACGATGATTCCCGAACATTACGGAATATTCTCATACGCCATGAAAATGGATTCAAATATTTTTAGCTTTACCGGTTAATTCACCATCGGCAATGATTCAAATGATGTTCTCCGAACATGACCGGATATTCATATATACTAATATTTCTCAACATTAGTATTTCCAAACATGACCAATATTGGTTATTCTTATTCTCTCTCTATACATGAAATTTTCTCAAGTTTTCACGAGATTCTCATAAACACTCAATATATTCGAAATCGACGGAGTATAACGTTGATAAATATCATCTCACTGGAAACAATAATTTAATAATCTATAAAGAAATAAATCCCACCCTTGACAAGAATAAATTGATGGTATGGATGTCGTGGAAATGTGGCAACGCTGCGTGTAAATCCACCTCTCGACCGACCGTCAGTCGGAATGTGTGGATGGAATTGTGTGGGTAACTAACTTCACACCAATGTTGAAATGGACCTTCTCAGTAAAACAATTGGGCGCATGAATTCCTTATTTTTCATTACTTTCTACTCAATAATTATTAATCTATACTTCTTCATTGTCACTTGATAATTAAAGCTGTATGAATCCACCTCAATTCCGTATGTTCACAGAACTCGTACTCTTGCTAGTTAGGTATGTGGTTGGTATGGAAGGAAGCATTAGCTCACACACCATACCTACACCTGTTATTGTACATAAAGAAAATAAAGTTCTTGTGAAAAACAAAATCAATCCAATTATATTTTTTGAAGACTCTGGTTCCTCATTGCACCAAAATTTTTAAAAGGAATCATGGAATTACTCCCTTCTATTGCTGTTTAATTTTAATAACGTTGAGGTTTTCAAGAACGTCTCAAAATGAATATGAACATCGAAAATTTTGATCGATGAAAATGGGAAATAATTTTTTTAAGGAAACTCAGTGAGTTTAACAACATAACTGACCTAACTATATGATAGGTAGCATACTCTATTTCTGACAAGTCAAACAAACTCTATACTTTTTTTATATTTGTATAAGAGCTTACAGTGATGAATAAATTGTTTTTGACTTTGACTTTTTGACATCTCAGGTGAATTTATGGTATGTCTTTGGGTTATTTTGTGAAATAAAGAATCTACATGCAATATTCGGAAGAATTAATAATGAAATATGCATCAACTGTGTTCCAATAAGTTCAATATTTCTTCTGAAAATTTTAAATTTATTTTTTCCAAAAAAAAATCTCGTCAGTTGTTGAATTCAAATTTATATTCAAAATGCGAAGCAACGTTGCCATATTGCAAACATACATTTTTGAATGGCAGAAAATACATTTTTTTCCACACTGCTTTTGTATAAGTCATGCTCAAAATGAAGGTGAAACACTTTTCTGCCTTTTGGGTTGCAGGCAAATACTTTGTCAACCTTGTGTGTGCTTTGGCAAGCGGCTTGTCGAGTGGGTATTTGCCTTCCATGCAAGGGGCAGAAAAAATATTTCACCTGATTTTCGTGCACCAAACGAAATTGTCATCATGTCATGATTATGTAATTTTTATAGGATCTATTTTTGCAATTTGGTAACGCTGCTTTAATTTCAATACGGTAACTACAACAATTGAAAATCAGCTTATTTAATTCATCTCATAGTTTCCAGCAATTTTCAAAGGGAAATATGAATAATTGGAATTCTGTTAATCCGTATTCGATTAATAATTCTATAAAATATTTCATTAGACTTTTAGAACCTGAGTTTTTGTTCGTCGAACAAAACATCTTCAACAAAGCATACCTTGAATAAACTTTTTTTTAGATTTGCTACCGTTCATAATGCCCTATCTATGGTCAGTTCTAACTTTTCACATGTGAACTAGAGTGCACACTGCGTCTCATTGGTAATACTGCTACCAATAACAAATTCTCTATATGTTATAATCAAACTTACGTACACTACAGGGTACGCCAGTCCGAAAGGGTTGAAGTCATGTGGGTAATACTATAATCTCAGATGAAATTGTTCCTTTTCATATAGGTGTTTTCTGATACTCAAGATATATTTTGTTCAATAGTTTCCCAACGTTTCCGATTGAAACTTCGAAAGTTAATTATGTTCAATTTATGATACTTTTGAACGTCCCTGATAATTTCATGGAATCGATGCTGAACAACAACGTTTTACTCTTGCCAGTGTCGTCACTGGATCTACACTGAATCATTTTAAAAGGAAAAGTGACACTTCTATAATGAAAATCGTTTTTGAAACCCGTTTTTTTTTAGTTGATATCTCTTCTGTTTTTTTCGTATGGCGGGAGGATGTTCGGATGAAAAAATCATAATTTATGCTAAACCACCTACCCGAAAAAGCAATTATGTTACTTTTAACAATAATTCATTCAATAGAATTAAAGACCTATTGGACATATTCTATTATGTTCCTATAAAGTTTTTTGGTTGAATTTGAAAGTAACCTCAAAAGTATTAGCATGAGAAAAACACTGCATAATGCACGATCCACATTCCTATTTAACATGTTATTTGCTAAATATTAATGAAATGATTATAGAGCTAGCATAGATAATGCTTAATATTCTAGAGAATTTGTGTTTGAATATACAGGCACAGTGTCTCAGTTACTTGAATCACCGTAGGTAACAGAAGTAGGTAGGTAGGCTTACACTTTTATAGGCACATAATTTAAATTCAACAACAACATTATTAGCTCATTTCCAGGGCATATACCAATAGACTGAATGCTGTGCTAGTTTCAATACACTTGTCACATGGATAGCAAATTTCTTATTCAACAAACTGCGACTAAAAATGAAATTTTTACTTGATACAATGAACCCCCCTGGAATAAGTCCATTCGAATTGTCACATAATATACATAATATTGTATGTAAAATCGTTATTTTGCAAAATCATGTAAGTGCATACCTCAAATTCAACTTATTTTTTGTTTTGTATTTTCACAACCCCAATATATAATTTGTTATAAGGATATATCACAGTTGGTATACGTTTTCTAAAATTATTCAAAACCAAGTACCATCATGGTTCTCAGTATTGATGAACAGAAAACATAAGAATATTTTTCTTTGATAGGGACAATCCTTCATTTGCCTATAAAAATATTCCCTTATAGGTAACAACTTCGCGTCAACACTGATGTTTTGAGTAGAATTTCGACTAGCTATATTCATAAAGTCTGTCCGATTCTATTTTTATTATGAATCGAATAGATAACGAAAATGCATCTTTGTTTTGTTGTCGTTGCACTCGAGTATCTCATCGAATGACGCCGACTTTAGCATGTATTGTCATTTTAAAGAGTTTCAGGCCGTGAGACCGGAAGTCGTCGTCGCAAGTATGCCGGGTTTTAGCAGCGCGGGCACATTCAAAATATTTATCGGAAACCTCGCCGAGAAAACGACGGTGGCTGATCTGCGTCCCCTGTTCGAAAAATACGGAAAGGTCGTAGAATGCGACGTCGTCAAGAATTACGGATTCGTCCATATGGAAAACGAGTCGGAGGGACGCGAGGCCATACAAAATCTCAACGGACACCTATTGAACGGGCAGCCTTTGAAATGCGAGGCTGCCAAGAGCCGCAAAGCGCCGCAGACGCCGACGACGAAGATTTTCGTCGGCAATTTGACGGATAACACGAAGGCGCCGCAGATTCGCGAACTGTTCAAAAAATTCGGCACCGTGGTGGAGTGCGACATCGTACGCAACTACGGTTTCGTGCATCTAGAGTCGTCGGGCGACGTGAACGAGGCAATTAAAGAATTGAACGGCACCAATGTGGACGGGCAACCGATGAAGGTACAGGTGTCGACGAGTCGCGTGCGTCAACGGCCGGGCATGGGCGACCCCGAGCAATGCTACCGCTGCGGCCGCGGCGGCCACTGGTCCAAGGAATGCCCCAAGGGCATGGGACCGGAGAGGTTCCGCGACCGCATGTTCGGCAGAGACCCCTACCCTCCGCCGCCGCCGCCTCCGTTCCTGCGCGACCGCATGATGGGCCGATTTGGGGTACGCGACCTTTTTTCTCTCTCTATCTTCTCACAATTTACCGTATGCCTCTATTTTTGGTTGCGCATCTGTTTGATGGATGGCATCTGCAGCTCTGAAATTTTTATCACGTGACATGTGAATACTTGGATAATCAGTAAATGTCGTCGCCTCATTCTTTGTATCTAAAGTCGAACATTCCGAAATATTCGTTATAATAGTTCAATGCGTTGAAAACGTTCCATGTTTTCTATAACATGAAATATTGAATAAATAATACTGTAATGGACCAAAAAAAGATGAACGCATCAGCATAACTTCGAATTGCGCATGTCACTGTATTTATACATCAGTTTGAGTAATAAGAAATAAACTTCGAGTAATAAGCCGTAAAGCTGAGTTGATGTAAACGTGTGAAATGACGCAAAAAAGTAAGAAAGTTACTATAGAAAAAATATTGAACCTTCATGATATAGTATACCTTACTTTATATCATGAACGTTCATGTACGCTTCCTATAGCTTAACTTAAGCAATTTTTTGCGTTACTTCACGTTTACACGAATTCAGCTCATGGAGTACCTAAGTTAAACCTATACTCTTCAATAGTACCATTACACACTTGTCATAGAAAAATTGGTCAAAATCCGTTGTGTATTACACTGCAGTAATAACAAAGAATGGAAATGAAAAATCAGCTTTCGCTTTCAATGAATTACTCCAAAAACCATAACTCACGAAACAAGGGTTAATCACATTGGAAGACACTAATACCCAAGGAAAAATGGAGTTGACAATTGAAGGGAGCCGAGATTACAAAAAACCATCATGGGTTCCTAAAATTTACTTGATAAACCTTAATTTGCTTGAGGTTATAAAGTGGAGTGGCATGCACCGCTGCAAACTGTTCCCTCCCAGTAATGAAGTTTTGATTTTTGGCAGTGGACGTTTTCAAAATAATTACAAAAATACGTTTTGTCTCGCATGTTATTGTGAATCTTGCTCTGTCAGCCATCATAGATAGTCATCAGGTTCCAATTCACAAGTAATCAACTTGCTCAATTATTATTTTCTTTGGATATGAAGGCACATCTCCATTAGAATATAATACCGGTTGTTGGTATATGAATTTCTGATTCAATACTTCATCAAGTTGATTCAATTTCGGTAGCATCTCAAATGATTCAAATAACTAAATAGTAATAAAACTATAAAACTTTCAAGTGATAAAAATGTCAGTGATGCCAACCATTAAACCCTAGATACATGTGCAACCAAAAATAGATGCATATGGTTAATTGCCTACGTATTGAAGCTACTCGTTTCTGCGAGTCAATGTTTTTACAGGGCCTGATTCAAACGAATAATCTATATAATGTATATAGAATCACTATCAACTTTGCCGCTTATCACCTCTTTTGTTCATTATTTCCGAGCAAAATGTTGCTCTATTGTTGGGTAGAATATTCATTCATTTACAAAACGTATGAAATACATGTTCATGCCATGAGGACATCGATCTTACAAAGCCAATGGTTTCTAAGATCTGTTGCCCAAGGGCATATTGCATCTATTTATATCCGTAATGCAAACAAGGTTTTGTCATACTGATTCGTTATTGTATGAACAATGTGAATATTTGAGAAAAAACGGTTGCTATAGAAACGTGAACTTGCAGATACCTTGTCAAGATTAGAGCGTGTCCTAAGCTATATTATGGATATCAAGCGTCTATTTGATGTCTTTGAGAGTTTTCGCAAAACTAGAAAGGCTTGAGCGGATGGTCAAGTCAATCAAAATAAACAATATTTTTCCCTCTCCTTTTCCTCTTTCCGCTATGACGTGCGTTCTCAAGAGACCGCCAGGTTCCGCGTACAGCCTCTTAAAGACTAAAATCGCCAAAATATACCTTTAAATTTCATAAAACAATTTAGGTGGCGTCATTGAGGACGCCACGTCAAACCTCTTTGATCAAATTGTTTAACCGTGAGACATAGGCTTTATGTATACGATTGTTTTCGAATGTCCCTTTTCATTTTGGAAGGGTCAGAGTCAGAACAAAAAGCGCTGCGTTTTGGTTTCTGAATCGTACTCAGCAGTTCAAAAGTCGTTAGTACACGAATTCGAAGTGAGATGCATTGTTCAAAGTATTATCTATTCCATATTGATAGCAAAATATTCAATTTTAAAGTAGATGCTGCTAATTTAAACAAAGCAACCCTTCATTAATATATTGCATTATCATGGATTACTCATTTAAATCAGGCTCCATTGTAATAAACGGATACATGCAGAAATGAGCGGCCAGATTTTAGACTCGCAGTCTCTTTTCACACCTCATGGAAATCGAGGCAACAAAAGTCAGAAAAAATATCCGGTACATCGGTATCTATTGTAGAACGAAAATCCCTAACTTAACTGTCAGATGCGGGGTAACTAAAATTTGTAGAGTGGATTAGAAAATAGTATTAAGTTCAAATACATTTTCGAAAAATTATTTGAGTATAAATTCTCTCAATAAATTTACTGGCCTGTTTCTCTGTCATCAACAATTTTTTATTTGAAAATAGGCTCCTTGCAGCGCTCGCTAAATCATTACAACGCTATAGAGCAGTTCTTAACAAGTGTTCAACCGTAAAACGTAAACTTCGATATTTCAAAGTATAATGGTAGTTTCTGCTCTCATTTAAGGTGGAATAATTGTGGAACAGAATCTGTTGAAATTCTTCGCTCCGTAGAAACTATCACTAGGTAGTATAGTTGACGATATTATGCTCTCAATATTAATTCTAAATTATTGAGGCTGTCAATATGTCAATATTTCTAGTGCCAATTGTTTGAATTTTATAATGAAACTTGCATCACTTATTTCAGAAAAATATTTTTGACATGTTAGCAAATTATATTATTAAAAAAAGGGTTGAAATTTAATATTAATGAGCAATTCATTTTAACAATTTTCTATTTTTATATAGAAAAAAAAACCACCAAAAACGATCATGTACTTGAGAATTTTGAACTTATATATATATATATATATATATATATATATATATATATATATATATATATATATATATATATATATATATATATATATCTCCAAATTGAATTAGATTTTATTTATCAACAGTAGAGCGATGTCCGAGTCGGTTCCCCCTCTTTTTTTATGAACTTGTTTCTCAAAATGTGTAACTGATTGTTAATTTTTAATTTGACAAACTTTCTTTTCTTGGGATTGTTTTTCTACAGAATATATTGGAGATTTTTTTCTGATAACTCTAGCCATTCAGGGCCCTAGGTTTCACGAGCCGAGTTTATCACATGTCATGATTTCAAACTCATTGCTAGTATGGGGATTTAGGTCATGGTCCATTATTTTCCAGTGTGCTTTCATTTCGATCAATGTGTTGAACTAGAAACTACTTTCAATATGATTAAGATGATAATTAGTCGAAAATTGTCCACTAGCAATGACATTGTGTTTATGCATTTAAAAAACTCACGTTTGATCCAACTATGTTATTTGAATATTTGTCCTGCTGAATTTCATTTCAATGAAAAAAAAATCATCATCTCATTATGATTCATCAAATACATAGAAATAGGGAATGAGCGAGTCTACTAGTTGGTATTTTTTTTATTAGAAAGGAATTCAAGAACGTTACACGAAAGTGCAGTACAATAAAATGTCAGGTTATCTGTTCTATCATATGGAAAGCAGAAATGAAAACTCGTTTAAAATGATAACATCTGTCCTAGAGACTAAACCAGTCATTAGGTTTATTATTTTAACACATTTTGACCTCTATTTATGAAAAATTTCTTCAATTACAAATTTTACATGAAATATGCTCAAAATTCGAAAATTCGTTCACAAATATTCAGTCTTCACAACTTTATTAAATATCACATCAGTTTTCAATAAGTAGAGACAAGTGTAGACTGTTCTACTACTTTCCTTCTGACGACTCTTGAGCTAATTGATCTGCATTTGGTTTAGGACAGCTACGAAGGATATTATGATAGACGATTTGACGAGTCCCGTGATGCCTATGATCGTCGGTACACGGGCATGCCCGCTGGTCGCGAAATTGGAATTCGGAGCAGCAGAACGGATTTCATGACTCCTCCATTGCCACCTAGGAGGGAGCCATTACCGCCGATGCCCTCCATTGGCTTGCGAGGGACTCCATCGAGCACTTTGAGCAGCAGCTTGAGGGACACTGGATTTTCTCGTAGCAGTGCGAGTGATTATGGCATGTTCAGCAGGAGATCGCCTCCAACAACCAGCAGTATGACTGGTTTGAGTAGGAGCAGAATGTATGAGGATTTTAGTAGGGATTCATTCGATGATAGAAGGTTGGTTCAGAAACATTACCATTTCCAATTTCAAATCAGTTCTAAGTAGTCAGCCAGTCATGTATTGGTGGACGGCTCCTTTCCAGTTTCAAATTGTTCTAGAGCGGTTCTTAGTCGGAACCACAATAAAGCTATTTTCAAAAAGGTCTTGAACATTTTTTTGTCAGGAAAGAAAATGCCATGTACTAAATATTTTTTGATGTTACAGACCTGGAGTTCGTGGACCATCACCATCAAGAAGGTTTGCTCCATATTGAATAGATTTAGATTCCTCTGCTTCATAAAAAACATTGTAACAGAAGGTTCCATTGTGAATTTATGTATCATATATAATGATAATTAGGGTTGTAACTGAATGTTTATCACTATCGTACTACATAGTTTCATTTTTATTTAAGTGACAAATGTGTTTGTATTGTAATAGCTTTGATGTGTCATTTTTCATGTATTGGTGGTAAATAAAAAACTGCAGAGATACTTTATTGTGTATTCAGGAAGGAGTTCCTCAAACTTAAAGATTTATAAATTATGATTATGCTAACATGGAAAGAGCACTTTGGACAAATCCGAATATTCCTTCATTATTCATTTAATTATGTCAATTCTGTTTGGGGGGCATAGCACCAAAATCTATAATGAAACCTTGAAACTTACAATTTTATTCAAAATTACCTACATGGAACAAATTATTGAACTCAAGATTCTTTCCACAAACTCAAAATCAATTGTTTTATCCATTCTCGGAAGTGATAATTGAAAATCTATACCCAAACTTATGTTCACAATCATTATTTATTGCAAGCAAAATTTTATTCAAAAAATTCAATGGTGAGTCAGCAAGTCTATATGTGAGAGTGATAATTCTCCATCAACGGAGGAAAGAGACTAGTTCAGATCACCATAGTAATGACTGAAAGACCTCGAGCTGGCTGGCGAGGTTAAATACCTTGAAGTGATACTGGACTCGAAGTTGAGTTGGGGGCCACACGTCAGTCCAGAAAAGACAGTGGGGCTTGAAGGATTCTGCGCCGAGCCGTGGGGCTTCAAACCGCTCGATCTACACGGGTAATCAGACCCAGAATCGTATCTGGAGGGGTGGTCTGGTGGGAAGATTCCGCAATTGTAGCGGAGAAAGAAAAAATCCTACTATCCGCTACCAATTTGATACAAGCAGAGGAGAAAATCAGGGCCGTAGATACATTAATAAACATGGAGAAGGGTGGAGATGGATAGACGGCTGCAGGCTAATACCATCATCGACAGAGCCATCGAATGGCGAGAACGATTTTATCTGATGTAATTCATCCCCATAAATATTTGTATGAGAAAGTGGGTACTTCCCGGACGCTTTTTCTTTGAGAAAGTAGCATTTGTCCGGCCTAGTCCGGGAAATACGTACTTCCCGGACTAGGCCGGGAAAATGCTACCTTCTCAAAAAAAAAAGCGTCTGGGAAGTGGGTCGGTTGCCGAAAAAATAGTGTACGCAACACGACCGAAAATAGTTTTTTTGGACTCGCTACGCTCGTCCTTGAATTTTGTCCACTCGTCCAAAAAAACAGTATTTTCCGGACTTGTTACGTAAATTACTATTTCTCGACTCCCAATGAAATATACTATTCTGCTCTACTACTGCCTTAAGGTGGACTCAGACAGATCTGAAATCCGATGGTTACGACGATCCGCCAGCTTTCTAATTCGTCTAAATTTAAATCTCTCAGAAAGCGGCATACCATCGGATCTGTCTGAATCCAGCTTTCCTAGCGCAATGGTGAGCGGGTTGGTATAGCTGGAGAATAAATAGTGACGCATGTTAATGCGACCTCGAAAGTGTAACAGATCTTGGGAAAACTTGCAACACTGTCTCAATCTAACAGTGTACATAACCACAAAACAAGGCAGTTCAAATAGGCATTCCAAATCACGTGATGTCTGGGTTGGTCTGGGTTGCTAACACAAGTTTCAACCAATCACACACTCGTTTGCAATAGTTATAGTTTCTGGGGGGCAGATGGCGCCGTATTGGTTCATTTCGATTCTGACAAATATCTGGTATGCCTAATAATTTGTTAACAAAAATTCTCCAAACGGAATTTTTCAGAAAATCTATTTTTTTTGAAAGGTGCTATCACACATGATGGATCACCCACTGGAATAAAATGTATTTCTAAAATGACCAAATTCAAATTTGCTATGAAGCGTTATTTGTTAGAATATTTTTTTTGAAAAAATTATATTTTTTTATTTTTGAGTAATAAACAATTCTGATTGAGCTTTTTAATAAATGTATTTTATAAATATATATATAAACTATAGTTTCTTGGGAATAAAATAACTGTTATTATTATTATCATTATGGAAAATCTCGGGCTTGGTCGAAAAAAGAGAATAAAGGAGATTGACTTCTTTCTTCAGATTTTCATGGGGTTCCCTCTAAGACAAACTTGCTATTCATCTGAGAGTGCATCTACTAGAGATCATTTGAAATTATATTCACAAATATTTGAAAAAAAAAAAGGTGGAGTAGACATTGGATGGCAAGGAATAAAGAGACATCGATACAACCTGTTGTGATCATTTCATTCATTCGATTCAAAGTTTTTTTTCATGCTTCATTAAACATGAGTTTGGGACACTACCGTTGTTCTTATAGACAAGTTTCACTTTTGTGAAAGAAATAAAAACAGAAACGTGAAATGCGATTTATTTGTTTTACACAATTCTAAAAATTACAAGATTACTTCGATCAAATATCATTAAAGAACAATATCCAAGAAACTTGGGAGGCGAATAGGGATTTACGAATTTGCACAGAATATACTCGACATTTTCCCACATATTTTGTGAATTGTATTGTAGTAACTGCTATAGGACTAAATGATCTATGAACAGCCGGTCGAACTGTCTGTCAATAAACAGTTGGAGTTGAAACAAACTGTTTCACCTTTTTTTCGAGCATTGAAACTTCAGTATTTGAGAAAACTTCAATTGTGATGCTTGAATCACGTTTTATCATTGGTATTCAACTCCAACATATTTCATGATGGTTTCATAACAGTAACAATTCTGTGTTTTTGAATAATTTTGAATATGAATCAGTTCTTCGAGCACATCCAAATAAGAGAAAATTGGTAAAAAAATTAAAAATCATTCAATAAAAGCTCAAAGAACCAAATGAAGTTTTACATATAAAGAAAGTCCTAAAATATCAATATTATATAGATATTTTCAAATATAGAATGATTACTAAAATTACTTTTCCTAATTCAGAGGAATATATTGCATAAATACAGTTGAAACGCACCCAAAAACAAAAGTAATATAAAAAACATCCCGAATGAAAAATATTCTTCCAGCAGCAAAAAAATATATATGCATATTGTCGACTTCGATCTAAGTAAAATAGGACGCATTAGTTGATAGTCATAAAGAAATAGACTAGAATAATGATCATAAAAAATATACAGATATTGACACCAAAAAAAAATATGCAAGAATAAAAATAAAACGGGAATTAAATAGTTTACTTAATATCAATCTGTTAAGGGATTCTTGACTTATCACAGTTCATGAAATTATAGATATACATGAAGAGAATATACTACAAAAACGTTTTGAAGTAGATCATCTGCATTTTTCACTATAATACAAGAATGAAAATTTTATTTTTGACATTTCAGCTCAAATTTGCAATTTTTAGGCGGACCCACTTAAACTGTTGAGTAGTATATTCAATATTGCAATATTATTAGAAAGCATTCTAAAGGGAGTTCCGATGGAGCACCCACGTTCTTTTGGTATAATCAAACCTATGACCCAACCATTGCTGCTCTAAAAGTTGAAACCTCTCTTTGCTCAGATATAGAGGTTTTCCTCGCCTGAAAAGCAAAATGTATTACAGAAAATGAAGGGACACAGAAATCAACAATCATACCAAGAGAGTGAAACAAAATGTTTTTATCAATGTTTTCGCATTCAGAGTTTGAATATTTATTTTCTGTGGCAAACGTGGTACTAATAATCAAATAATTTCGGAATTGAGTCTCAAATATTGAAACTTTAATAAGTTTTGGATATACAAGAATAGCTACCCAATTTAGATGTTATCAAAATAATTGAATCATCTCACTAAATACGAACTTGTTAAACGAGTATGTTCAAATTCGTCAGGCGTTGTGAGGAGACAGCATTTTTTTAACTCATACTCGAAGTGAGTAAGTGGCATGTTATAACAAAATATTCTCTGTATATATCAAAAAATGTCCACTATAATTCGCTGGTAACACGGAAAAAAATACACATTTCATTGGTCAAAAATTGTTGGTGTGAAATTTTCAATATAAAGCCTCGTGTCCACTTGCAAGTAACTTGCGAAAGTTTTTTCACCAAGTACTTGCCGGCGTGTCTACACTGTAGTCTGATTGTTTTGAAATTTATTGCGGCAAATTACTCTAGCAAGTTCGTTTGCTTGAGTAGCGTGTACACACACTTCCAGAAAAATGTCGTCTCAGCAAGTGGCTGCTGCTGTTGTAACATATATTCAGTTAAAGAAACAAATAAAGGAAAATGACAAAAAGCGTAGAAAAATTTGGGTCAGAAAATGGATTCAGCGAAGATCTACGTTAGGCATACATGAGAAGCTGCTCTCTGAATTGAAAACGGAAGATCCTCAGCAGCAGCAACATTTTTTACGTATGCCTGCGAAAGAATTTGATTTTTTGCTGAATTTGGTGAAAGAGAAAATATATAAAACAAAATGATTTTTGTCCTGATAGATCAACGGAGAGTGCTACCGCTGCATTCATGGAATATACTTATGATCGATTAGACGAAGGACTATATGTTGCGGCTCTCTTCTTTGATCTATCCAAAGCTTTCGATTCCATAGATGTCGAAATAGTCAGTGACAAATTATATGCTTTGGGTTTTCGCGGAATTTTCCTTAAATGGGTGATATCTTTCATGAGTTTCCGAAAAATATTCGTTAAGGTGGAGGAAAGTAGCTCTGATACCTATAACGTTGAACTTGGCGTTCCACAGGGCTCAATACTCGGACCCTTGATCTTTCTGTTACATTGCCAATGATCTGCCATTGCACGTGCAAGCTTCAAGTATGGTGCTATACGCTGATGATACATCAATTGCGGAAAAGGCAGAACTCCAGGTTAAGCTCAATATACTCTCAGATCATTTCATAACTTTGTGCAACTGTAATAAACTTTAGTGGAAGCCAAAAAACGGTTGTGGTCCAGTTTTTTGGAAGGAAGGCAGTTAATTTCAGTACTAATGTCATCGTTAATAATGTTTCTATAGATACCTCAGAGTTCACGAAATTTTTTGGGAATAATTGTTGATCGCGATTCAAATTGGAAACAACACATCAGTCAGCTCTGCAAAAAACTCAATGGCAATTTCTATGCACTATTACAGCTCAAGCCCATTCTCGATACTGAAACGTTGATGAGTATTTATTAGGCGTTGATAAACTCCGGAGAAAGCTGTGATATACATCGTGTGTTCATTGCACAAAAAAGAATCATAAGATTAATATTTGATTTGAAACGAGATGAGTCTTGCAAACCTATATTTAGATCAAATAAAATTCTAACAGTGCCATGTCTGTATATATACTCATGTCTTATATATTTAAAAAAAGGCAAGAGGATTTCAAAACAAACTCTGGCTGCCACAGACACCCCACCAGAAATGGCGATCTTCTGAGAATCAAAAAGCACCGTACAAAGTTGTATGAAAAATCGCCTTCGTTTGCAGGATCACGATTTCTCAATTGTTTGCCTTCTGAAATGCGCTCAATTGTGAATTTGAATTTGTTCAAGAGAACTCAAGGCATTTTTGATTGAGAATTGCTTTTATTCCATAAAAGATTTCATTTGCAAAAAATAACCAATGTTATTTGAATTTTATTTCTGTAATTCTTAATAGTAACTTTTAACTATCGTTTTCAATTTGTGACGTTTCCTATATCATCTGTAATATGATCCTTGGAAGAATAAATGATTGATTGATTGATATAAAAAAAGATACCAAAATGCGAGAAGCCATTCCACCAGAAGAGCGTCTGTCCCTAATTTTAAAGAATCAACAAAATTCATCCTATTCTTTTGAATTTTTCTCCACTTCTGATTCAGTTGTGTTCTCAAGTTATGTAGCTTGCGCTGAATTTCATGTTCAGATGTGTTGAATAGTTCTACTTATTTTTGAAATGCATCTTTTTTTTACTATATTTTTAAAATGCTAGTGGACACGAGCGTTCAAATTTGCCTAGCTAGAGTAACCTCATAAGTCACTTGCAATGCGTGTAAACAGCAGCGCTAAAGGAAGTTTGCTGAAAGTTTACTCTCGGGCCAAGTTCTTGCCGACTTTTTAGAGCTTGTAGAGTACACTGCTAATCTAAGCAAATTAGTTTGCACTATTATTTCGAGACTATTTCGAAATATTTGCAGCAAGTTGTGAGATTTTGTGAACTATTTTAAACTTTTATTTATTTTTCTCGAATCTGAATTAAAATTCTGATTTTTTCACAAAAATGGAGGAACGACGTGTTTGGAATAGAGAAGAAACTCTTCTGCTAATTGAAAATTTGGAACTGTACCCAGAAATATGGAATGTACATTGCAAAGATTTCAAAAATAGAGTAAAAAAACAAGGCGCATTTCAAAAATTAGCAGAACTATTCAACACATCTGAACATGGAATTCAGAGCAAGCTACATAACTTGAGAACACAACTGAATCAGGAGTGGATAAAAATTCAACAGAAAAAGAATGGAGAGGGGACAAATGAATTGTATAAAAGCACGTGGGAATTTTGTTGATTCTTTAAAATTAAGGACAGACACTCTTCTAGCGGAATGGCTTCTCGCATTTTTTCATAAGTATATTTTTTCTTTCACCAAATTCAGCAAATCAAAATCTTCCGCAGACATACGTAAAAAATTTTATCTACACCCGTACTCTAATAATACATTTATATGCCCACCACCCGTTTTATAATGAAATCCATTACGATACAGATTTTCAACCAATAGAAACCCATTATTTTTCAATCAAGCATGATGTGCAAGCTTTGCATTTTGACATTTGTCAAGTCAAAATCAGTAGGTATTGAATTTTTGAAGAATTCAGTCAATTTTCGATAATCGAATGAAAATGTCTTATAGCAGTGATATAGAAGAATTACCAGCGACTCCTCCACAGATGTCTTAGACAAGAAAAAAATACAATCGAAAGGATTATATTTTTCATTTGACAAATGCAACAGATATGTTGTTATTTTCGTTCAAGCCGAATGTGCTTCATGGCCGAATGGTCAGCGGCGCGGGCAGTGATCACAAACGTCCCGGGTTCAATTCCAGACCTCGGCAAAGACTTTTTTCATTTTTTTTCTGCTCATTGTTGTATTTTCGGTGGATATATCATTAATTATAATTCTGTAGAATTTTTCAAAGAAATACGATTGATTACCCACTATTATTGTGTTCAATATAAATACCTAATATTATAATATTTTTAATTCATCATTATTTATTGGGTGTAGATAAAATAGCGTATGCAACTCTCATGTAATGGTTATTAATACACTCGCATAAACCATACGAAACTCACCTTCGGCTCGTTTCGTATCCCGGTTTATGCTCATATATTAATAACCATCATTACACGATCGTTGCATAATATACTATTTTAACTGCTGAGGATCTTCCGTTCTCAATTCAGACAGCAGCTTCTTATGTATGCCTAACGTAGATCTTTGCTGAATCCATTTTCTGACCCAAATTTTTCTACGCTTTTTGTCATTTTCCTTTGTTTTTTTACTGAATATATGTTACAACAGCATCAGCCACTTGCTGAGACGACATTTTTCTGGAAGTGTGTGTACACGTTACTCAAGCAAACGAACTTGCTAGAGTAATTTGCCGCAATAAATTTCAAAACAATAAGACTACAGTGTAGACACGCCGGCAAGTACTTGGTGAAAAAACTTTCGCAAGTTACTTGCAAGTGGACACGATGTTTAACGGCCTAGGGGCAAATTTTTGACAATTTTGGTTATTTAGCGAATATGCTATCACCAGGGTAGGACTGATTTATTTATCAGCTTCTTTGCGATAGGGTATATTACATCGAGCCCTAGGCCGTCATCAACAATATCAGTCGAAAAAACTGATATTATGGTGGGTATGATGAAAAAGTAATGAATTTTCCTCATGCACTTACTTCAAGTCTCTATCCTCTTCTTCGTATTCGTCGAGATACAGAGAGCCCCACAGGCAAGCCCTGTATCCCCGAATAATAATTACATATGTCGATGTGACGACTAAATATGCTGCAGTTCCCGCTCCGCATTCGGCAGCATGAGCCACGGCTTCGCAAACCATTTGCTGCCTGCAACAATTCTGCTTCAGGCAGATGATGGTACCGCAAGTCAAGCAGACGCTCGTTTCTTGCGCCACCGACTGGCATTGACTGCACGGTCGTTCGTGGTAGTACTGAAAGAAAATTTATTAGTGAAACAACAAATTTCATTTCGAAGAATATGAAAATCGGCCAATTTTTTGGTATTCCATCCACAGCTGCTGCTTTGAATTGCTATAGTGAAGATAATATAGCATTCGTGACTCATTACTTCAGGAAAAAACCCAATAGGCAATTTGATTTAATTCAGTTGATATTACGGACGCAATATACATTTCAATTTGCCGTCCATCGCATCATATATATATATATATATATATATATATCCCCTCATTCTCTAATGTAAACACATTAAAATGAAAAAATCACACAACAGCCAGATTCTTTTCCAAACTAAAAAAAAAATAACATTTGATGTTTGTGCCCCGTTTTTCATTTTCTACTCTACTCTGAAACATTTTTTGGCAGTAATGATTAATATTTTCAACTATTTGAACTAATGTGTTTTTTTATATTGTATTACATTATTTATTTTAGTATGTCTCTGTTATAAACAGCTATGTTTCTTGGGATGAATAATGGTATGATTATATCATTTATCTACCCCCGTACTCTAATAATACACTTATACGCTCACAACCCGTTTTATAATGAAATCCATTACGATACAGATTTTCAACCAATAGAAACCCATTATTTTTCAATCAAGCATGATGTGCAAGCTTTGCATTTTGACGTTTGTCAAGTCAAAATCAGTAGGTATTGAATTTTTGAAGAATTTAGTCGATTTTCGATAATCGTATGAAAATGTCTTATAGCAGTGATATAGAAGAATTACCAGCGACTCCTCCACAGATGTCTTAGACAAGAAAAAAATACAATCGAAAGGATTTTATTTTTCATTTGACAAATGCAACACATATGTTTTTATTTTCGACCAAATCAAATGAGCTCTCATGGCCGAGTGGTCAATGGCGCCGGCATTGATCAGAAACGTCCGGGTTCAATTCCTGACCTCGGCGGAAATATTTTTTCATTTTTTTTTATTTCATTTCTCATTGTTGTTTTTTCCGTGGTTATACCATTAATTATAATTTTGTAGAATTTTTCAAAAAAATACGATTGATTACCTACTATTATTGTGTTCAATATAAATACCTAATAATATAATATTTTTAGTTCTTCATTATTTATTCGGTGTAGGATAAAATAGTGTATGCAACTCTCATGTAATGGTTATTAATACACATGCATAAACCATACGAAACGAGCCGGTTTATGCTCATAACCATCATTACACGATCGTTGCATAATATACTATTAATTTGTGGACAAGGGTCTTGGGTGCCATTGCGCTCTAGGGCGTCTTAGTACATTTTGATGGCGTAATTTCTATTTCAACTTTAGGGAATCTCACAGTGCAACCGGGTCGTTTGGTGCATTTGATCAAGACATCACACCTACTAGGATTGCTATCTCGGCAACCAGCAATGGCCTATCGCACCGAGTCAGCCAGAAAATTTTCTGCCATGTCCCCAGATTGAACCATCGAAAATTTTTAATCGAATATAGATTATATAATTCATTGTCCTTCATGGCATTTAACAAGGAAGTAGTTACCTTCTGCTATGCTAGTCCAACAATCCACTCTCTAGGTAAACTGAGATTAGTACTTAGAATAAAAAAAACTTTATTTTACTTTCGACAATAAGGTTTTGCATTGTATGGGAATAGTCAGTATTGCCCTATAAACTAAATGGACATATATCCCTCTAGACTTTAAGAACAATTACACAGGAGGAAGTCTTCCAATCTTCTTTTGAAAACAGCCAATGTTTTACAAATATTTTTCAGTAACTGTAAGTAGGTTAGGGGGTAGGTCAGAATTGTAGGCCAGTTCATCTTTACGAACGGGAGATCCTGAATAATTTTTATGGAAGAATGTCATGATTGAATGCTCAGGTGAGATCACGAAATATCCCAACAGGGCACTCTCCTGCCTCAATACATCTGATTATTTCACTATAATAAGGGTGGATAGATGACATTGATTTTTTGTTAAGGAATCCATGCTGATTTGTTGTAAAAATGCTACGAGCTTCGCAATATATAAAAATGCAATTTCGAATACTTTTGAGAAGCAAGGTAGAATTGTCACTGGCTGATAGTTTTCCAGTGAATGGGGAATATTTTTCTTGAAGATTGGTATTATACTCCCTTATTGTATCACACTTGGAAAAGTACCTGTGGTAAAAGGCAAATTCACTATTGTCATTTGAGCGTATCATTAGAATTTCTCATTGTCATGATGGTTAATTATTTTTTTCACTTCCAGAAGCAAAGAAATAACTTTTATTATGGATAATATCATAAAATTCCTGAATTCGCAGCGCAAAATTTCAATTTTCTTCAGAGCAAAACCAAAACTTACCGTGAATATCTTCTCATACTCTCTGGGCAGTCGCAGCAGCCTCGGCATATGCCACACAATGTGCTGGTCCATAAGGAAATTTCTTGCGGCAATCTGACTCTTGCCTACAAAAGCAGCCAACTGATCACACCACGACTGAGGTGAAGCAGTCGACATTGCAGTATTCTTGGGCCAGTTGAGCGCTACCGCAGCATTGAAGCAACCCCAATCCATGGATTCTGTTACGAGTTCCAGATAGTAAACTAGACGAACAAATTCGCTTTGGGAGCCCCGAATTTCAGGAAGTGCTTGCTCGTAAAGGTGGTACTTCAGAAGAGAAGCTATTCGGAGAAACGGAAGACACAGCTTCTGAACCTACACATCGCACAAATATTACAACCCACGTTAAATTGAAATTAATTTTTAAAATCAGAAATGAATATCACTGAAAAATTTGTTCAACAATTGAATTTTACTACAAACGTCAAAAATGTTCAGTTGCAAGGGGGGGTAAAGGTGGAATAATAAAGAGGACTGAGAAGAGAAAATAAGGAAAAAGGAAGAAGAAAGTTAAATACATACATTTCAGTAGAGCGTTCATTAAAATTATAATAAAAAAAATCAGTGGGCCAAAAGTTAACCAGCTTTTAACCTTATTTTGATCCTATACTGTATTTTTTTCTAGACATACAGGAACAGTGTCAGAACGATGACTCATAAACTCACTTGATCTGCAATTCGTTAATTACTGTTATTTACAATAAAATAAAGTAGGTAGTCAATTTTTATTCACTTATTTTATGAACGGGATCATTTTTTTCACTTTTTACATTACTTCGAATTGTTTCTTAAATTTGATTCATTTTTTATACCTAATTCAAAATGAATGCTGAAAATACACATTTGTTTTACTGATTCAACTAATTCTCGGTTATACTCGCACGAGTGCATAAAAATTACCGATAATTTTGCAAGAAAGCGTGATATCTGAAAATTGCAAGAGTTTATTTTCATATTTTGGCGAAAATACAAATATGATAATGACCGAATGCAATTTGTATAAGATATCACGCTTGAATGCAAAATTATCTGGTCATTTTTATGCACGAATGTAATTCATTGGAATATTTCACGAATAAAGAAATTCTCAAGGAAATGTTGGTTTTTGTTCATTTATACTTTCCTCTATAGATTGTATAGAGTACTCACCTAAACGCGAAATGTTTTTCTATTTCTGACATTTATTTGTGCTGTTTACTGACGTCTAGCGATACGGTTTCAAATGTGTTGTTATGGTGACTTGATACAATGCAATTACCGCTGTAAGTTTTCGATACAATGCAATTACCACTGTAAGTTTTCGATGATTGCATTGCTCTTATGGGGCATTTTATATACGAGGGAAATATTCGTATAAATTACACTTGATTTTAGGGTGCAAGAATAAGTGTTAAAAATCAAGTAACAATAAAATCAATAAGTTGCCCCTATCGCAGAAAACAAACAACATAAATTTGAAATTCGTGTTGGATATGTCCTTACCATATTGATTTAATGAAAGGAACAGGCATACAATTTTGGCATAGTTGATTGATTTTTTCAAATAACAATTATTCTGTTTTTTTTTACAAGTCACATACTTAATGTAACAAAATTGATCATTTCTATGGCACCAGATTTTTGAAATTGAAATTCCATCAAATGAAATACGCTCAAGTACAGATGAATGGTGTATCAAATTTCAAAAAATTCAAAAACATATACAAACAATATTTGATAGAAGTAGCATTTTATTGCATTTCAGAGACATTTTAGTTTTTCAATTTGAATCTCGTTCCACATCGTAGTATAATAAAACAAAGCTGTCATTATTATTTATGATTTATCAAGATAATATTCGAATCAACCTTAGAACAATACTTCACCATTAATGGAGACCAAATATTAAATGGAAATTTCGTTTACAAAAATAATTTAAAAAAACATTTACCATCATACTTTTTTTTTCATTGCCATATAAAGATCTGATTCAATTACTCATTTTTTGTATTCTATTCTACTTTTATTATTTTTATTTATCAGTTTGATTTTCCCTACAATAAGCATGTATATGTTTCTAGGGAAATGAATCGTAATTATTAAATGATAATTTACCTGTTGTTCTAAAGCGAGTATGTTCACTTGAGGTTTACCACTAGAACTGTCACCATCATCTTCCATGTACAAGTCAGTGTGTCCCAAACATTCGTTTATAAGATTCAACGCATCGTTTAGACTATTAATTTCTCCGGACCTAGATCCGGATGCAGCTCTAAGCCTCTCAGCCCCAGTTAAGCCGCATGATACCTGAGCTACGACTTGGTAATACAAAAGATTGTACACCATTTGGACTGTCGTAGTGAAATAAGCTGTAGAACAAATATTACATATCAAGGGCTTGGTTTCACGAAAATATTCCTGTAATTTCACGTGTTTCAAACTTACTTTGATCTAGATGTAGGGGTAACAACAAAACGAATTGCAACAGTAAAGCTATCGGATCTCTGAGCAATAAAGGAACTTCTCTTTCAATGGATGCTAATGTTGTAACAGGTACTTTTGCGGGAAGACCGCACAGCTGCTGGAAAGCCATCCATGCTGGCCACATTGCCAACACTCTAGCTACTCTAGCATGAACGGCAAGAACGTGGAATAAAGGAACTACAAACAAAAAACAACTCAGGTACCTATCTGAAAGAAGAGTAGAAAATTGAATATCAGCTATTGCTAAGGTGCAACCAACAATAGCTATAATGTATTCAATGAATAATGAAAGTTTTCAAAAATTGAACAACACACAATCAATTTTTTGAAGGTTGACTCAACTAGTTGAGGTTGAGATTGATTTATTTCATTTTAATTTCGTTTGGGAAATAATAAGCAGGTTCATTTAGGCCTTTCAAAAACCTTACAAAATGAAATAATTGGAATAATGTTTTAATTGGACCAATTAGAACCCATCACAAATTTACATAAATCAAGGAACTTTCGAATTTAGACCTATTATTTAATGCAATAAGAAATGTGTTCTGGAATTTATGGCAAACTCTGATATTCATAAAAACTTGATGTTCTACTATAAAAGATGAACATTTCTAGAGTCTTATTGTTGAAACTATCCTGTCAGTTCAATTCATTTTCAATGGATCATTTCAATATGCTTGCCAGTATGCCATTATCATAAATGTACAAATATTCATCTGATAGTGAAAAATGGCTTGCAAAATTTTTGAATACTATAGATAAAATTTTTAGAGCCGATCCTTAGACCAACATCTATTACTGATGTACAGAATGTTCAGTGAAGAATGATACCAGAGGCTGTCAGATTTATATAAATTTTTTGTAGGCTTTTGATGGTACAGGGGGAAAATGTTTACATTTATTGGTTTCAAGAAAAAACAAGCAATTATTGAAGGAATATTGATGTTGCATCTGATTCCTCAGCAAATTTTTTAATGCTCTTTGTAAAAGCTGTTCTCAGATCAAAATGAAATATTGAGCCTGAGAAAACATTTTTATGTAGAAATAAGAAAATATTTCATAAGTATCATTTCACACTAACCTACGCAATCCCTTTTAGGTAACAAAGAATATTTTGGACTGGAAGAAATCACCAGCGATCCTCCTCTTTGAATCAACTCTACTTCTAGATTCGTTCTCGCAATGGAAGTTACAAAGAGGAATAAACTTTGTGGTATAGGGTTGTCACTTATTGATGGTTTGAACATTGGTTTCAGTTGTGTGAAACCTGTCATGTCTTCCATCACCTTTCCAATTGCTTCAGCCATGACAGAAGTACTCTACAAAAAAAATCACACGTGAGTATAAATAAAGCCATTCCTTCAGAGTTCAGTACTTGAAAGTGTTCCCATTTTGGTGTTTGGGTAATATAAAAAAACATTCCACTTTTATACAAAGGATTCAATTATATCGACTATATTCTATACATTTATTATTTCTGAATATAAATGATTGGATGAAATCTGCTCTTGTCGATGAAGAAATTTTTTTGATTTTTGATTTAACCGCCAGGCTATCAAAAAAGGAACAAAATGAACTAAAGAGATATAATTTATCCGATAAACGTTTCCTGTGTTTATAGGTGTAACTCTTGACATATCATCATTCTCACTAGTTTTTTTGTTGTTCAATTCTAACACAATCAAGCTTTCTGACATTCATTTCACTTCTTGAAATTGGTTCAAAATATTATCGGATCCACGACCTGCATGAGAATGGCAGTTCCACTTTCAATGCATTCTCATGGATTCAGGATTTCTATGTATGACAGAGGAAATACTGACAGAAAGAGTACTGAAAATAAATCCAATAGGATAAATAAAATACCACTAGGAAGCTTGAGATTTTGGTGCTGTCAAAAATTATACAGGAGTTATTGATTCCTGTGATCGATACCAAACCAACAGACAGACGAATTCCACGATGCAATTTATTGCTGTAATTTCTCGCGGCGAAAAATTTCATCATTCTGTTAGTCGTTGCATTTGCTGCATAAAAAATATCTGAATCCTTTTTTTTTGAATTGCTTCATATGTTACAAAATGAATGAAGTATACAAAAAAGTTGTTATACATTTCAATAAAATCAAAAATCAAGTGCCTCTCAGGCTACACCATGGTTACTTACTAATCAAAAAACACATTCTTTAATTGAGTGTGAGCAAATTTTAATTTTCTTTGGGTTCGAAGTTTTCAAAACATTTCGATATAAAATGAAATTTTCGTTAAAATTTAGCCACTTTCATCTAATATGATTTAGAATACGTTACTCACCGGCTTTTGGTCGTTTTCCCTCAACAAATCACTAAGCTCATCCAAAATTTGGGACATACTCTCATTTTGTTTTGCTCGAACCATTTGCGTCTTATCACCCAATTGAGACAAAAGCGGTAACATTGAATTAGCCATTTGTCTACACAACGGACACAAATATTCTCCTCTGGAAATGTCATAATTTCTATAATAAACGATCATCAAAAATATACACTGGTTGCAAGCGAGTGCCTACCTATCTGTAGCCAAGTTCACAGGCCGCTGTTGGGTTTTAAGCGTTGCCAAGTAAGCATTCAAACAGTGTAAATGGCTAGTATGCCCACATGTTTGAACAAGAACACCTCCATCCCAACCGAGATTAACAGATAGGAACCAAGATTGCTAAAAATCATGAAAAAAGTCAAATACAGATAAGTTTGGGACCTTTCAAAATGAATAATCTCGATAATCCAATGAAAAAATTTATGTAATTTCCAAAATCTATTGAAGACGTATAGAGGAACCAACACCATAATATTTACCGGGTCGAAATGTCTGTCAAGCTCATATATCCTCTTATCGAACTCTGCCGCTAAAGTATCTTCTTTAGTCACAAACTCCCTTTCTTCATCACAAGTTGGTAAATTTGTAGTTTCCGGTTGACCATACCTTTTTCGGTTACCAATGACACTAGTTGCCTGAAATAAAGGAGGCCAATATCATATTCAGCATCATTCCTCACAGAAATGAAGTTTGAATTTGTGAGAAATTGAACACGCTCGCAAAGCAAAGCTATAAAAAGGAAGTATGTTGTATTTTCCCAATGTTGGTCATTCAATCCCACTTTCTGACATAAAGATATGGTATAGCACCAAGTTCCATTTTTGACCTTCACAACCCATAGTTTATAATAATAACTTTGATAAAAGAAAACATTGCACAATAATATTAAAAGTCTCCCTCCCAATCCTGAGAAAAAAAAAAAACAAAATAAAAAAACACAGCAATAGTTATCTGATAGAATAAAATAGAATTTATTGATCTAAGAATATCAAATAATGACATAAGACAGGTCAGATATAAACAAATTAAAAAGTCCAACTAGAAACTAGAACATCTTCCTCAAGATATTTAAGCTTCTTTTACAAACACAGTATCGAAAAAAAAAACACAGACAACATTTCTCTTTAAATATATGTAATAAGGCAATATCTTTAAAATATTGTACGAGTCTATTACAAAGTTTAATTCCCATTGCCACAGATGATTTCTTACAGATTTCTATACGCTGGTAAGGTACAGAAAAATGTGATTTATATCTTGTATCATGTGCATGAATACCACTATTTCGCAGATAGTAGTCCTTGTTTCTATGAACTGATGTGAGTAAATAATGTATATAAAAACCATACATAGTTAAAATTCTCAAGTGGATAAAAACAGGCCGAAAAGAGTCTACAAATGAGATGTTTGAAATACACCTCAGTATTTTTCTTTGTGACAAAAAAACATTTTTAGCATGAGAACAACTACCCCAAGTGCAAATTCCATAACTAATCCTAGACTGTATTTCACTAAAATAAATTAAACGAATGTGATTTACATTAAGTGTTTTCCTTAAATTTCTAATTTGAAAACATTTAGAATTTAACATCTTTGATAAATTTAAACAGTGAGTCTTGAAGGACAAATCTGAATAAAAAATACTCCTGAAAATTTCACATTGTCTGTTTTTATTACGATTGAGTTGTTAACCAATATATCAAAGTCAAAGTTTTTTGGCGAGGATGAAAAGAGATACAATTCGTTTAAGTTGTATTAAATAACAAGGACTGATCGCTGGACCAGGCAGAAAATTTCAAAAGGGCATTGGTAATTTTATCTTTTAAAATGTTTGGGTCTTCATCACTAAATAGAAATGTCGAATCATCTGCATTAAGAGTGGTAAATGACTCTGGTATAAATGAAGGTAACTCATTGATATATAGGATAAACAACAGAGGTCCAAGTATGGATCCCTGTGGAACTCCTTGTGAATTTACCACAAGATCAGACATATAAGTATTTCTTTTAGCGACAATTTTGACAGTTCGTAACCTGTTATCTAGGTATAGGGATAACCATTCAAATGCTTTTCCCCTTATACCATATTTATAGAGCTTGTCTTTCAAAATACCATGCTGGAAAACGTTGCTCGAAAACCATGTTGATGATCGGTAATTACTTTGAGTTTCTAAAAATTTTAATATCTGCTTCAGTATGGCATACTCAAATATTTTTGACAAAACTGGCGATACGGAGATTGGGCGGTAATTCGACACCAATTCTTCAAAATAGGAGAGACAATAGAAACTTTCAGTTCATGGGGGAAAACTCCCTCTTCAAAAGATGTAATAATTATATGAGCAATCGGTTTTATTATAAGATTTGCAATTTTGACAGTACCAGATATATTATCAGAATGAAGGTTTATTTTTTATTTTGTTCTTGAGTATGTCAAGAACATCATCTGTTGTGATCATTGAGAGAAATATGCTGTTTGAAACAAAATCATTTGACGGGTATTTTAATGTATAGTTAGGTTCAGATATTGCTTCTTTAGGGGCATTTATGAAATATTCGTTAAATTTATTAGCTATTAATAGTGGATCATTTAGTGTTTCATTATCAATATGTAAGGTGATGGCTTTCTAAATATTTTGCTTTCCTCTGAGTTCATTTGTGACACCCCATACGGTTTTACTTTTATTGGTGGAGTTTATTATTTTATCAAAATAATAATTACTTTTTGTATTTTCAACAAGCCTTTTGTGTGATGATTTTGCTTTTAGATACGTTGCTTCAAATTGCGGGTTTTCACATTTTAAATTAAACAAATCCTTCAGATTTCTAGATGATTCTTTCTGTTCATCTCTACCCACTTTTTGTTGTTTTCGATATTATGCCCAAAAGCTAGTTCAAGATTTACTATGAGAATGAAACTGAACGCTAAACTGTTTAATGTACCAAGTTCACAATTGATGTTCAATTATCTCTGGCCGGTGGACCTTTACCTTTCAGATTGTTATCCTCGAATAAAAACATATCTATTATGACCTTGGTACATAACAATTAATTATTGGAAAATGCAACCTAACTTCAGTAAAGTAATTGATCTGAATTACTACCTGTATGAGCACGATGAGCCCCATTGGATTGTCTTCTGTGCTGGGATTACTTTGGTTACAAATGACGCAATCATATTCTTGCTGTTTGATCATCGATTCTGCGTCCATATCCTCGTTGTTGTCGTCCGTTTCCATTGCCTTTTCCATAAATTCTTTTTGCTTGTTGGCAAAGTCTTGCATCATTTTTTCTTGGCGTTCTTTGGCGCGTTTCCGTCGTTCTTCGCGTTCCTTTTCCTCGCGCTGCCTCTTCGCTTCCTCGTGACCGTCTTGGTCTGGCCACAATTTCTTTCTCGTTTCCTACAAGACAGGAATATTTCAATACCAATTTCTGATTCAGACATGTACGAAAAAAGGATTGAATTCCAATCCTGATCATTTATCTTCTTGCAGAATGACGATAACAAATTCGAAGGCTTGGTAATTCTTACAGTTTCACAGTGATCAAATGCACTAGTCTACTTTGGCAAAACAGAATGAACTTGGGATTTACTTTTCAGGTGAAATCATTATTATCTATTTCAAAAAAAGTTATTTCAGCTAGATAATTTTTACCTATTCTGGATTTTTTTCATTTATTTGAATTTGAATATTGTCTGTCTGTCTGTCTGTCTATCTATTAAGGTTTTGGGATAAGGAAGTTACGATTCTGACAATAATAATATAACTCAATAACAAATCAACAATTATTGTCACTTGAACATCATTTTTCAAGCATATATATTTCTGCCTAATGGTATCATATATTTTTGCAGAAAGATAACAACTGCCACATAACCATAATTCCACATTCCTCATACAAAATCTTTGTTGAAAATCGACGATTTCTCGACATTACCAGTTTCAGAAATCTTTCTTGCAGTATTTCTAAAGGGTTCAGATGTGTTTATAAAGCTGCTCCTCAGCCAGTAATTCCATAACTTGGATGACTTTCAACAAGAGCAGTCTATAAAACTTTCAATAGGAACATTTTTTTCCAGAACACGAAACCTATATAAAATCATTTGGAACTTTTTAACTGCATGGTGAAAATGGAAATACCATTTTCAATATATTGCAAGTAAAAGGTAGAGAAAGTTCGTTTCTTCTGAATTCACTGTTAAGGGTCTGTTACCAAACCACTGTTTCAATTGTTGAAAATCCGTCTATACCTTAGTTCTGAGAGCTTGCCAGCTATTGGCAAGAAATATCGCAGTGTCGTCAGCATATCCAATTATGGTACCTACAGAATGTATTTGGAAAATATCATTTACACATGAAATGAATAATATAGGGCCCAGAACAGTGCCCAGGGGAATTCAACTTTTGATTTATTTCTGTTCACTTGTTTTACCCGCCACTTTTACAATTTGCCTTCTGTAATGAAGGAAGCTTTCAAAAAGCTTCAAACAATTTCCTCTGATCCCGTGTTCTAGTGTTTGTAAAAGTAATTGATAGATGTTTTTTCTTTGAAGCTCAATTGTTAAGTCGCAATGAATTCATATTTATCAGTGGATGAACTCAATCTAGCTTTCAATAGTTATTCAAATTGTTTTGAAAGGTATGAATTGTGTATTAATCGTTATTGGCTTTTCATCTCCTTTTTTAAGAATGGGGCCAAACACCGAGTAACATACCGTTATTTATTAAGAATATCAAAAGTTCCAGTCTATAGTTTGAAAAAACTTTCAGAACTTTGGCCTTATTTCATCATACCAAAGTTGGGCAACTGGTTACTGATTGGAGTGAAAGCCTTGTTTGTACCTTATTCATCAAATTCTTGCAGATGTCTACAAATTTATTACTGAACTCGTTGGCTATGTTTTTATGGTCAGTTAGTGGTTTTCCTTGATCATTAAAAAGTTCAAAGCCAATCTCAAAAAATATATTTTATCATCGAAATGATATATATAGAGTTCAATTATATAGATCTTTCAACATTTCAACTGTCTTTTTTTTTCATGTATTCTTTTCACATAGAGATATCTTCTTCTATTCCAGTTTTTGTTTTTAGTATCCTTACTTATAAACTATAAATGTTAATTGAAATGAATAAATATTATTCTTATCTTCTATTATTTAATCTGCATGTTTATTATGCTTGCTTTCTTGTATTGAATTGGTGAGTTTTTTCTTTTGTTAACCACGGCGCATATGTTGTGTTTTTTCTACGAGATCGTTTAAGTTCAGACGATTCATTTAAAATGTTTGTAAGGGTTGTGATGACGTTGTCTAAAGCTTCATTAGGATCTTGTGCGTGAATGCATAGAGATTTCCGACGTCATAGATTTGACAACATGTTTCGGCAAATGCGATTGTCTTTTTGGAATTCACTGAATTGCACTTACCAACAAACAAACATTAATATTCCCTTTAAGCTCATGTACAATATTTGTTATTACTCAAGTAGCGTTAACAACTGTATTTTTCAGTAGAGATTATATACTCGCTGATTACAATGACTCAATATAATATATCTGGAATTATTACAATCGTTTGTACCTCCCTCTTTGAGAATTAGAATGGTGCGGCAATCTTTTTATTTCGAAAATGATCTTGCTCTATACAACAGTTCATCGAATGAACTCAATCGCTTGCTGAAGTTGTAGGCGCATCTTTTCAAATTTTCATTGGCAACTTACGATTATACATTCCCTGCAGCTGTCGTCCAAAGAGGAAATTTTTCTCAAAAGTTTGCCAATATAAAAGGTTCCATCTCCAATCAATGCTTGGTTCGGATCAACTTCCTCATTAGGATCGTAGCTATTGGGTATGCCAGACATGTGAGAATGGAGGCGAAGAAGCAGAGAAATTATGCTTTCGTTCACTTTAACTGATGGCGGATAGTTTACTCCCTGAAAACATGAGATAAATTTCGTTTCAAAATATAGAACATTCGACATGAACTCACATTCACAGCCTGCTTTCGTCTTGACGAGCACCGTTTTCTGTGACCTTGCGATGTTGTCGGAACCAATTCCCTACTGGAGGTAGTCGGTCTTGCTTTTGGCACCGTCCTACCTACTTCATTTCCGGCAATCAATGCAGGCCGAAGAGCCGGAGAAGGTAGGGCAGGTGTTTCAGTGGGACTCGGAGAATCTGAAATATCGTTTACTTTACATGATATAAAATGGAGCAGAGCTGGTTTTTCTTAGACAGTAACGCATCATTAGGATGACATTTTTTATGACCCACAGAACAAGACATTCAAACATATTCTATATGTCTCCTGTTTCACCCGACTCGCCTGAATAACTAAAAAAGCTGGGATAGTGTAAGGCAAATGCTATATTTTAAGGACCAGTTTTATATTCGACTTCATCTAATTGGTTTAGTTCAGTTTTAGGCGGCAAATTGAATAGTTGGTAACCCAGTTGATAAAAAACTTGAAGATGTTTCCTTTAAACGTTTTATTAGTTAACTGATAATATTGGAACCTTTGGTGTAGAAATGCGAAAACTTTTTACAGACAAATTATCAAAACACTAAAATATCAGAAAAAACTGTTTTTCAATAGACGCAGCAAATTTTCGGGGTAAATCTATCAATTTCTTGGGGTTAAGTATTGATCCAGTTCTCTCATGGGCCACTCACATAACACAGTTGAGGAAACAAATTTCCCCCATCATTGGAATTCTATATAGGATATGGAAACATGTACCCAGAAAATATCTTAGAATCATTTACTTTAGTTTAATATTTTCAAAATTGCAATATTCAATTAATAATTGATTTCCGTGTGGGAAACAGCAATCAATTCTCTGTTGCGACCTCTGAAAACACTACAAAACGGATCAATGAAATGTATTTTCAGGTTAGATTATTTAGAAATCACTATAAATTTATACAAGTCGAGAAACCTATTGAATTTGGATTGCATTCATCAGTTAAAAATTTGCACGTTTATTCATTTTGCCTCTACAAACAATAGACACTCTGTATTGAATTTAATTCAAAATACTAGTATTCATGATCATAGCACAAGACAATCACAATATTTTGATAAAGTAAAGATAAAAAGTAACTTCGGCAAAAATTCTTCATAATGGAATACATATTTACAATAATTTACCAGAAAAGTTGAAAAATTCAAAAAATATGTTGAAATTTAAACGTGACTTGAAGCAATATTTTATGAACAAATGAATAATTCCCAGTTATTTTTTTTTTGTTATTGCAGTTTTAATTTCGATCTATCTGTTATTTATTCCTGTGAGTGTTCCTTTTTAAATATTTTGTATTTTTATACTTACATCCCTTCATAAGCACATGTGTTTCTTGGGATTTAAATAAATAAACAAATAAACATTTGTATAGATTCCAATATTTCTTCTTATTTTTTCAGATTGTGGTAGGTTACAAATCCAGAAAACTACGTAATAACCAAAATATCAGTCGCAATCGACGGGTGTTTCGCTAGCAAGGTTAGCATCTTCATCAGAAATTCTGCTGAATATGCTAATATTGTTAGTAAAACGCGGGTCGAGATTGATATCAGTTTAATGAGGGGTGGATTGGCAACCTAAAGAGGGCACTTTACGGGGTTAGAATAGGTCTGCCATTTCTTTGTGTTTTATCGCACTTCATTTCAAGAGTAAGATATGAAATAGGAAAGATGGACATACTCTAATTTAAATTGTCCACCATTTTTTTGGACTTCCGAGGTGCCAAATCGAACTCCCACAGCGACTGGTACATATACAGTGTGTACATAAAGTATGGAATAAATTCATTATCTAGAAAAGGAAAAGCTTGTCCGACAAATCCTTGGACACGTCAACTTGTGTTACAAGATGCGCAGCTTTTAGCGCCCTAGTCGGTGTGGTGACGTCATTATCCTGCCTGAAATGACACCATCAATTTTTTTTTCAAATGGTAACCTATATTTTTGATAGTGCCATCTGAAAGGGCATAGTTTTCTCCGCACAGTACATCAAAAGTTTGATAATGTTTCATTAGGAAATTTTCGAGAAAATCAATGTTATACTGATTTCAAATTAATTTATTGTACACAGTTGATTGAACAAACTAATTGATCAAATGTTCAAACTGAAGTCCTTCCTGCGCCTGACAGTATCCAAGACGGTCAATAAATTCTCGTTGGACCTTAGTGACAGTTTGTTGAGTAATATTGTTACATTCATGTGTAATCCTAGTTTTCAATTCCTCGATATTATCAGGTCTAGTTTTATACACGACATTCTTCAGGTGGCCCCAAAGAAAAAAATCTAATGGAGTAAGATCCGGCGATCTTGGGGGACATTCAATAGATAACTTCTAACATCAGCTGCATAATGCGGCGGTGCACCATCGTGCTGGTACCACAAGTTGTTATTTGGTATAGCAGGGTTATTTGCATTAGGAAATAAGATCACCAAGCGGGGTATAACATAATCCTGGAGGAATTGAAGGTACCTTGGACCATTCAAGGTTTCTTCGAAATAATAGGGTCCAATAATTCTGTTTTCGACAACCGCCGCCCAAACATTTATTTTCTCAGAATACTGTGTGTGATGTTCTCTCATCCATTTTGGATTCTCCTTAGACCAACCAGTACCTGCAATTCTGCCGATTCACTGTTTCTGTTAGTGTAAAGGTGGCTTCATCAGAGAAAACAATGTTTTTAACAAACAAAGGGTCAGCATTGCACATATCCATTAACGTTTGGCAGAACTGCATTCGTCGGTCTGGATCGTCTTCGGAAAGTTCGTGAGTCAGGGTCATCTTATAGGGATGCCACTTTTCCAACTTCAAAATTTTATGTATAGTTGCAACTGGAGTATCTTGATTTTGGCTAATTTTTCTAAGGCTATTATGTGGATTTTCCTCCATTGCTAAGAAAACATTCAATTTGACCTCGTCATTGATTTTGGGACGCCCAGCTTTAGGGCGATCATCAACACTGCCAGTGTCTCGAAACTTTCCCTCAACTTTGCTCACTGCTGATTGAGTTATGGGCCTATCCGGGTATTTCGTATTAAACAGTCCAACTACTTCTTGTTGCGTTCGTACTCTATCACCGTATCCAATCATCATCAGAATGTCGATTCTCTGAGTAACAGAAAGGTGCATTTTATAAATAATTCTTTCGAACAGAAGTGAAGGATCACAGAAATATGAACAGTCAAACTGTGACATACGCCAACCAAACGGCTAAATCAGCAAGATATCAAAAACAGTAAAATGTATTTTTACTATACTCCAAATAATGGTTTTTTGAGGGCTTAAAAAATACGAACACACCAGTGGCGGGCTGAAAGAGAACTCTAAAAGCTAGGAAGGTCTTTATTTTGCACCCTTACGTGACATTTGATCAATTAGTTTGTTCAATCAACTGTGTAAAATAAATTAGTTCGAAATCAGTATAACATTGATTTTCTCGAAAATTTACTAATGAAACATTATCAAACTTTTGATGTACTGTGCGGAGAAAACTATGCCCTTTCAGATGGCACTATCAAAAATATAGATTACCATTTGAAAAAAAAATTGATGATGTCATTTCAGGCAGGATAATGACGTCACCACACCGACTAGGGCGCTAAAAGCTGCGCATCTTGTAACACAAGTTGACGTGTCCAAGGATTTGTCCGACAAGCTTTTCCTTTTCTAGATAATGAATTTATTCCATACTTTATGTACACACTGTATATCCTGCGTCGGTGAAACACAGGCTATTATCCAAATTGTCTGTATTTTTTTTTGTTTTATGTGAAATATTTACAATTTTTTCTTCTATTTAAAATGATTATTGATTAATGAAGGTGTTGAAAAATGCCAACAGGTATTTTCCTTGGTGCATTCAGATGAAATATTTGGGTAAAATCTGTCCAATTCTTCTTCAATTTAGGGGGATGCTATACCTGATAGTGTTGATAAAGGGTCTGAGGCATTCTGTTTGTGTTGTGCGCAAATTCATCTCGCCTGTGGGGTACCCCGCGCCCAGATATTGCGAGGCACGCTTCACGACTAGTGTACCTTGCCTAGAAGTCAAAACTGCAAGCAAGTTACACACGTTGCGAGGCACGCCTCGTATTGTCTGGACGCGGATTTACAGAATCACGTTCAAGGTCGCTTCAAACACATCAGTCCTGCTACAGTTCCGGCTCCGGAACAATAGAGTCCCACCACTTGAAACTTGAATTATTTTTTAGGGTTCCTTGTCAAACACTGCCCTTTGTGCGGGAAAAGGTCGGCTAATTGTCTTGGGTGCCGAAACACTCTGCGGTGCCTCACTGATTTTTACGATAGCGCATTTGCTATTTCAACTGGAGGGAAATCCCAAAAGAACACAGTATTACAGGGTCGGTTGGTATATTCAATCCAGATATCCCACCTACTAGGAAGATTGGTCTATGAATCTAACATAAAGGGAAGCGGTTAAAAAATTATTAGTTAATAGATCTGCATCTTTAAAAATTATTTATGTGATAGAATACAGTATGTTTATATAGATGATCAGAGAAGTTCCTTCCAAAATATTTCCTGTGGTGTTCCTCAAGGATCAATTCTCGGTCCGCTTTTATTCCTCATTTATATAAACTCACTACCAAATTTGATGTTGAATGGAATAGTCAAATTATTTGCTGATGACACCACCATCATATATTTTTCGGTCAGTTATAAAAAAATCAAAATCGATATGCAATCTGATTTGGATAGAATTTGGTTACATCAGCATAAATTAACGCTGAATTTCAATATTTCCTCTTATATGAACATAGCTAAGAGGGTAGTCAACGCCCCATCCGATCCAATAATTCTCAATAACAATTCTATCAAATATACAGAAACAACTAGATTCTTAGGTTTATATATTGACGAAAAATTATCGTGGAATAAGCACATTGAAAAAATTCGAAAAAAAGTATCTCCTCTTATTGGAATTCTTTTCAAAATAAGACACTTCCTTTCCCTGAAAATTTTGAAGAATATTTATTTTAGTCTTATTTATTCAAAACTACATTATCTCATTTTTGTCTGGGGTAATGCAAGTAAATCTATAATGAAACCTCTCAAAACTTTACAAAACAAAACAATAAAGTGTATTTACAAATTATCTTATTCAGAATCGACATCAAATTTATACAAGCCAAACAAACTAATGGACATAAATTCTCTTCATAAACTCAAAATCAGAAATAATACTATAAAATCTAATCTTATTTTCAACGAAATCTGTGATATTCACAATCACGCTACAAGACAGAAAAATTTGTTGGCAATGAATAAAATTCAATCAGATATTGGCAAAAAATCAATATATCATAGTGGTGTCATGATATATAGTTCAATCCCAAATGAAATAAAAGAAGATCGATCGACAATAAAATTCAAGCAGAGTTTGAGAGAGTTTTTATTCAGCTAATAACTATTGAAAAAATTTATTACTTTTTTTTTTATTTTTCTTCATTTATTTTTTCTTCTTCTTTGCTTAATTGACCTTTGTGTACAACAATTTCATTTTTGACTGTATGTTCGTTTATACATATGTATGTTTTTTTTTCAAAACTTATCATGATTTTGTGCTTATAGTTATTCCCTAATTATAAACATGTAATGTTTCTTGGGATAATAAATAACTTACTTACTTATCTTTATCGTAAAACGGATTTTTTTTATGAGTTATATGGCGATAGGGACATGTGACGTCAAACGTTACTAAAGCCCTCTTCATTGAATTTCTAATTTTAAACGTTCATTTCCTGCATATTCTTGAAGTTAGCCCACAACTAATATTTCTTTCGTATTTCTCGAGTGAATATGTTTAAATTGATGTAATAGAAATTAGTCAATATCTCTGTGTCTCTCAGTGTCTTATTCTTTGTGAGCATTCTCCCAAATCTCAGGAATGTTGGCTTGGCATTTTAAAAATCCTAGGATCGATAGTACTAAATTTCTTGGTTTGCCTATCTCTTGCATTTGTGATGAAAAGAAGAACTCACCCAAATTATCAACAGAGAGTGCTATGCTCATAAGGTTGTCCACCTCCATGACGTCGGCTGATGATGAAGATGGCAGAGCTAATATGCTCCCCAAAGGAGATTCCACTACGGCAGACTGACTATCTGTTGAAAGCGGCCGAAATACCATCATCTCTCTACTCTCAGATTCTTCGTTCCCATTCCAACTAGAAGAACCTTCCCCCAGCATTAGAAATTTATCATCAACACTAATGTCAACCATTTCTGTATCTACTTCGGAACCATCCCAATCAAAATCGCCTGGATGAAGGGAAAAGTTAGTTTCATGATGGGAAAGATGTTTTTGGCTTATTATGGTACATATAAAAAAGGCTGGAGTTTATCATCTCAGTTTTGAAAACAGTAGGTATTCCATGACTGCTGGATGTAATTATACCTTGATTCCAATGAAATATCCCAGAAAACCATTTTTATCAATGTTAAAAAATAATACAAGGCAAAATTTATAGTCATATAATTACGTCGGCATACTTCAGTGACTCCTGATATGATCTTGGCTAAGTACTTGTATCTATGATGGCAAATGACTTTTCTCTGGCTGAATTTAGAACAAATTATTGTAAAAAATCTATTATGTATGAAGGCGTCATCTTTTATAACAACTTACCGAAAACATTGAAAAATACAAAAAATACTAATTCATTCAAGAAAAACTTAAAAAAAATACTTATTATTTTGAACTTCATTCACACTTTTCTCAATCATTTTATTATATCTCACCCATGACTATATCATGTAGTTTTTTTTCTTGTTTTTGTTAATGAAGCACTGAATTCAACTGCTTGAAATCAAGATGTTCCCTATTATAAATACGTGTCATTTCTTGGGAGCAATAAACGTTATAAATATTTATTGAGACAAATATATTGAATTACTTGATAAAATTTACTTACTGTCTGAACTGTAAGTTATTGGAGAAAAATCAGGATCTGGAGTTTCAGGTGTTAAGAGAACTCGATGTATTGTAGTCTTCAAATTATCAAATAACGAATCTGCAGTGTACCAGTTCGCTAAATCCATATCGTTGATTTGGCTTTGTGATGAAGGTGCTGTTGAACACATACTTGTATTCTGCAGTAGAAAAAAGTACAGTTCAAATCTGAGAATTTTCAGGGACGTGAATAATAATATGACCTTAGAACTTCAATTGGAACGTTTTTCCAATGGTGAGACATAAACAGTTTTTTCTCTTGGACTATCAGGATTGCTTGATGTATAATTTCACATTTGGATAGAGATGCTGCCAATTTGTTTTCCTGACAAGTTCAGATGAAGCATATGTGCAAAAAATGTGTGAAACTCAGTATGCACAAAAATCATGGTGCCATAAACACAAGATCACAATTTTTGAGGTATTGGTGCTTAGTGATGCAAATGCGATTTCCCAAAGCTGCATTAGAATCAGGCAGCAGTTCACATGACAATTTTTGCACCAATGATCTTGGCTAAACTCTCAATGTTTTTATGTAGTTTTGTTCTTGTTTCATTTTAAGTGTTTACATAACATCACGTACATAATTAAGAATTTGGGTTTTTTTGTGGATAGAATTAAGTTATTTTTTTGCTTTCGTTTCCGTAAAAAAAATTACATAGAAGTTATAGTTTCAATTTTTTGATTCGAAGAACGACAAAAAATAATTCCTCATTACATACATAACTAAATACAACCAAAAAGTTATTACTGAAGATAAAAATGTTTAATGACATAGAGAATGTGAGAGAGGGAATGAATTCCTTCAGTCAAAAATATTCTTTCATACCCAAAACCGTATTAACTGATGAGATGAACCCTCAAAAAACTATATATTTATTTTATTCATAAAACTATTCTCCTTGGGGTCAGATTTATGAATATTGTCTGATGGGTAGAGTAAATTGTGAATTGTAATTGAATAATAAAATGTATGATTACAAATGTTGAATTATTATAATGAAAAGTCGATTTTAAAGAGCAGTAGCAGAAATGAATCCTGTGATATATAGTTTTTAATGTGAACAATGTGTTAGGTATAAGGATTAACCTTATTTATCCTGAATAGTGATTGACCTTTATCCCGTTCTCAATTTACACAGTCTTAGTTGTCAATGTGGTTGAATTATTTTTACGAACAGATTGGACCCATACTTTCTGTAGAGATGAAGGTAACCTGCAATATTTATTGAAATTGTCATATCATGTTGTTCAAAGGTACAGTTTATCCATTTCATCTTGGCACGGAGATGAAAATATATTGCGCAGTGCGGGACAAGCAGAAATTTGAAACCAACACGAAGTTTAATGCGCAACCAGATGAGGGACGAATTTCCGTGCCCAGGTTGGATCGAATAAGCTGTGTATTAGTACCAGTATAAAAACTCATAGCTATTACCTCTTCATCATCTTGAGCAGAGATCAAAACGGCCTGTTCCAACAGAAACAATGCCAGAGCCATCACATGTTCACTAACATGCCCCTTAACGGCCTTGAACAGGATGACCAACATAGAGGCGTGAAACACTCTGGATTTTAAAATTTGACGAGGATCTTCATATTCGTCAGAGACATCAGCGGGAGTCCTGTACGGCGGCCATGGGATAATTCCAGACTTCAATTCATTGGCTTGCCTATAGCTGTAAAGTAGGGTGATACATTACTTTTAATTTTTGCATTGAATTTCCTACAGGTAAAAGTCATAATGAACAATTTCTTGTTGAACAAGGGGTTGGGGAATCATTGAGGTGATTGAGGGTGGAAGGCTCTGGCTGTGGAATTTACTTATGTAGAGGATAGGGTCAGATAAGAAACAAGCATTGCTGGATGAATAGAAACTATTACGTTTGGGCTATTATTGAAAGTCACCAGTTTTCAACTGACGCCTCGGGAGGTAACTCCGTTTGTTGATTCTCTATCTAGAAACGGTAAATTCCTAAGAACTGATTTTTTTAATGGAATGTCTAGAATGGTTACACTCATCAAAGAATACTCTCATTGCAGTTTGAAAATATCAGTCAGAGCTGGGATAACACTACTAGTTGTAGTATTTCGAGAGATCTATCCCGTTGGAAAGACAGTCAAAAATACCTGTTGATTTCTATAAAAAAACTTTCAGATTGTACGAGAGTTCTGACAAAACATTGTCATTCAAGGCAACATCTCTTCAGAATGAGGTGGACTGAAAAACCTATGAACATAAAGGGCAAATGTACACTATGTCATACCAATACCCTACATTTTCTTCATAGATAAGATTTATATTCGACTGACAGACTTATTCTACTCGACATATGAACTGATTCCTATGCAAGACAGTTAACTTTCTTGAAGCGGTGGGGCTGTTTAATGAGGTGTTCCCCTATCAATATATGGAGGAAGAAGGAAATATCTACAGAAGTCTATCAGAACATTAACGATAATGAATCAATGAATTGTTGAATGGAGTCAAAAGCTTTGAGGGCACTTTAAATGACAAATGTTAGCGTATACAAAAAGTTTTAAAAGATCAAATCTTTAAGTTTGAACTTAAATGGCCTCATGTTGAGACTTCAAGTGAATCTTTGCAAATTGACTCGTTGTAGGTAGTGCCTGAACACTACACCTTATAAGAACATGAACCATCACAAAACAGTCTTTGTACTTTGAGCAAGAATAATAAATCGGCGCAAGTATGTATTCCGAAGTCCAAAAAGCACTTACTACTCCGTGTATCTGTCCATGGACGCCTGGAAATCTCTTCGGTGCACCGCCCTCAGCAGGACGTGTATCGGATCGTATTGGTCCTCCCATATGCCCGCCTTCGGAACGTACATCCCTTGTTGCATGGTGCCGCTCGGCTCGAAAGCCGGCGCGCGATAATCGGCGGCCTCCGCCAGCAGAGACTCGAAATCGCGACTTTGCGACGTGCCGCAACGTTCCGGCATCAGTTCCATCAGCTGCGAATGCGTTTTGTCGCCCATGCAGAGGAGCGTCACCATCTCGAGGCGGTTCAGGGCGGTATCGGATAGACCTGCGGGTTCGCATTCGATTAGATTCCTTCGGTTGTTTTATAAAGATGGCAAGAGGACGGCAAGTTACAACCTAGGGTTTGCTATACTCGTTGAGTTTCAGTTTTAGCAAGCACAATTTTGGTCACTTCACGGTAATAGGAATGACAGTTTCTCTGGTGCATCAACATGAAAACTGAAACGTAAACGTTCAAATTGGATAAAAACGTTGTTTCAGTCACTAACTAACTCCAGTCTGAGAGCCCGTCAAAAGTGACGGAGCAATTAGTTTAAGATCGAAATCCATATTCCGTATCTAGCAGTCGCAAATAAATATCTCACCATATCTATTCTTGAAACTGTTCACGTCTACATAAAGTCCCCTTTTTTGTTCAGAAACAACAAATAATTTTCAATCCTGTTTCATTTATAACATTAAAAAAAAGTTCGACATCAATATATAACAAACTTCCAATCATGGTTGGATACATCAGTTTCAGTGTTGCCAAACTTAGCAATACTGAAATATAATTATTTACTTGAACTGGTCGATATTTAATGAAACTCTATATTGTTACGTATCCCCTAACGCCGTCATTACTATCGTAAACTCAGGGGTTGAAGAGCGAACGTCATTTTTCCAGGAACTGTCGATCCGCGTGGAGAATTCGATACACATCATCGAGGCCTCTCTCGAAGATTCTCCATAGGCGTACGCAGGTATATAAGCGGAGGAGTTAGTAATACAGCAGAGTTATTCAGACAGATAGTTATCAGAGTTTCGGCCTTAGTAGAGAGAGCTTTGGTATTGCTAAGTGCAGAAGTAGAAGTGTAGAAGAATTTTTATTACAGAGAGTTTATCAGTGTTCAGTGCAGAGCTTTGGATAGTTAGCGGAGCAGTTTAAGTGATTGCATTCTACTGTGATAGAGTTGTAATGAAAGTAGTGAAGTGTTGTTTCGAGTTTTAATAAAAGAACCCAGTAAAGATTGTAACAATATCAATAAATACTCAAACGAATAATTCATGGTAGCAACCAATTTCAAATTCAAAAATTTTCTCATGATCCCAAATTTTGGCCTAGAGGTGATTTCTATGAAAGGTTCGACTTCAAATACTATTACCAAAGGTTTCACATTAGAGATGTGAAAGATGACGTTGGAACTTCAAGCCCAAAATCTTTAATATAATAGAGACCAGAAGAGCGGACGGTTGTAGCCAAAATTCCACTGTTTGCAATATGAATGTGCAAACCTTACCGAAACTAGACTTAGAACTGATATTTCTGATGATACACCAGAAATACCAGGAGATGCATTCATTAAGAAAGTAGGCCTAGTAGAGGAGGTGGTTTACTCACCTATATTCATAATACAATAGGGTACTCCTTGATCGAAACACCTTCAGAACCTCACTCACCAATAGAACTATTGGCTCTGAAACTTTCAGCAAACTACTTTGCCTTAGGTCTTTGAACAATATACTCATGATAGATACAACTCTGAGTTATCCGTACTATCATGAGCATAAATATTGATAACTCTATCATACTTGGTAACTTAATTATGTAAAACAGCTTGTGTTTGAGCTGGGTGAAAACTATCGATCAGTCAACAGAGAACTCTTCCATTCTGCTAGATTTGATAATATCCAACATATCATTAGAAATCCGGTGGCAATCTCACCCAATGTCAACTCAAGTAGACTTATTAAAAACCTACTCCAATTCTTTCAAAAATTTTTAGCCTGAGGCCTTTAATGCTGACGCTGATTCAATCAACTGAAACTTATTATACAATTTTGGTTCAACAGATGAAAAAGTTGAATTTTTCAACTATAACCTACTTTATTTTTATGACATTCATAAGGCTGGTGGCCCACACGACGGTAACTGCACGATTTGCCGCGCGCGATATATCGTACCGCATCTGCTGTGTTCTCGCCCACTACACGGTATATCGTACGAAACTCATTTCAATTAAATGCTACATGTTGCCAAATTATATAACACATAACATGTTTGAAATTCAGAATTTTTTGTCGAGATACCGTTCTACGAACGGTACCAGAAATTTCATAACAGCATTGTTTTCGCAAATTAATGGTAATAGGGGAGGCATCAGTGACGAAAGATATGTCGTCAAAACGGTTATAGAATGAATCTGTAACAAAACTATTGGCTCTTGTTATGAGTGGTAACAGGGGGCTACAAATGGACTATGAAAATAAGTGAAAAGTCCTTTATCTGAATGTTATTACTGAATGTTATTACTTCACTTTCCTTGTTCTTAATATTGATGGTTTATTTTGATGTACATCACTTATTTTGAATCAGTGAACTTTCTTTAGATATAAAGTTTTTCTTACCTAGATTCGTTCGAACACTGATGAGTGTGGCTAAAAAGGTCAGAAAACTTTCCAACATTGGAGTATTTCGATCTTTTTCCAAATATTCCGTCTGAGAAGATTGGAATGCAGCCAAAGACATCCAATCTTTCACATGAAACCTAAAATGTTGAAACAAATAGCATAATATCACAACTTGACAATAATTGTGCTCACTTTTCTATGATGGTATTCAAGAAACTTTCTGCTGGTATCCTGGTTGAGCAGATTTGAAGTAAGTATAGATCGGCATCTACCATGGAGTTGCAGAAGTTGCACTGAATGTAAGTCATAGCTTGACCCTTGATCTGTAGACCGTTTCGCAGCCACAACCCATTCAATATCTCGTAGAACGCAACCTGCAACAAAATTATGCAATTGAAAAAACTGGAAGTGGAAATACTCATTTAAATTAAGCAGTCCGTGGATTTTTGATTCAATAACAGCTGTAAATATGGAATAGATGTTTGTCTGTGGATAAGAAGGATATTCTGCAGAAAAAAATCTGTGGATCTGAAATAGTGGAAAGAAAAATTAGTACTGACGAAAAAGTTCACGTCATTTTCCTGTTCATCAAAACACTTTTAATGGAGTGTTCCACCTTCTTAGTTGAAATATGTTTGAATGAGGCTCCCAACGCAGAGCCGGAATTCAAGAAGAAAGCGTAATGATTATATGACGGAAGAAAAAATGTAATGACTTCCGGCAACATTATTTTTATACGACACTGGGGTTTTCGTGATCTAAAATTTTGAAGGCAGTAGAAAAATATGCCACGACGCGACGGTATACGTTGATAACTTCGAAAATCAAACCGCTTGACGACCTACTGATACATCGGTAATGCATTTCAACCTGTAGGGAAACGTGGAATTATTATAATTATTTACTTCACTTTGAAAATACAACTTCTGTACTAACTAATAATTCACTTGGACTGCTCAACCGACTTCAACTAACTGAAGCTTTTTGCTAAACTCCTTAATAAACTCTACTCTCTCGTCATGATATGCGTCCTTTGTATGAACCATTCTAAAAGAGAAGAGCAATCTAGGACTCGTCTATTCTATGTTGAAAAATCCCAAACGTAAAATGTTTTTTTAAAGAGACGAAAACTCCTCCATGAAGAATCTAGAAGGATTTCGTGATCATTATGTGAAAATTTCGAATGAAAATAAAACAGGAGGTTATAGATATTCAACATAGCCATTTCAATAAAAAATGTATCTAGACAGAAACATTCGGTTTCTCTATAATGATCATTGAAACTGTTCTTTAAAAAATCAAAACAATTACACTCTGAATGACGAACTGGAAATTATCCAGCACCTATGATCTAGCTAGGTAGTAGAATAACGAAGATTCATTATTTGTTTCTGTAGAAACACCTTGATTACCATAAACCAGACTAAAAATCAAATAGATAGTTATATCAATGAAAATAAACTGTAATGAAATGAATATTCAGGAAATATTCGATTTCATGTATTCTACTACTTTTATCACACGAGGTATTATTTTTCCATCAACAAATTTTTGAGAAACAATACTTCATCCATAGTATCTCAAATCTTATCTGACATTTTCTTTAGCTCGATGAAATAAGCTGATGCTTTGGCACAAATTATATTTTCAGTCACCTGGGTCTATATTACATATAGTCTAAGAGCCCACGACACTAAACCTATAATAATAGGGCTTCCAAAGGTCGTATATATAATTCGTCATTTCATTCATAAGAAAACACAAAATGGGCCTGCTGCCATGTCTAGGACAGGTCAACGCTATAAAAAAGAGCCATTTTGTGTTTTCCTATGAATGAAATTTTTAGAACCACAATATGACCTGTGGGAGCCCTATCATTATGGGTTTAGTGTCGTGGCCTCTTATGCTCTTATACTAATACCGTGCATTGCTAAGAAGATTAATATTATTAAGGTTTTCAGTTTGGATATTTACAAATTTTTATTGCAGGTTAAAAGTCTTTTGAAATTGTAAACAATCGCAGGCCAGGTAAGGAATTTACTGTGATTACATTTCTACCAAGTGGTGCAGCGAACAGAGGCGACAATATGGCACGCCGTTTTACTTTTTATTCGACATGACCGTAAACTCCAATTTAAATGTCACTTCTATTTTATGCCACTTCACTTAATATAAATGGAATAGATATTATTATCGTAAGCGGTAATTTCATTGCTAATAGCAATTCAAATGGATTTTCCTATTGGAAATAGCAAAACTTAAACATTCGGTCTATCAATTTGCAAGGGAATTTATTTCCATTCAATTTTCAAAAATTCATTTTTATTATGTCAACCGGTATTTCAATTATAAATAACAATTGTAATTGATTTTGTTTGTGCACCAAAAAAGTTTGGAATGTTTTCGATAGCTCATGTAGTGTTATGGTATCTTATCGTGTTATGTATAATATCCAAAATAAATGAAATTATGTCATTCGCAGCAATTGGCAGAATACATGACAGATCCTTCAATTCAGAATGGAAAAAAGGTTTATATTGGAAACTACAAGGAAAACGAGACTCACCGAAATTATCTTAAGAGCCATTTTAATGAAAACAAATTAAAATGGCTCTTAGATAGCTAGGTCGAATGAATATTAAAGGCGCCGGTTTTCCTCTTATTATATTACATTTTTATGCAATGTTCAAACATGGCACTTGAGGGTAATATGCCTCAAAAAATATCATAATCTCTTTCTATTTCTATTCTACATGCATTATTACTGTGCATGAATTTCGTTGCATACCATCAGCAATAATCCTTGATGTGCCATAAAAATGAAAGTGTCAAGAAAACTCATGTAAGGTCATATCCCCTCATATGTTGTAGAAATTCTAGTATCATTTAAATTCCACTTCAATTTAATTGTGACTTTGATGTGCATAACAGTTGAGTGTACGAGATATTCCATTGACAAAAAAATTAAACAACATTTATATTAGATTTCGATACCTGCGATATCATGTTATAAAGCCGAATAGAAAAGAAACGGCATTCAACTCATTCACTGCGAAGTCATCATTAACTGTATATTACAACCGCAGGCCTCCAAGTGCCATTCAAATGCAACTTGCATTTTATTGTCACATTGATGTAGGCGACATCGAAATGTAATGGAAACGCAAGTAACAAAAAAATGGAATATCATTTAAATTCGACTTCAATACCTACGACATCAACGTGGACCATACAATCATGTTGAATAGAAAAGGTATTCAAATTGCTATTACCAATGGAAATGCACAAGACACCATAAGTCCAAGTCGAATAAAAATGCATGTTCCATTTGAGTCGAAGACACCATAAGTCCAAGTCACATAAAAATGCATGTCCCATTTAAATTGGCATCCCAAAGGCGTGCGTAACATTTTACGTTGGGGTTTAAAAATAAATGGATGGAGAAATTAATTCTTCTTCTTCTCCTTCATGTATTGGCCTTAGCTGCTAAGACTATCCGGCCAATGGGCAGAGTAATGAATTAAATTTGTTTATCTAACACATGACAGTTATGACTGTTATTATTATTGTCATTTTAGACAAGTGAACTATCAAATAACATATGTTCGCTCATGTTACGCTAGGGATGGCGCTGATATGATATCATTGTCAACTGTCAAAATGGACTTGGGGGTGACAAGTCATAAATAGTCGGAATTCTTCTAAAGTTATCCTGCGTTCTGTTCTTCATTTGTGATCGGTTTCATTTTATTGTTTGAATACTTTATAAATCTGAATTATGATTTTTCTGAACCTCAATCATGAGAGATAAATGATGTGCGACGAGCTGCAGTCAATATAAAAAACATCGATTTCCCAAGGATAATCCGGAAATATTTGCGGCATGGATAGCAAAAATTCAGTCTCCTAGTTTGAATAATATGCCATATAATGAAACATACGACAGGGTTCGTGTTTGTGGAAAATATTTTAGAAATGAGGACAAAGTTGATGGAAGAAGACTTCTTAAACGCCCGTATGCACCGCTTCTACTTGATATAGGTTTAACTGAGCTTGGCTCCATCACTAAGGAACAAGGCATCTGAATGAAAAATCCATAGCAATAAAACCTAGCTTACTTAAATCATCATTAAATAGGAGCGGTGCATACGAGCAAAAAGAACACCAATTCCGTCGTTATATCTTTCTGTTGAGAATTCAAAGACAAGAGATAATATTACTTGATTTATTTATCAGTTTCATTTCAGGTAATCATAATGTAAGTGATGCCGAATTATCTAGGGAACCGCCTGAAAAAATTATGAAAAATTCTCTACTTTGAATACAAGTGAACCATCTACGTCCATGGAGGGTCTTGAACAAATTTCAAATAGACCCAACAATCATGAGACCAATTCAGAATATTCGGAGGAAGATGCTGTTTGTCCATTGGATACAAGCACAAACACATGCATTTCGCCCATGAAGAGAAAGATGATTGCACTACCTAGAGGTAAAATGCAATTATACTTAATAAATTGTTCATTGTCTGTTTCTCAATTTTGAATCAACGACGAAAAGTTTAGTGGAGGGCTCTCTAGTTTTTGAATAATACTAATTTGAGCTAATCTTTGAGACTTTTGACATTTAATTTGATGAAAATTTTGATAATTATACGGTTTTCATTGTTTTCAAATACTTTCCTATAATGTATTCTATTTAATACTATCGTTAGACATTACAAAATAATAAAAAGGTGAAGATGTAGATCAACCCCTTTTTGATTTAATATTTACAGTTTTCTACAGTTTGTTTCCAGCATATCTGCAGTTTTGCTCTATGAGGGGGTTGGCAACACTGGTGTCAATGTCAATACTATACATCACACATTAAATCAAGTGATAAGTGGTTTATAACGGAAATTTGAATCGTCTATTGTGTGTGTGGGACTATGAGTTTGTTTGAAGTTGAGGTTGTTCAGGAAACTGTGGCATCAATTGACCTTATTAAGTGATGCGACCCCATGGTTGTCAACTGCAAAAGTGATGCGACCCCATGATTGCCAACTGGTAAAATTTTTACATTTGCTAATGAATATATAACCTCTCTTTCCGAGTTCCATCTGCATTTTCATTTTTGGTCTTGTATTATGTCCTTGTAGCGTTGTAGATGTGCTTTCTGTGTGCTTATTTTTGCTGGAACTCAGAAAGATACCATGGGGTCGCATCACTTAATAAAGTCAATTGCCACAGTTTCCTGAACAACCTCAACTTCAAACAAACTCATAGTCCCACACACACAATAGACGATTCAAATTTCCGTTATAAACCACTTATCACTTGATTTGATGTGTGATGTATAGTATTGACATTGACACCACTGTTGTCAACCCCTTCATAGAGCAAAACTGTAGATATGCTTGAAACAAACTGTAGAAAACTGTAAATATTAAATCAAAAAGGGGTTGATCTACATCTTCACCTTTTTATTATTTTGTTATATCTAACGATAGTATTAAATAGAATACATTATAGGAAAGTATTTAAAAACAATGAAAACCGTATAATTATCAAAATTTCCATCAAATTAAATGTCAAAAGTCTCAAAGATTAGCTCACATTAGTATTATTCAAAAACTAGCGAGCCCTCCACTAAACTTTTCGTCGTTGATTCAAAATTGAGAAACAGACAATGAACAATTCATTAATTATTATTGCATTTTACCTCTAGGTAGTGCAATCATCTTTCTCTTCATGGGCGAAATGCATGTGTTTGTGCTTGTATCCAATGGACAAACAGCATCTTCCTCCGAATATTCTGAATTGGTGTCATGATTGTTGGGGCTATTCGAAATTTGTTCAAGACCCACCATGGACGTAGATGATTCACTTGTATTCAAAGTAGAGAATTTTTCATAATTTTTTCAGGTGGTTTCCTAGATAATTCGGCATCACTAACATTATGATTACCTGAAATGAAATTGATAAATAAATCAAGTAATATTACCTCTCGTCTTTGAATTCTCACCAGAAAGATATAATGACGGAATTGGTGGTCTTTTTGCTCGTATGCACCGCTCCTATTTAATGATGGTTTAAGTAAGCTAGGTTTTGTTGCTATGGATTTGCCAATCATATGCCTTGTTCCTTAGTGATGGAGCCAAGCTTAGTTAAACCTCCATCAAGTAGAAGCGGTGCATACGGGCGTTTAAGAACTCTTCTTCCATCAACTTTGTCCTCATTTCTAAAATGTTTCCCACAAACACGAACCCTGTCGTATGTTTCATCATATGGCATATTATTCAAACAAGAAGACTGGCTTTTTGCTATCCATGCCGCAAATATTTCCGGATTATCCTTGGGAAATCGATGTTTTTTATATTGACTGCAGCTCGTCACACATCATTTATTTCTCATGATTGAGGTTCAGAAAAATCATAATTCAAATTTATAAAGTATTCAAACAATAAAATGAAACCGATCACAAATGAAGAACAGAACGCAGGATAACTTTAGAAGAATTCCGACTGTTTATGACTTGTCACCCCCAAGTCCATTTTGACAGTTGACAATGATATCATATCAGCGCCATCCCCAGCGTAACATGAGCGAACATGTGTTATTTGATAGTTTACTTGTCTAAAATGACAATAATAATGACAGTCATAACTGTCATGTGTTAGAAAAACAAATTTAATTCATTACTCTGCCCATTGGCCGGATAGTCTTAGCAGCTAAGGCCAATACATGAAGAAGAAGAATTATTTACTCCATCCATTTATTTTTAAACCCCAACGTAAAATGTTACGCACGCCTTTGGGATGCCAATTTAAATGGGACATGCATTTTTATGTGACTTGGACTCAGTGTTGCCAATTGGCGGATTATTGTCCGATTTGCGCATCCTCACAACCGTTGCGGATAATTTTCGCATCCCAAAAGTATTTCGGACAATTTTGGATTTTAGGGTGAGAAATAATGAAATCGTTCATTTTCTTGACAAAAAAAAAACTTTTGTAATGTAACATTCAAAATATGAACTTGGCAACATCCTAATTATTACTGTTTGTGTGTTCGTGTCGTTTCACTTCTTTAACACAATGTCAGCTGTCAGCAAGGTCACAGAGTATTAGTGTAGTTTTATTCAAGTGTTAACAGGTGTTCGTGTTCTGTGTATACATCGGAATACTCGGAAAGCTATTCTCCCTCTTCTTTCAATTCAAAAATGTATCAGACTGCCTAAATTTTATCAGAACTAAACACAAAATTACTAATTACCAATTTTCTATCAAATGACTTGTGACTTGTACTTTAAAACCGAAGACACTCCTAGGATTGTAAAATGAGTAGGGAACCCGAAAGGCATAGAGGCGATAGTGAACTCGTCCGTTGCATTTGTACTGGTCAATAAAACGCGGCTAATGTCTACCGATGCCTGTCTAAAGCCGGTGGCTCACGGTCAGTTAATTTGATAAAATTGCTCTGAAGTGACGTAATTTTTAGTAGTTTCTGTCAAATTGTGTACAGCAAACAAATAGAAATAACGTCACTTTGGGACAGTTGGATCAAACTATTTGACTTGACCGTGAGCCATAGGCTTGAGTGCATGGACCAAATATATATCGATGAAAGTGAACAACAAACATTTTGATATCTGTCTATTTTCATTCTTTAGTTGAGGAACGTGATCGTAAAATTTAGTCCTCTTTGAATTTTTTTCCTATTGTTTCTTTCCTAACAAATACAAATATGTTCCTAATGCGGTATTGTAACCAAACGGTAGCACTGATCAAGACCAAAGGCGCTGATTCAAGTTTCAACATTGTTTACTTCCTGAACGCGAGATTACCAAAATTTCGCATCCAATCGTAGAAAATCGCATCTTTTCGAGGAGGGTGGCGGATAATTTTGTCATCATCCATTGGCAACACTGCTTGGACTTATGGTGTCTTCGACTCAAATGGAACATGCATTTTTATTCGACTTGAACTTATGGTGTCTTGTGCATTTCCATTGGTAATAGCAATTTGAATACCTTTTCTATTCAACATGATTGTATGGTCCACGTTGATGTCGTAGGTATTGAAGTCGAATTTAAATGATATTCCATTTTTTTGTTACTTGCGTTTCCGTTACACTTCGATGTCGCCTACATCAATGTGACAATAAAATTCAAGTTGCATTTGAATGGCACTTGGAGGCCTGCAGTTGTAATATACAGTTGATAATGACTTCGCAATAAATGAGTTGAATGCCGTTTCTTTTCTATTCGGCTTTATAACATGATATCGCAGGTATCGAAATCTAATATAAATGTTGTTTAATTTTTTTGTCAATGGAATATCTCGTGCAGTCTACTGTCATGCACATCAAAGTCACAATTAAATTCAAGAAGGATTCAAATAGCACTTGAATTTCCAAGTCATATGAGTAGATGTGACATCAAACGAGTTCTCTTATCACACGTATATTTATTGCGCATGAAGACTTATTATATTGCAATAGTATGAAATGATAACAATGCATGTGAAATGGAAATGGAAGTATTGTGTGCCATTGGATTTGTCGATGATAGGAGATGTGATGTTAGAAAATCAGACACCAACATATCATGTACAAAAAAAACAATATCCCATAGGAAGAAAAGTATACAATTTTAATTTAAATTAGATCGATAGGCTCATGTGACATGAAAATAAGAGTTCACATTGCTATTAGCAATGAAATTACCGCCAACGATAATAATATCTATTTCATTTATATTAAGTGAAGTGGCATAAAATAGAAGTGACATTTAAATTGGAGTTTACGGTCATGTCGAATAAAAAGTAAAACGGCGTGCCATACGACAATAAGACAATTTGAATGGGACTCGGTATAATAATGGAATATTCGTGTTGGGCATTTCCAAAATATTCTTGATTCTCTCTTCCGTCCTCTTTAAGAAAATATATAACAAATAAATGAAATAATTTATTCTTCAGAAAAATTACATTATAAAAATATATTTCTGGGGTTTTCCGTAACTCCACCCCTACTGAATGGAACAACTTGATGCTTTGTCCCAATCTATTTCAAATTTTGCATCATCTTACGTTAACAGAATTGATATGAGACGTGTTCCGTAATTTATTAAAATTCATCGCCTAACGGGGTTAAGAAGGGATGAAAAGTTTGAGAAATGTTTGCTCCTAAGGTTTCAAAGTTCTATGAAAGAGTGGCCTTCTTCGTTAAAACGCGCAAATGTTTGTGCGTTTGTCTGGAGCGTCTTAGTCTAGGCCGGCCCTGGACCCAGCGTGGGGGGAATAAGCCATGCCATGAACAGATGCCGGCCAACGATCGACAATCGTTTCTCGTTTCATATCTCCTACGAATCTTGTCCTCAACAATACTAGCAGCTTGATAAAAGTCATTCACAAATATGAACGCTCGACCGTAACAAAGGATGCTGGTTTTTATTAGTCAATAAACATTTCGGACAAAATAATCCATCGAAACTATATTAGGTAATTTGAAACTCGTACAAATGTGAACCAAAAATATGTCGAATAAACGCGGTATATTTTCTATCCTACTGGTGCTGTCGTGTTCGTTTTTTGTGCAAGAAACAAGTGGTATTGGATTCGGGGAAGTCCTTGACATCATAAAAATCGCAAAAGACGTTGTCGTAACAATAGCGAAAGCTTGGAATATTGTCGATCAACATGTAGATTTTTCCGATATCCCTATACCCATTCTCGACAAGACGGAAACAAAACTTTTCGGAAAAATTGGATTGATCACATCGAAATTGGATCGTCTGTCTGGACAAGTAGACGCAGTTGGTAAGTAAGATCACTGCAAAGATAATTTCGAAATGTTTCAGGATTCCAATGTTTTCCCCGAATCAACAATTTTTTTATGAAACGTTCTTTCTTATACCAGTGGAATCAGCATGTCTGGTGCAAGACCCGATTACAATTATTTCTGTACTTTCATTAAATACACTATCATTATTTTCCAATTGTCTTCAACAGTCGGTAATTCTATCTATACACTGGACCGGATATAGGTTAACACATTCCGACCGGAAGTTTTCGTCTTTTGTTTGTTTATTTTACTAGGTTATACTTTACTGGCACCTAATTGGGTAGAGTGAATGAAGTTTGAGAAAACTTATCTGTGTTGTTGAGAAATGACAAGGACGATTCTATAGTTTGAACTCATGTTCACTTTCATTCAGTTCAATCAATAACAAGCCTTGATTCTTCTAGATTGAAAAACTTCCTAACTGGTTTATTCTATGGAAATAATTTCTTGTCTCTTATTAATATTTATAGAAGAGAGGTATACCTCCAACACCACTATTTTCCAAAATCCAACTCTTTCGTATAAAATATTTGAATAAACCCTTACCTATATAAAAAGTGTAAGTTTACTATGCTAGTAAAATTCTATTCTCATAAGTGAAATTGACAAAACTTGCACCTGACCAATTTGCCTTCAACGACCTGACTCAAATATTTTCAAGAACTCGTTCACACTAATTACTCTCTCAGACAGACTCGCAGTCATGAACTTTGAACTACCTAGTCAACACCAAGATTATCATTACAGATCTGAAATTAGAGAGCTTTTACAAAACTGAAAGAATAGTTTGTCATAAACATTTTCAGGATTTAGTGTGCTTATTGACCAACGTGAATTTACCAATTCCTGGTGCTCTTCATGAAACGAAAGCGCCGTTATATTTATGTTAACAGTAATGTTCGTCACTTTCAAGTTTTGTTTATTGAATGGGCTGATATCAGCAGTTTACAACCGTTAGTTTCGGCTGGGTTTTGACGGTGTCATTGAAATCAAAACTCTGATATTGGAATTCAATTATCTGAAGGTGTGATAACTTTTTCTTCTGTTTGCATAGTCCTTTTCTGTAATTCTACTGTGAACATATTTTTTCAATACCTCAAGGACAAGTAAAATGAAGTGGCGTTGTACATTTGTGTTGAAACAAATATATTCTTTCTGCAATGAATTCATTTTCATTTTTATATGGACTGGCTTCTGCTTTCTCGTATCGTATATTATTATTCGGATTTGAAACTCAATTCTACTTTATTTTTCGTACACGAAATTATCAAAACCTCCTAAATATACTCGAAACATGATATATTAACAGGTTGCATTTGAAAACTTTTGGAATATAAATATTCACTTTCAGTCGACCCATTCAAACTCAATTCAACCAAATCGATTGACACTCGCAGGCAGTCAATTATTGAAAATAAAACGGAGTCCCGCAATGTTGTATTCACGGTCCTACACGAAGTCGATCTGATCATGAAAAGAGCTTACATTCGAGGTAGGTATATGTTGAAAATAATAACAGCATAGCTTTTTTCTGGCCTGAAACATTTTGAATATCATGACCAAGACGTCACCGAATATCATAGTTATTCCAATGTTATATTGCACGATGCACGTTAAGGTGTATATCGAATCATAGAATGGAGACTGAACAAATATTTCAACATTCAGCTGACAATCTCGTTGAAATTCCCGCCTGAGAGCATGCAAACACCCTTGAAGTGTTTCCATCAATATCTTTCGACTGAAGTTTTGGTAAAGGGAATAAATTCTAAAACGATATCACTTTTCATGCTTCTAATACCTAGTTTGCACCAGCTTTGTTCAATCATCAAATAAAACTCTCATTGGTCCGACAAACCTATCCATTAGGTGTTATAATATAAGTTTCTGAATTGCATTTTTGCTTCCTCTGCCTGCATCCTAGGGGGTGGCATTCGAATAACTTGATTCAAAGGTTTGCTAGATCGTGTTGATTTGCATCGGTATATGACATAAACTGTTTTTATCTACACCCGTACTCTAATAATACACTTATATGCCCACAACCCGTTTTATAATGAAATCCATTACGATACAGATTTTCATTACGATACAGATCTTCAACCAATAGAAACCCATTATTTTTCAATCAAGCATGATGTGCATGCTCTGCATTTGACATTTGTCAAGTCAAAATCGGTATAGGTATTGAACTTTTGAAGAGTATAGCCAAACTTCGATAATCATAACAAAATGTCTGATACCAGCGATATGGAAGAATCACCTTCGACACCTTCACCGGCAGAAATACAGTTAGAATGATTAAATTTTTCATTTGACGAATGCATGATTTATCACTTATTTTTTCATCGAATCTTATGCCTCCCCCGTAGCCGAGTCGTCTGTGGCGCTGACATTTATTATTCTAGCTGGAGGAGACATTGGTTCGATTCCAGTCCCGAGTAATCTTTTTTTCTTTGATTTTTTTGATCTTCTTTTCATATCTCATCGTTTCATTTCTCGAACTAATAGTATTAATTACAATTCTGTGAAATTTTTCAAAGAAATCCGTTAAATTAGTATCATTGTGTGCAATACAAATATGAATATAATATTTGTAGTTCTTCACTATTTATCGGGTGTAGATAAAATAGCGTATGCAACTCTCATGTAATGGTTATTAATACACTCGCATAAACCATACGAAACTCACCTTCGGCTCGTTTCGTATCCCGGTTTATGCTCATATATTAAGAACCATCATTACACGATCGTTGCATAATATACTATAACGGCATTCGATTTGATGCCAGACCTGTGGATGTTTTTCTTGTATAATGGGCTCATTCCAATCCATGGTTCTTCGCGGAGTCCTGAGCTTGTGTATTATTTGCTGCTATCCATTATACACCTCAGCCTGGAAGAATGTGATAGCGTACCAGATGATTTTGCTACACCAACTCTAGATTTTATCTTAGCTTCGAGATTATTATCAACTTGGTGGAAACCATCTTGGTGGTCCTTTGTATTTTTAGGTCTACGGACGAGAGGTTTGTAATTGGGGCCCCTGTACTGCCAAACAGGCAAGTTATTTAAAGAAAGTATTATTATATCCATATCCTTATGTGACAAAATTTTGAATGAAAAATTGTCAACTCAATTCATTTTTTCTAGGTACCAATACGATAGCCTCTGTCCTCCAAATACTGCCCGATAGAATTCGTCTAGAACTTCGGCTGAACAATCTTCTGGACTATATAACGCGAATGGATGTGCTTTACCGCAGTTTTCAAAACTACGCGAAAAACCAAAATGATTTCGAAAGGTTAACCCTGGAAGATTTTGCGAAAAGTGCCGTATCGCACGATAGCAGCTCGGTAATCAGTTTGGTAGAGAGGATACACGCGTTCGTCGCACCAACGGGTAGGGGAATCACAGATACTGGTTTGATGAAGACGCTGGTCAGAACGTTGGAGGTATGTATCTGACGTTTGAAACGTTCGATGGTTTATTCTACGGTCGGTACTGTAGGGGGTATGAAAAAGCATCAAATAATTAGCAAACGTCCCTTGAATTGCTATCAATTTAAAGTTTTCAAAGCCCAGATCAACATTTTTTTTGGGGATGATGATTTTGCCCAGGAAACAAGCCACATTTCACTTTTTGCGATTTTGAATGAATTTTATCGTAGTATCAGATGTTGGCGCTTTTGCAATATTATCAAAACGAATTACAAACAGCAACCGACAAGGAACAGGAAAAATAAAAAATTAGCAGTATTTGAACGAATGCACGATGCAACCGACGCCGGTGATTCCCCCGTTTCTTTGGATATTTCACATATAGTCGATTTTTGGATTATGATTTTTTTTTGGAAATCGGAGAAATCCTGGAACCACCTATATCAAAGTTTCCAGTGACTCGAAAATTCTACTCTGAAACCCTTGAAGAACCCTTCCTTTTGTGACATCCATCGATTTCAATCTTTTCCAACATTGATATTATAATCAATGCTGTTTCAAAACTATTCTCGTTTTGATCCGTCAAAAATTATATTTGTGAGTGTATCAACCATTATAGGTAAGATTGGAACGTTTGGAATGAAAATCTGCGTCGAGTGCGACTGATATTAGTTTTGTGTTGTAATAGCAGCGATGACACCACATCTCAACAAATTCTGTCGGCTCTGTGTAATGCCAATTGAATCATTGTCTTTGGTTCTATGCACCTGTGTGACGAATAAATCAAAATTAATTTTCAATGATACTTCATTATTCATCAATCCGATCAATTTCGAAGAAATATGATGGAAACTATGGTAGTTGAACCACCATTGACAATTGACATAAACAGAGAAATTGAATCGAAACATACATATAGAAATTCCGAATTTCTTTCCGCGGAATTCTATTAGAATTGTCAATATTCAAATGAAACATTAACAACTTTCTAGGATATCTGCCATTGATCTCTATCAACAGAATGTAAAAAACCTTAATACAAAATCAATCCAATCAAAAAATTTCCGAGAATTGAATACATGCGAGTCACCTTCAAGTGTCACCAGACAGATTTAATTTAATATTTCCAATGGATCAAGCATATTTTTTCATTATGTTGTATTTCTGTGAAGGATTATCTACCGTTCAATTACAACTCATTTAAATTCACCCATCAACTAAATTTTGCTTCGATGCCAGAGGAACCTCATTTCATTTCAGTGCCTGCCTCAAGTAACGATTTCAGAAAACTTGTGTGGAACTGTTTTTGAAGCAATTTCATGATTGTTCAGGAAGTGATAATTTCGGATTTTACACAGAAATAGAGCTGCAGGTACCTTAATACATATTTTACTTGTGAAATAAAGTTAGAGAAAAGACATATGAGGTCTATAAATGAAAATATATGAAATTTATTATTATTGTATTATTGGATATCGATTATTGAAAACACGGAAATAGATAAACCAGAATCACACATTTATTTATATACTCGTTATCAGTGAAATATCGTTCTCACAGAAAAAAGTAGTTCAATAGATGAGATAAAAATGCCTTATTCAAAGTGATATTTTTATATTGAGAAGTTGTCATGATAAAGATAATTCATACTACGCCCTGATTTGTTTATGATCTGTACACACACCGTTTTTTTAAACTCAAGCCTTTGGAGAAAATACGATATTTTGTTTTTTTTTTATCAAATTAGAAAGAGAACATCAAAAAAGTATCAGACACTCTCTGTTGATATGTGTATATAATAAAAACGAAACAAGGCCGATTTAGGATATAATTCAACGTCCTTGGGGTATTAAGTAGGTGTTTTCTGAGAGGTGTCAGCTCATTAACCTACTCTGTGGGTATCTGGGACTGGCCTGAATGAATTGTTCGAAAGGTGATTCGATTTATCAGCAATACCCTCACCGACTAATTGGAAGTTTGTTGACAGTAAGGAGGGAGTTCCTTCACTCTAGTGACTCTCAGAGTATCTAATTGCATTCATTATACTATTCAAGCATGGTATAATATTCATCTAGTAATGAATGGCTGAACTGTCAGCCAAAAAACGCGTACAAACTCAGTCATTATTTCAAAATTTGAAATTGTTCTTACTTGATAATTATCAGGGCTTTGAATTTTTCCTTGAATTTGCTCCATTTCAAAACGATATATCGGGATATATACAGTGTCTTGAACATTTTGATTGGTCTAAGAGCATTAATGTTTCATTTATATGAAAATCAAATTTCAATTCATTCACCCAACCGGACTATAAGAAAAAAATGACAAAAAAACCGTAAATTTCGTTCGTTCTTTTTGGAATATTTTCTTGCATCAAATGTAAATATGTACAGAGCAACGGGAAGAGAAATTGCAAGATATCGCTTGACCCCTAATCCAATCCAAGATTTAAAAACCAGCCTGTATAATTCATAGAAACGTTTGATTCAATCACAAAAACAGTGGGCAGATGGATGAATTATGGTACTTGCCTCAAGACACACCAAATTTTTTCGAATAAGTTGTTTCTGATGTGATCTGATCTGAATGAATTGACATTTCGTTGACGCATTCATTCATCATGTTTGTATTGAATGACATGTAGAGAGCCTGATTGTTATTGTGGAGAGAATGAAATTCTGAGGAACAAAATTTTTGGCTTGTCCTTCGAATCAATGATTTTCGAATGTATCAAATAAATTTAATTATTTGTATGTTCTTCACAATATCACCCAAATAAGTATATAAGTAAATATTTTTCGGATTTATCTTAGAAACGGAGTTAAAATGCAAGGAAAGTTTTTTTCACCGTTCTGTTCACAAGAAAAGTAAGTCTTTAATGTTCGAAGAACATCGAGTGAACTAATGAAGGACACGTGTTTACTTTGAGCTTTAGAAAGATTGTGAGCCTGATGGGACACATCTCTCGCCAAGTAATTCCAACACCTGTCCATTTTGTTGGAAAAAGACCACAGAGGGTATCTAAGGTTAAAACAAACCAAAAAACTAGATGACGGTACGGTCGCGTCAACCCTGATGCAAATGCCGCAGGTGAGACGATATTTCAGGAGAGCAACGGTGACTGGGATTGTCAAAAAAAAAGAATTGAGTCCATTTTTCCGAGGCGTTTAGCTTTGCTGATCGCTATCTCGAACATCGTGATAGACGAATTCGCTTTATTAGGTGAAATACATTTTCCTCGGCAATACAAATCACGATGACGTCATGTTGTTTAATATGTTTATATTTGACAATAGCGGAAATATACAATAACATCAGTTTACGCCTTAATAGGCTACATTAAAATGATCTACAGACGCAAATTACTGATTTCTTTATAGTCGAAATCTTTCAAGGACGAAACATATTCCGCGACTGAATTAAATTTGGTAGCCGGCCGAAAAAATGGATCGAGTGCGAAGAAATATGTCTTAACGGTTTTTGCGTGAGTCATGATATTGTAATAATAAAATAATAATCTAGGTGGGCTGACGAATCAGCCGATCACACAGGTGTCGTTCAAATGCGTAATCGAAATGAATCATCCGAATTTTTGCTTTCTATGTAAAATTTTTACAAGATTGACCGCGTGCGAAAGATCTGATAAGATGTGTGCGTACAAAGGGCAAAGTTTAAATATGCACTGAAATATTTACAGTTCACGGAACAATGAATAGCTGAATATAGGTGTAGGTTTTTTCTAGCCGAGTTTAACAACTGATTAAGGGAAAATAGGGAATCTATTAAATAGGTTCAATGTTCATTTAGAAGTCGCATATAATCACCATCAGAAAATATCGGAAAAATATTATTTTCGGGGGCAATGCAACAGGATTACACAATTGTATCGATTAATATTCAAGTCTAATGAAATCTAGTTATTCTTTAATAATCATTGGGTACATACGTATCGTGTAACAATGAAAATTAGTGTGGAGGAATCTAACATCAGAACTATGAATTGGAACTGAATTCCGAACGGAAGATTAAATGGTCATATATCTTATTTTATATTAAAAAAAAACGTATGCAGTTTCCTGTGAGAGTTACACTAACAAGAGGTTTACAAAACCGCGTCACATGTTTCGCTATACAATAGCTTCTTCAAGTAGTGAACCACGTGGTGCGGTTATTATCGAATGTACAGCTTGTCAAATATAGGAAGACATCTAATATTTTAGGTAAAAGAGCGTACCTAGAAGAGGGCGAAGTTGAGATTTTCTGGTCTTTAAATAAATATGCACATATCATTACTAACATCAGTATGCTGGAATAACCAAATGATGGCAAAAATTTATTAATATAATTTACCTCATCTACTACATACTACAACAAAATCAGAATCGAAAGATGCAAATATGAACTGAACGTATTTCAAGAATTTTTTGTACATGACTCTAGTTTCAATGAGGCCTCCAAAAACCGCTAAATCCGGTTTCATTAAATCATAAATACAAAAAATTCTGTTCCACTAACCTGGGTAATATTTTTTTATATATCACACATTCAGCGAGTTCTTATCCTTCAAGTCTCAAATAGTATATTGTTATTACGAGAAAAAATGTTTTGTGAGGTGAGCGTGGAGACACTTTTTCGGAATTGGAAAAAACAATTCCTCATAATATCGAGTATTCTATAAAAACGTAATAGTTTCCGAAAAAATATCAAACAAGGTGTAATGAAGTGTTAAGATGACATGGCTATAAAACAAGGATATTATTTCGACCAACTTAGTACAACCCCTTTCTTTTATTTCAACGATTTTCAAGAGCCTTCATTTTGAAGAAAAAAGTACCGCGTTTTGACATCAGATCTAAATTGAAGGAAGAATGAATGTCGTACAAACACAATAACCTTCGGAACGTGTGTTTTGCTAATTGATAAGTTGCTGATTCCCCGATGTCAGCAACATATTTGACGGTGAACATCAAAATGTCAGAACAAAGCCATTGTGATACAGCATTATTAATAATGGGGCCAGTACTGGCAAACAGCTGATTCATCGCACCGTCGCTATATTATCGCACAGATGGCGACAGCGGTTCGAAAACAAAACGGATTCGAATAATTGAGGTATCAAGGCAACCGTTCTCTCGTCACTCTTTCGAAATGGAATTTCCTCTCCTTCCCCAATGAAAAACGTCGGATATCGAACAGTCTGCGACGAACAGCCGCTATGTTGACACGCAGAGGTGGCTCGATTGGAACCAATTAAACGAGTGTGTGTCATAAAAACCAATAACGAAAGTAGTTCTCCCGTGAAGGTGCTTTGTGCTGTTTTTGCGTGATATAAAGATGACCGCGTGTGATATTTGAATCGAAAAATCCGCCGAGAATTGGAACAACGAAGGAAAAACCAATTTTCGCCCATCACGGCAAAATAACAAAGGCTGCGTGACGGTTGATGTAAATTTTTTCTAATTAGTTTTAATTGCTCCAACTGAGACGACACATATACATAAATTGCACGATACAGCAGTTTCAACGTAGCCGAAATACCTAATCATCATATTAATCATTTTTATATCACTAGATTAACATGTTTTGATGATATTAAACTCTATTTTGATTGTTTGCTCGAAAAACGAGCGATTTAAGCCAATTTAATCATGAAATAAAGCTAGCTTATGAAAAAACGTAAATATCAACTGTTAACCAATTATTTTTTAAGTATTCGTTTGCAAAATCAATGATGGAAAATGGTAACATTCAGTTGATGAATTTCGAAATATATTCATCTCGGAAATTACAAGAAAAATCATTCAACAATCAGAAACCAAATATGTATTTTGTGCAAATACACGAATTATAATATTATATATATATATATATATATAATATATCTGATATCTAGATATTCCCTATTTATATATCGATTATACGTGTGGCATATATATATTTCATATATATAGCTATATATATATATATATATTTCTGGCCTCTGAGATTTCCCTGCTTGTGTTTCGATTCAACGAATTTCAACAGTAGCTATTTGTGTTTCCATGGTTCGCAGCTGTCGACGAAATATCCAAAGAAAAACCTGTTTTGAACAAATTTCAAAAACAAATTCTTGGCTGCTTCTATAGGATTATTGACAATAATATAGTTTATTCCTCAGCACGAAAAAACTTACAGTAGTCGAAACAAATGAAATGTATACAATTGTAAACAGATAATTGCACAATTCATGCTGGGACATAAACACAATATCAATATTTTGAGAAGATATCTTCAAAATTCATTAAAAAAATATCTACTGTGAGAAGGCATGCATAATTGCATAATCGTCACAGTAATCGCTCATCTGATATGGGTGCAAATATGCATAACAACGATCATTTCAGTTTTAAACCAGCGAAATGTAACACTCACATATTTTATGCTTGCTAATTACAAAAAATCTTATCGCTTCAATCTCAGTTTTGTTGATTCTATAACGGGATTATCAAGTAGTAGTAAAAGTGCATGTCTGAGTTTCACTTGCATTGAAATCAAACCCCACCTTTGCAGTTGACGTATTTTCAGCCGTTAGGACTTTAGAATGTTCGGATTTATTTTTGGTATAGGAAAAGTTAGTATCATCAGCATACAGGACGTTGTTTAGATTATTATATTGTCCATAAATCCGGGCCAATCATTAACATAGATTATAAACAGTAGGTGCCCTGATATGGAACCTTGGGAAAATCCTCTTCTCATTACTGATTACCCAACACATAACTTCGAAGAGTTAGTTCAGAAAACAAACAAAACTCGGATATCTTAAAGTCAAAGCATATTATAGCTGTGACAGATCGAAGCACAAATGCAGGATTATTCAAACAATTCGCCTTTGTTATTTAAATTGTTGAGAGTTTCAATTTTTATTTCCGGAGCTGCTTCAACAGAGATAATTTAATGAATTAAGATGCATTTGTACCAACTCGACATCCCTCTTTACTGTACGAATAGGGTCAAATTGAATGTAATAGGAATACTTCGAAACAATTTGCAAATATCAATTCATGTTTTCTTCAGTTATCAATAATAATAATTAACCGACTGTATCAAGTTCATAACATCATTGGTACGTTATGCAAACTAGTAGGTCAACGTTATCGATAAATAACGGTGTAGATATAAGTGATTCAAGTGGATTAAAAATATCGTAACATACGAAAGTACGTTTGATTAAATGTTTTGCTTATGACGTTCGAATGCCCATATTCATTTCATTTCCTTTATTACAGAACATAGACACTCTTGGTTTCAAACAACTCGTATTTTTACTTTTTCCAATGAATTCCAGTTTTCATACCCGCATCAAATACAAATAGTTGTTGAAGAAAGTGTCCTAGTCTCAAGTTGTGACTTAACAACATGTAGTTTACATAATAATGCTGTCGTTGAAAGTAAAATTATATGCATATTCCCGTATAGTAGGATTTTTTGTTAGAATTTTTGTTTGTGACTCATGTGAAGATCGAATTCGCACATTATTATTTTTTATCGCCTAAAACTGAAACCCTTGACACCATGCTTCTTCCAGAAAAAAGTGTGGCCAAGGTGAAATTCAAAAATATAAATGTTTCAAAATTCAACGACAGGATGAAATTCAAAATTGTAGGGAATGAAATGGGCAAAAAGCTTTTGCTGTGAACTGCCTATTCTGTAACGAGTTTCGTTATTATTCGAACGGTACACATCTTATATCAATATGGAACTACGTAAATCCCCCACATTGAATTTTTGAATTTAAAACGATTGAAACAAGCAGGGAAATTCTCATCGTAATCCTAGCAGATGATTAAATCGATATAAGTGTTAAATGTTTCAACTGACTTTCAGTGGATACCCTACCCATAATCAAACCTCAAATGTAATATATTTTCCGAAGGAAAAATGTTCACAATAAAGACGATCGTGTTCCTTTGGACTGTCGTGTATACGGTTTCGGCTCGCGATCCCAATAAAATGGTGGACATGGACTGGCTACGGTATAATTTCTTGAAAGTGGAGGAAGACGCTTGGGACTTCGTTTTAGATTATGTTGAGAATAACGTCGTCAGAGACTCGGAGATTACCGAAGGTGGTCCGGAAGTGGTTTTGATAAAGAAATTCGAAAAATTTGGCGACATGGCGCAAGAGGTTGGTACATTACGTGTCGAACACAATAGCAATAGATAATATGTTGCATTTTCTATTGAAAAATGAAAAATCACGTTGTTCAAAATCGACTAACGAAGATGCTTAAGAAATGCTTTTCTGTGTGTAATAACAACACACAAACATAATCCCTTAGAAAGACTATCGTAAACACAGATCATTTTTTTTTGGAAAGGGGACAATATAGATTTTAAATATCTCAAATCTGTGAAGGAAAGGAAAATTCAAATAGAAATTGAAGAATATTCTACTACCCATAAAATGAACCAACAGGACCGAATGACTGAACCAGAATGCATGAAGAAATATAGATATGACGAGGGATATGCAGACAGGCGATGTCAAAAGTTCAGGAAAAATGTTGAAAACCCTCGATAATCTTATATTTGAAGTTTGTTATGAACCATCAATGCATCTGAGGAATGGTAAAGATGACTGATTTTGCAGGATTCCAGTGGTCGGCTTACAACCAGTACACACACACTTTGAAATTGTATAAAGTGGAACTCTTTGGTAAAGATGCCTTGCGAGAGCACCAAAACATCTACCGAAATTACTCATCATAAAAACAGACTCCGAAAAAACGGAGATATTTTCTGAGCCTTGGCCAAAAACAGGGGATTCCACGGGGTATCCTCCTAGTCACGTTAAAAACTGACTTATTTTCACAGGAAATATCAAGATACACTGACAACTAGGACATAATATAGCATGTTAGAGATGGGCAAGTACTAGATCCTTAGTGCTTCGAACCAGGATATCATTGCAAATTATTAGATTCATAAAGTAAATTGCATAGGAATACGCCGATTTGCATGTGATGAAAATGTGGGAAAATCCAAACAATCTTTCCTTTATCTTGAAGATCAGGATGATTGATTGATTGAAATTTCAAAATTTTCAATAATTATTTCAAGACGCCTCCACTTATTCAAATTTAATCTTTTTAACAATCAGCGATCCAACTGATCTAAATAAAAACCTTTCGGAGAGGTAATGGTTCAGTCAAGCTTTGAATTCCGACTACCTCCATCACTCGATATGTTCAATCCTATCGTACTTTTTGATGAATAAGGTATTTTGAGCTAGAAATTTTCAGAAACCCCAACGTGATTTTTCATTAAACGAAAAACTAGAAAATGCAAACAAATATCGACAGAAACTTAACCTCATCCCAAACACTTTTTACGACTCCAAGGTTCTGCCAAACGAGCTAACATTCGGCCTGGACCAACTGCACAGCGTCTGGTCTCTCCAATTGGCTCTGGCCGATCTCAGGGGCATTTACGCTCTCTACGAAACGTTCCGAAGGTTCCAAAGGCAACAGACGGCACCAGGTCGAATACCGTCTCCAAAACAAGCGTGGATCGATATAGCCAAAACGATTCTGTATGACCCGAAAAACAATATGGAAACTTCAATGATTAGGATACATGTCGGAATTGAAGGAAACATGTTTTTCTCCGCAAGAAAGGTAACAGAAATACACTCTAAGGATTTTTTCCGAAAAGTCGTGACTTTCGGGATAGTTGAACGTGAACTTCACGATTCGTTTGCAAGGAATGCAGCAATAGAAATAATCGCAATGATATCTTTTGCTGCATCGACTTTTAAAGCCCAAAAACCCGAAGACCACGGCTAACTATACAGAAAGAAACAAGACATCTTTCAATTTGTCAACTGAACATTCGTTAATTCGAATCGAACAGGTTTAATCCACTGGTTATTTCACCGACCTACCACTCGGTTGTGAATTGTAATTATATAATTATACCAATAAGAGTACACGATATAAACAGGTGATGAAATTATAAGGGAATCATCACTAGTGAATACGAAACCATACGAAAATACATTCGATAATAATCTTCCTTGCAATACTCCAAAGTAATCAGCCGAGTCTCCTTTCATACGTGACAAATTTCATTAGAAACGATTTATAAAAAATAAATTGATGGGCATTAATTTAATTATTATTCTGTGATCATTCTTGAAAGTTCAATGACCATTGTTTGTCAAGACAAACTCAAACTCAAGATTAAATCGTGCCGTGACCTTGTTGAAAATGAAACGAATACTGGTTATTATAATCAAATACATCAAACGAAAATTCATCTATATTCCGAACTAAAAGTGACAACGAATACTTATTAAACGTCATCTTCTTGAAAATGGTTACGCAAACAAATCCGTTAATCGTCATTTGTTTTGCAGGAAGTCGAAGGCGATATGATTTGCAATTCGAAGCAATCTCCACAGCAGGTCCTCTACAACTTGTACAATACCATAGCTCTGACTGAGTTAAAAGGCTATGCCATGATACAATTTTCGTACATGCTACTGAGACTATACAATCAAGGTAGGTGAAGAATCAAAGATTTCAAACACCAATACAAAAATGATTTTGGTAAAGCATAATTTTCAAAATGAAATCCTACTCAGATCATTAGGGGTTATGAAATTTTGAGAAATCACTCAAGAGATGATGCGGAAATGCCCAACATCAATATTTTCCGGATTTTTTTTGCGTTATTTGAAACCAAATGTACAGAGTGTTACAAAACGATTCTAAATGTCTAAGGTGTACTTTTGGGATCGAATGAATTTTTTCCTTTGAATATGTGGTTAAAAAAACTATGAGATACGATTTCATTAAAGCAGTTCTGTATGAGTGTAATTTACTGTTGGTCCAATTTTCTTCAACCTCGTCTTCAACGATTTGTTTTTTCGGAAAATATGATAAAACTTATCTTGTGATTTTTAATGTACTCTAATCCATGCGGTTTCTCCGAAGTACCAACAAGGAAAAAGTATGGACATCTTTTAGAATCCTACTATTCCTGTTGAATGTATATTCCCACACATTAAAGGAGGATATGAATATCAAACCTTAATAGGGTGCAAATGTAACTCTACTGTCCATATTTAGCTGCAGAGTCAATTCAGTTTTTATCTAGAATCCCAATTGAATACCTGTTTCTGCACTCACAGGAAATTTCACAGCCGAAGCTCAAATAGTGAGAGACAGATATGAAGAAAGGACCAACAACGCCATTGAAATTGTAAAGAGTGCCATGAACAACGCTTCTAGAGCATTGTGGAACTGTGATCCAAAGAAGCATGTAAAAGGTTAGTAGATTTTTCTCTGTCTCTCTCTTGCTTGATGTGTTAACTTGTATATTTCAGGAGAAACATTCGAGGAGATAACTCAATTGTTGCAAGGTTACGTCCAAAACGAGGTAGATCTGAATCCGGAAGGAACTTGCAGAGAGAATTGCGCAGAGTACACCTACACGAAGAGCCACAGTTGTTTCAAGAATTTGTACTGCCGTGAACAGAGAAGGTGTAACGGCAAGATAATCAACTGCCAATATTTCGATTCGGACATGTGGATCTGCCCAGCAGTGAGTAAAAAAACTTCAAATATATTTTTTTGGCGAAACTGGGAAAGCCCTTATAAGAACCAAAGATTGTTTTTTTCGCCAGTTCATCCTTACCATCCAGTTCATATCAAACTGAAACGTTTTACACTGAATTATAAATGCATCATATAATCTAGATGAGACAACAAAGTAACTCTCGAAATGTACTCCTAATATTCGTAAATGATTTGCTTTGACAAAAATTTGGTCATTCAACGGATTGCCTTGACTGAACCTATTATCACTTACATCATTTGAGAAATAAGTAGACGCTAATTTTCGAACACTAATGTATTTTCATAGGATCCACTCAGTGGCAGAAGATATGAGTACATTGAATATGAAAACGGTAGGGTATTAGGACGAAAGCAGGGATGCAGTAGAGGAAGCACCAAAGTGGACAGCTGGTGGAGGTGGCTTTTCTGGCATTGCTCCTATTGTTTCTGCCTTTGCGATGAACAAGGCAGCAATTCCGATAGATACGTCAATATGAGAGCAGTGCTGGCTGACATTGCCAATAATAGGTAACTACTTTCAACATTTATTTCGCTAATTGCATTGCCTCCCATATTTCATTTGTCAAAGTTCGAGCTAAGACAATATGCCAAAAACAATTAGTAACAGATCTAATGCACATATCATAATAAGCTATGAACTCGCGATATAAGGTCAGATTTGAATTACCCCATCAACTAACTAAACTTGAATATTGAAAGTTGTATTAATTTATTTCGTTAGAGTTGTGACTGGAATGAGATTCGTCAAGAACAATCGCATCATGCATCTTCAAATTCAAGAAGGAGAATTACTGCCAAGAGGAAATATTAATATCAGCACAGTTCATTGGGTGCCTATCCGGGAATACAAAATCACGGACAGGAACGTATACAATGGACAGGATTATCACACTTTCTCGTGGGAAAAACGAGCTGTAGATTTGGATGATTTAGAAGCAGATGAAGGATATGTTTTGACAGGTAAGCGATAACAGCAATCAATAATACCAAACGAAAAATGCAAAAAAACTGTCGATCAAAACGTAAATCATGTAAATGATTATTTATATTCGCAACTAGAGTTAGAAATATTTTCACAGACAAGATATGTAAAATTCTTTTTTTTTTTTCAGGTGTTCGATTCAAGGAAATCGGTTCTCATTTGAATTTTGAAATATACGTGACCAAGTTCGACTTCGACTCGGGCAAACTTATAGATCCTCAAAGTACTAGCGTTTGGAAAGACAACACCAACACCGATTCGGCAAGTAAAAATCCAAGGTAAGTCCTATCAACTGACAGCTACGAATATCGAAATGAGAAAAAAAATAACCGTTATGTTTGAAGAAATAACCATAACAATACAGATGTTCAATTTATACATTAATATGAAAACCATTTTCTGTTGGGCCAGTTTGCAAGGAATTTTCAAGCCACTGTGAGTAATTACATACCCGTACATGTATAATCGTCACTTGCTTATCATCTGTTCTGTAATTTGGAAATATGTTTTTTTGATGGGAAACTCACTCAACAAATTATTGTGTATTCATCATTTACTTGCAATGGCACTCTGCCAATAAATGTTTTCGAGTTTAAAATAAAACTATGAACAAAAGCTTTTCCAAATTTGTTAAAATTTTATATATATATATATATATATATATATATATATATATATATATATATATATATATTTGTAGCACCTTGATCTGCACATTAGTGCGATAACGCTGAGAAAAATGCACAAGTAACAATCAAGTGCTGGAATCCAATCACACATTCCAACATGAGATGTAATTTATTATTCAAAGAAATCATTATGTGAATTATACTCTGGTCGATTTAACGATCTTTATAGGTGATTTTAATCAGTTTTATAGAAATGGAATTAGGATAAATAATAAACTCATGAACATACCACAGTTTTTCGCAGAAAGTAATGAAAATTCGAATATTTCGGTTTCATTTTCAAAAGAACCTCAATTTTTTTTAAATAATTTATCACTGGATACATTATTTCATGTTGGATCATTTTTACAGGCGCTAATACCCTTGTCTCTGAAGACTAAAGCAATATTAACAGGTTTTTTATTAAGCATTCTACTCAAAACTTTCGAATATAATTATTTAGCATGTCATGATAATTTGGACGGAAGTGAAAACAGTGAAACCAAATACCGTTGGCGATTGACATATCACGTTTGAAACACCGTTGATAGTTGCAAATAAACATATTTTCAAACAGCTTCATTCATATACGAGGATATCATAAAAACGGCCAATAATCAATCAAACTGAAAACCTTTCTTAACAGTGTTCGTAATTTCATACTTTGGATGCACTACATAATCAACAAATCTGTATAATTCACGTTGATTGTACCTTTTTTTTAAATCTTATTTGAATACCTAAATTTGCAACCGCATGCCAAAACCGGTATATTTTTTTGGACCCCAATAATATTTCGTATTCATTTCATATAAAATGAAGAACTGACACATCGTTTTCAATATTTGGCAATTGAAGTAATGGAATAATTTTTGTTAAAAACTGCTAAGTGACCAAAAGATTGATTTTTTTAAACTAATTTTGCTCCCGTTAGCCTTTCTCGACAAGAGCTACTGAACGTTGACTCATATAACATTTTGGACAATTTCGTAGCCAAAAAAACGTTTTTCCTAAATTCGGACACTTCCCAAGTGTGTTACAGTGTTACAGTTTTTGTTTTGCTTTTATTAGCAAGGGTGTCTCATCATACATAATTTTCACAATATTTCAGATGTTTCATTGATAGATGCCCGATTTGAGTTATCTATGAACAAAATAATACAGTTGTCTTATACGGCATAATAGACATATTTCTGACCGCTGGTGCCTGTTTGGTCAGGAGGCGTAGACACTCCTTATAGGTGCACATTTCTATAAATTGCTCATAGATGGCGTTTTCTTCGATAGCGTCCGAGATGTTCGAGTAATATCGTGCCTGCTCGCATTGAGAAAATAACCGCCCCCTTTCATTTCAGAACCAGAGTCAGGTTGCTCAGCCCGGACATACCGACTCGTTCCCCCTCCCCGTCGATCCCGACCTCGAAATCGGATCAGTACATCGAACTCACACACACGGACCTGGACCGGGACGCTGCCCAAACTACGGTGCCGTTCCTCGACGCTCAAAAATTGGAATCGATGCAGGCGGTACCCCTGAGCGGCGCTGGAATTTTCCACAAAGGCCGAAACTTTTTCGGCGGGTTCATCACGCCAAAAATTATCACGTACGATTTCGGCAAACACCTGAAACCGGCCTTTCCCGACGTCGAACAAGTTAATTGAGCCATTTTTAGTTTTTCGTCGATGATATGCCGTATGCCGACGAATATAAATATTTAGGTTATAAAGATATTTATGTTAGTTACTGTATCGATGAAAATTTCTGAATAGAGTTAGTTGAATATCCAGATCGCTCAGATTGATCGCGATTATCCGAAAATGTGTGATATTAATCAATAAAAGGATTCAATTTTCTATAGTCAATTTTCCTTCAAACGGCCATTCATAAATGATAAGGGGAAAGGAGGCACTCAGAATCAATAGAAGAAAAATATAGCAAATTCAAAAAAGTGAGGATGTCTGCAAGATTTCTGATTCTTTTTCACAAACTGTAACAAATTATCAAAAAATCAAAAGTAGAAATAAAATTCATTCAGTATTCAATGAGATCGAAGCACTATTGGATTGTTGTCTACTCTTCAAATTTCAAAACAATTTACTAGTATATGTTATTGAAAATAAATGAACTTTATTGCATAATACCAGATCAAGCCAAGGTTAAAAGTATATATGACATCACAAAAATGAGGCATTTTCGAAAAAAAATGAGCAAATAAGTTTATTTGAATTTTACTTTCAAGTACGAACATTTCAAAAACTGTATCGGTCACATTATGATGAATATTTCCATCGTATGTTAAAAATCTCATATGAAGCGGGGCATTTTCGATCAATTACAGCGAATATTTCCATCGTATGTTAATAATCCCATACGAAGCGGGACATTTTCGATCAATTACGGCGATAAATTCCCGGCGGGACATTTTCGGGCTGGTAAATACCAGGTAGGTATCGAAAAATACCCGCTCGATACACGATTTATAGTAACGATTGTTAAAATGTACATTTGTCATCTTGACTGAATTTCAAACGTCATTGTTTTAACTCCGGAAATATTCTACCGAATTACACTCGTGCATCAAAATAAACCTAATAATTTTCCATTCAAGCATGTTGTCAGTAAAAAAACTGCATTCGGTTATTTTCATATTTTGCTTTCGACAAAATATGAAAATAAACTCATGCAGTTTTTAGACAACATGTTTTCATGGAAAATTATCGGTAATTTTGAAGCACTTGTGTAATTACTTCCGATAAATTCCCGACGGGACATTTTTGGGCTGGTAAATACCCGGTAGGTATCGAAAAATACCCGCTCGGTCCGTGTATCTATAGTAACGATTGTTAAAATGTACATTCGTCATCTTGACAGGCATAAATACTGAATTTTAAACGTCGTTGTTTTAACTCCGGAAATATTCTACCGAATTACACTCGTGCATCAAAATAAACCTGATAATTTGCCATTCAAGCATGTTGTCAGTAAAAAACTGCATTCGGTTATATCCACATTTTGCTGAAAGACAAAATATGAAAATAAACTCATGCAGTTTTCAGACAACATGCTTTCATGGAAAATTATCGGTAATTTTGAAGCACTTGTGTAATTAAAAATAAATTTCATCCTTACGGATCGCCTGCAGTGAAAGGTTAATGAACATAGTCGGTAGGTACACACATTATTTGAGAAAAATCAGATGCATGGAGATTTTTCAGTATAATAATTCACTATTATCGAAAAACTATGCGAGGTTATTGCGAGTGATATGGATGAATTTTGAAATACACATAATCGTTTTTGTTGTTTCTATTCAATCAAACTGATTTCACTACTGAGGTTCTTTATTTCCGATGGATGAGAAAATATACCGCAACGATAATTCACCAACTACATAAGAAGCGAAACGGTTATATATATTTTCTCAATTCTTTGTGATAGTTTCGAGGATTTCGAAATTATGCGAGGGTAGACTAAATATAATGCATTCAGATATTAGAGTGGGGTCTAGTCTGGATTCCACTGTAGGTACCACAGTTGCTTCCAGAAAGCGAATCGGAAATATATACGCTAAAGAGTCAGTTGTAGATAATACAGATACAACACGAAACGTGAATTCATGAACAATTATCAAGGAAAAAAGTGGCTTACTTTCAACAAAGAATAGAAATTTACACAGGAAGCACAAAAATTAAAATTGAAAATTTCCATCGTATGTTAAAAATCCCATATGAAGCGGGACATTTTCGGGCTGGTAAATACCCGGTAGGTATCGAAAAATACCCGCTCGATCCGTGTATCTATAGTAACGATTGTTAAAATGTACATTTGTCATCTCGACAGGCATAAATACTGAATTTTAAACGTCGTTGTTTTAACTCCGGAAATATTCTACCGAATTACACTCGTGCATCAAAATAAACTTGATAATTTTCCATTCAAGCACGTTGTCAGTAAAAAGACTGCATTCGGTTATTTTCATATTTTGCATATTTTTCGACAAAATATGAAAATAAACTCATGCAGTTTTTAGACAACATGCTTTCATGGAAAATTATCGGTAATTTTGAGGCACTTGTGTAATTACTCACGGAAAACGTTTATTCTTGACGCTTTTCATTTGTATATTAATTGAAATTAACGATATTTTCATTGATACAAGATTTATATGAATTATAATACAATTTAATTTGATAATTTCATCATTCTGGAACCTGACCGAATCTGAACTGTGGTTCAGTACCGTGGAAATAATATTAGACCTGAAAAAATTGAAAGTGGAAAAAACTATTAACTAGTTACTGCAGTATTCTCAAAGAAAATTCAAACCATTTAAAAATCAATAGACATTGAATACTGAAAACTCAACTCATCAGAATGTATCAAAAGATAAAAATGACCAAATTATCCAGCGAATGAAATATCTAGCCTCGGGGCAAATGACGCCAAATTTCGTCCTTGTGGCTTGGCTGAAGAAATTCCCCAGTACCGTTCAACAACTCATCTCGGACTTATAATGAGAAACTATCTGACGAGGAAGTCATAAATATGGTTGATGGAATTATGGTGAAGAGAACAACAAATTCTGTAGTTTATGTAGTGCACACCGCTAGTAAAAAAAACCTTGAAAGTGAGACAAAGCATCTTATTGATGAGCTGGATGAAACTGTTTCAAGAAAGACTCTCCATTCTCTTGAACGCAAGTTGTCTGAGTCAAGACAACTTGACAAATATCTGCTATTAACATAAGCGCTCTAACATTCAACTAGAAAATTTAATTAACTGACGGAAATGGCCCCGATGAAAGTACTCCGATAATTTTCAATCCAAAATGAAGTTCTTGATCGATAGTGATGCTGATGTATCAGTAGTGCCAAAATATGATCATTACTTGCAACCTCAACAAAACCACCCTGTCATTATGCCGTTCCGTCTCAAGAATACAGCTCAGGCATGCCAAAGATACTTACACCAAATTTCCTGGTGTGGTTAATAATGATACAGATTTTTCATTAGGATACAGATTTTTGAACAATTGGAATTCCAATTCAATGGCGGAAGGCTGCGTTGAAAATTCGTTTCAGAATAAAATCCGCATCGAGACTAGCAATAATGAAATGAATGATAATATTCCTTCCACTTCCAAATCAGTGGGACCCACAATACAATAATAAATATCGTCGCTGTAAGATCAAACCGGCATATTTGCAAAACGTATATTTTTCACCAGAGCACTTTCAAATTTTCGCATGTGATATTTTCCACATGACGTCCGTTTGGCCAAACGCCATTTGACAGATATTTATTCAATTATACGATATGCCGTTTCGAGTTAAAAATAGACGAAAAAAAAAAGGTTTTTTTTTGACATCAACAATTCAAAATCTCAATTTTTGCCGATATGCCGGTTTGATTTTACAGCGACGATATATTCATAGTTCTTCATCATTAATCGGGTCTAGAAGAAATAGCGAATACAACTCTCATGAAATGTTTATTAATACCCTGGCATAAACCATACGAAACTCAGCTTCGGCTCGTTTCGTATCCCGGTTAATGCTCGTGAATCGTTGCAAAGTATTTCCCTATCCCTATACGAAACAAAATACCAATGCTTAGAAGAAAATATTGATATTATTTTCTTGAGTGACGCAACAGAAACACTTCGAATGCTTTTTATGCAGGATTTGCAGAGGTATAGGATAGCTGTACAGCCATATAGGAATATCATTCAAAAATTGAAAATGCGATTTTGTAAGCTAAAGAACAATTGCCATGAATCACAACACGAACAGTCAGTTTATATCTGGTATCGGCTGCAAGGGGAAATCAAAAACGGTGTATTGACTAAAACTGCCAGCGCTATTATCTGAAGGCCAATGATTCGGTCTTATCGAAGATAAACACAAATCGTTCGGAGAACGTGTTTATCTCTCCTATGCAAATAAAAAAATAGTGACCGCGAGCTAATCAACAACAAGAGACAAGAGTGGTCACTGGTCAGTCGTTCTCCGAGAGAGGATTATAATCAACAGTTCATCCAGCAGACAAACAAAGCTATCATTGTTCGAATATTTCGAATATTTTCTTTGCCTAGTCTCGTGCCAAGAGAACAATGAAACGGTACCCTTCGGTGGTCCTGTGCTGCTTTTTGGTCGTAATTTCACACGTGAAATGTCGAGAACGACTGCTCGTGGATCAGCTCAGAACGGACTTTTTGGCCTTAGAGGACGAAATGTGGGATTTTGTTTTGGACCAAGAAAAACACCATTCCATCGACCCTGGTCTGCTGATCATAAAAACCTTCCAATCGTTCGATACTCGGGTACAACAGGTGACTTTTTGCTAAAAATTATATATATTTTTTTTGTAGAATTTACATGTTGCCGTTAAACCTCTCCAAAAAGGCACTACACAAAAAACGGTATGAATTGAATTGCTTCATTGATACATGAGAGACGGCAAGTTGTACTAATAACGAACTCAATGCTTTTTAGCTTTACTTTAATGAAACCACAAGAAAAGAATACTTGAGAAAAATTGCAACACTAACTAAATTGATTTTTAATTACTTTTTCTCCTATCTCTTTCAACTATGTGCAACTGATTATTGAAAAAACTTGAAAATATAATTTTGATTTGAGGTAGTTGTCAACTCCACAGATTATACCTGAATCATAAATGAATATGGAATTTATAAAATTACTAGGAAATTACATAAACAAAAAAAATCAATTTTGAGGCACACCGGGAATATCTCATAGCCAAACTATCATCTATAAATAATTCATTATAACTATCAGTATTTATTCTTGATAAAAGCACAGTTATTGGACTTCCATAATTCTCTGACAAAACCAAGAAATTCTTCTTCCGAATATGCTAACAGTTATTTGTTGGCACCCCAAACATTCCTTGCACCTTTGATATTAAAAATATCTTAATTCACATTGTAGTAGGTGCCCTGAAAATTACTGTATACAAGCCGATTCGCAGCGAAGTTAAACGATTCGATAACAAAGTTAGCATTCGGGAAGAAAAATGGATACTACAGTATTGTTTACATAGTACTGAAGCATAAATTTTTTTCTGAAGATGCTCACTTTGTAAAGGCGCTGAACGTATTCGACGAATCCTAATATGAATTTGTCTCTTTCAGATGCCACAGGATCTTCTGTATGGAATGGATGTCCCCAGACAAGCTAAACAGTACCTCGTTTTCTTCTCCGATCTTAGAATCATCACCGACATGTACGAAAAATTCAGGCGCTACCAGTCGACGAATATGATGGCATACACGAAAGATTATTCGGAATACAAAAGAGAGATCACGACCGCCGATATTGTGGACGACATCCTGTACGACAACAATAACAACGTCAACAAAACTATATCGCGAGTGTTCGATCAGATGTTCGGCAGCAACAAAGAGGAAAACTTGTTTCTGGAAATTTTTGAGGTGAGTAGCGATGCTCTGAATGTCATCTCTTCTGATTATTATACAGCGTTCCATTTTCCCCTTTTAATATTCACTAGTTGCCATATCTAGAACTGCGACTATTTCATTTACCATTCGCCCGAAAGAAGGCGTCTGAAAGAGTGAATGGATTTGGAACGTTTCATAAATTTTTATCAGCAAATACTCTGAATAATTGTCAAAGTCTAGAGAACTAAGTAACACGAATGGTTTCCAACGTAAATGAGTTTATTTGGCTTTAGAAGAAATCGATTTGATTTCCTCCCTTACCACCTTAATGTCGTCTACCTCTCACCGAATGAAACTCTCAAGATCAAAATTTAATTCCAGATAATTTCTTCTACCGACTACAACTGTAACAACCCCTTTCAATCAACACAACTGGTTTTTTACAACATATACAACATCATAGCACTAACACAGTTGAAAGCTTACATAATGGCTCAGTTTGCCTACATGGCCCAACGACTGCAAGGAAAAGGTAATACCTGACTCTGAACAAAATCTCATTTTCAGTAAAAAAAACTGTGGAGTGATAACTAAGATTCCTTCCTAACTTGAATTATACATTTAAGGAAACTTCACTGATTTGTCACTCATTGCTCGAAAGCAATATGAATCTAGTTTGAATATCACTTCGTCTCTTATTGGCGCTATGGAAGTAACTGATGGAAAATTATGGAGGTGCGATCCAAAACATCACGTACAAGGTAAAAAACTACTAATAATTAAAAGCATTCACTCATGCTAACCATAGATAGAATGTATATCATAAAATTGGGTTAAAACAATGATATTGTCATACTGGTTCATTATTGTTATCGCTTAGTTACCAACTACATAAAAGTGTACTTCCGGTCCGCGAGGGCAGTTCACTTCATTGGCCCACACGTCTTATAAAAACACGAACATTTTCTGCATTTTGACGTTTCAATTTTACAGTGCCACTCTAGTATTTGATTGAAATCGAATCAAATTTTAGATATTCCAAATATTCAAGGCAATAACGAACTAGTAAGACAAAAGTGTGTATGCACCAAGGGCAGATGTATATGCCCTCGGGACATAGACATCTACTTTATACCCTTGGTACATAAATAACTATGATATTTAGATATCAGAAGTACAATTCTTCATACTTAACAAACATTCATAATTGATACATTTGACAAAAATGCTTTTTGTTTTTCGAATGAAGCGCTCAGGAAACAAAACAAACGAATATACATACATTCATTTAAATAAAGGTACATCCAGCATCTTTAAACGAGGAGCCTCAGAGCATATTTTTCCTACGAAAGTGTTTTTTATTATTAGATTAGAAGATTTTTCGTGTGGAAAGAAGTATTTTTTGCACTATTACAAATACCCAGAGTGAAAAAATATGCATGTTTTGTGTTCATATCAGATCAAAGAAACTAATCTGTATATCACCTTGTTAAACACTGCGGTGAAACCGTTTTTTTTTTTAGAATGTGTTGATATTCTGTGTTGAAATGTAGTCATCCGAACATCCATCGACTGAAACCTGTCAAAAAATCTGATGGGTGGTAACGTGAAGAAGATGGAGCCATATTAAAAGAAACGAAAAGAGATGGGAAATGTATTAAAATATGTGAAAAAAATATTGAACAAAACGAACAGGACAAAAATAATAAAAAAGCGATAAGACAACGAATGAAACAACATTTTATAGTGAACCATGAATATAAAATCAGAAATAATTTTAAAAATGTAACGAAGAATATTGATACATGGATATTGAAATTAAGATAAGAATAAAAAACTGAAAATTGAATAATCGAAAAGAAATAGCTGTTAGGAGCAGCTAATGTTATTGTGAGGTAGTAAATATAGCAAATAAATTCACAAGGCAAAAGGGTCGTTGCCTTCTTAAACTGATATTCATGTGTTATATCGCGAATGGCCAGTCACTGACATCTGACTAGAGATTAAGCACAAGAAAAAGCTACTGAGAAGGTAGAAAGAATTTGTATGACAAATGAAACTAGTTGTACTTCAATTCCATGGCTCGAGAAATACGAACTTTTTCAAGCTGATCGACCCTTATTTTTTTTTATAATCACTAATGAAATGTTCGCTATAACCTGAAAACGTCATGCATAAAATATCAAAAGTCACAATCAAAAGGATTAATACCCGAAAAATCAGAAATTGCGGGTATCTAATCAATTTTCAAGCCATGGAATAGAGAAATTATGACACCTTATAGACCAGTTTCAGTATTGCCAGTACCGTCCAAGACCATTGAAAAAGCATTTCATCGTGATTTGTGGGAATATTTGCTCTATAATAGGCTGTACAGATTTTGCGAATCTTTTGATTCAGAATCAGTAGTCTTAGATGTTGTCACACAATTCGAACTAGACACGAGGCACAAATGAAAACATTCATAACTGAATCTCCAGAAAGCATTTGATCCTTTAATAAGGATGACCATAAAATCATGTTGGACATCTTGAGTTGATTTGTTATAAGCTATGACAACTCGTCGTTAGTGCTCATCCCAAAAGGTCTGCTTCTATTCCTCTGTGAATTCCTACAAAACTTGGCAAATAATGCATCAAATACTCTTTTATAATACAGTTTTTTGAGCTTTCTATTGATGAACAATCACATGGAAACATTAGGGAAACGATTGTCTCCGATTATTGACTCTATCAAAAAATCGAAATTTCTTGCCATTGAAGTATCCAAATTTATTTACACTTCTCCAATACATTTCAAGCTTCAATACCAAATTTCAGTCTGGCATCGCTACCAAACTATAATTGCTCGAGTAAAATAATAAAATCAACATCCAAACAGATCAAGATCCTACAACAACTTCATATTAGATTTGAAATTGGTTTTTCCTTGAACCATCAGACGCCCTCTTACGAACGGCAACCCAGAAGTCGAAACGTAAGCGAGCAATAGGCTATTGAAGCCTTACATTTTCAAGTATGAATCCCAACACGTTGGTCGGTGGTGGGGATTCGAATCCTGGCCACAGAACACCCTATCTACACAGAAGCGCAACTTAAAGGCGGTCCCTTTGATCTTTTGGGTCAATTTTTCGTAACCTTGATTAAAAGCTTGGCTTGTATAATGTCATTTCTTGGCGGTAAATTCAAACTGTCGATTGATATACAGTTCAAGTGATACACCTTTGTAAACTTTCTAGACTGAACATTTCTGCTTCTGAACTGAAATTGGGGCAGTTTCAATTCCATTTGAAGATACGACCCTAGGAAGGTCTTAATAATTCAGAACTTACATTTCCCCCATCAAATTCGTCTAAATGCTTCGTTGATCAGCAATCTACATTCCCTTATTCTTAACAAATATAAACGGAGAATTTGGATGATTACCAAAATAATTTCAGTAAATAGGCTTACTGTTTTTTGCATCTTTAAATAAAAGTAGATATGAAAGAGTGGTGTAGGCAGCTATTTGATTTTCAAATAGTTTCAGAGTAATCAACTGAATTTTGCAGGAACGAACGTTTAAAACTACTCTGATCTTGCTTTCATCCGATATTAATAAAATGTATCAGTAGTAATAACCCAAGGACATTGATAATTGTTCGAAAATTTTATAACACCCTAACAACACAAATGTGAGGTTGACAATATACAAGCCAAGCTTTCGATTCGGTCGGAACGCTTCAGTTGCGCTTCTGTGTAGATAGGGTGTTCTGTGTCCTGGCCTCCCGCATGACAAAAGAACGTGCTGATGACTACACTACCGAGAACCATTAAACCTAACACTACTTTTCGTCACTTTATCAGTTGGAAGTTTCTTAGTAGAACATGATTTGAAGTACTCGAATTTTATATTTAGTGTTTACAGTGATCAACAACCATTTAACGAGGTACTCAAACAGTCTCGCAATAATGAAAATATACATAAATTTACCAAATAGTTATATTCATATTGCCATTGATGAGATCTGATACATGTATTACTGAAAAAAGTCATTGCTAATGTATGAAACATTAAATTAAAATATCGACGATAGTGAATTGATTAGAAAAATATTTTTGTTCAGGTGAAACATACGATCAAGTTACTAGGCTACTGCAGGGTCACATTCAGAACGAGGTCGATCTGAATAGTCGCGGTACCTGCACAGAAACGTGTGAAAAATACACATTAGCAAAAGGAAACAAATGTTATGACTCAGAAAGTGAATTCTGCAGAAAGAGAAAACCATGCCTAGGCAACCTAATCAATTGCAGATTCATAGAATCACACATGACAGCTTGCATCTCAGTAAGTATATATCTTTTGTGTCAAAGCCTGTTTATCTGATATTAACTCAACCGGGTAAACCAAATCTATATGAATAATTCAGATATTGTTCTCAGATTAATTTGTTTCCTTTTATATCTTATATATATAAAGGATTTGTTCCGTAGTTTAGAATCTATAGATTTCAATATCAATTCTTATTTTTTCAGATTGTGGTACGTTTGACAAATATTTATCCACCACAAAATAATGTCGTTCAAACAGTAAATCGAGGATGTTTATATTCTTTTTTCATAGTTGGATGAAATGCTCCTTAAACTGACAAATTTTATTAGAATGTTGTATTGTTTAAAAAAAAACATAACCGGTCGTCTCATTTAAAAAAAACAAAATTAAATCTTCCATAAAAACAACAATAATAATAATTATAGATATTTAGGGAAAAGGTTCGTTTATCGGACCGCACCTAGTTTTGAAAAACGGTTCGTACTCGCCTACGTATTTTGATGAGTAGACCCTTATGAATTCGGAAAAAGAGTATTATCAATCACACTTCTTGTTACTTTGATCTCATGAATGGAAACACAAACATTCCAATTCGTTTAGTGCCCTTAACACATAATTCCACCTCCAAAACTTTTTACCGAATTATAATCGTTTTTCACTTAAAAAAATTACTAATACGATTTGAAGGTTCATCGAAGGGGCATCGAATGCGGTGATGTGCAAAGGGCACCTGACGAATGAAAATGTGTTCGAAAAAGAAGGCGAGATATGCCGTTTTTCCAAACTTAGAAATGTAACTTTCGAACGAAGGGAGAGCAGCGTAGTTGAGATTCGTTTTCTATTCTTGAGAAAAACGACCTACTGTATCCTTTTCATTCACAAAAATGCCAAAAAAAAGTTTCTCAAAACTTTAAGCCCTTTGTAATAGCTTAGTTGGTAACCAAGCAAGAAAAACCCAATAATTAACTAATATGACATAAAAATGAATGTATTTTCAAAATGAATGATAACAAATTTCCACGTGATAACTCATTAATTGTCATCATTGAAAAAATGTACAATGAGAAAAAAAACTCTCACACTCTTCGAAACAGAGGTAGGAACTTTCTTCATTAAATATTACAAAGAATAACGCTTTGAATTTTAATGACAATAGTCATATCTCTATATAACAAAACATTTTTTCTGTGGGAAATGAAAAATCAGTTTTGTCTTCGATTCTATCTCAAATAGATCACGACCTCCTTTGATTTTGTATTTGTAGAGGAGTAGTTCATGTTTAACAAGAGTGTTTGTAGCCTACAAGCAGTTTGAGGAGATATGAGTTTATCCAGTATCAAAGTGGTAGAACCATGGGTGGAAAGACCCGCTGTGATAATCGTGAGATCAACAGTTGGTTCAGGTGGTTTGTTCACTGCTCAACATGTTTATGCCTCTGCGACGAACAAGGATCATTATCTGACAGATACTTCAATCTACGACCAGTTAAAGCTGATGTAGAAAATAACAGGTAGGTACTTTTGAATTGCTTCTAACACATATACCTGCGTTAATTTAATAACTTCTATAAATTGTCATTTATTTCTTCAAACCTAACATTCTCATTCTCTGTAGACAGTTTTCCAAAATTTTCATCTTGAATCCAACAAACAATTTTTAAAAACGATAAAATTAAATCCCAAAAATACTATAAGTCATCAAACAGGGCGTTCCAACGATTCGGCAACATGGCAAATCGTGATGTTATTTTCAAAGAGCTGGATAAGCTCAGAAAACAAGAACTTATTGAAATAATAATTACAAGAAAAGTGAAGAGTGATTATAAACTAAGCGATTTTGTGATAAAAGAAATAGAAAACGAAAATACACCATTTTTCGACAGTAGTGAAGTGATTCCTAGTGACGACAAAGTTGAGGTTATGCTTCTGAAAAAGGACATTGAATGTCTTCAAATGCAATTGGAGAGTTCCCAACGGTTGATAACAGAAATGGAACGCTCCATATCGAACCAAGAACTGGCTATAATTTGTTTAAGAAACGAAAAAGTTGTTTCACACAATTACAGCGATGCCAGTGCGAATAAGAAATCCGACCGCTATCGAGCGATAGATGCAGAACCGAAATCTGGACCTTCAAACCAGCAGTTATATAATACACGAAAACACAGTGCACCTGCAAAAAATGATAATTCTGTCTTGAAAAAATCAGAGCAGCAAATCGAGAGTAAACAAGTCGCAGGGGCGATTTCACTTGCTGAAACGGCTTCAAAATGTAAAGAATATATAAATATTCTCAACGATAATCAAGAGATCGAAAACGAGCAAGGGTGGCAAACTATAAAACACAGAAAGAAGAAGAGCAGAATAGTTGTGGGCAACAACTCTCTGAATCAATTGCAGGGGGTACCAAGTAAATTAGACTTACATGTGTATAGATTGGCTCCAGGCACAACTACCAATGACCTAACCCAATATCTTAGATCGCAATTTCCTGAGGTGAATTGTACAGCACTCACCTCGAAGTATCCAGAGGTGTATTCATCATTCAAGGTGACCATAAATCAGGTACATTTCAAAAAGGCGATGGATGCTAGTTTATGGCCGGAAAATGCATGTATTAGGCGTTTTTTCCACCCGAGACAGAAAAGCGATGTTGTAACATGAATTATTTTAGTCCTGATTTATTTTTTATAAACTCACAATATATAAATCACGACAAAGTTAATGAACTCAATATTGAAATCAGCGACTACAAGAGCTTACAGTTCTTATGTATTAACGAATCAGCAGTGAATGCAGATTATTTAAAGTCAATTAGGTTTGATGGTTTCTGTTTGGGAGCCTACTTCTGTAGATCACAAACGACAGGTGGAGGAGTTGCCATCTGGGCAAGAGAGAATCTGAGCATCCAATGTCTCAAACTCGAGAAATACTGTGTAGAAGGCCATATAGAAATGTGTGGTATTTCATATAGGAATAAAAATAAACTGTTCCACATCATAAACTGTTATAGACCATCAACATCTTCGGATCTTGATTTATTTTTTACTTGCCTCTCAAGTGCTCTCAGTGATGTATATGATCTTAGGGCAAACCTCATTGTTTGTGGTGATATCAATTTGAATTCATATGGTAGGGACAAATCCTTTGAGAAACTCTGTAATCACTTGAAAATGTTCAACTTAAAACCAATTATTTTTTGGCCAACTAGAGTTACTCTTGATTCTGTTAGGTCGATAGACCAAATATTTATAAATTTTCATAACAATGGAGCTTCTTGTGTTTTGGATAGTATAATTTCTGACCACAGGTACATTTTGCTTGAATTGAATGTACCAGGGGATGGCTCGGATTCTGGGGTGGTCTGGAGGAGGCAGTATGCTGAATCCAAAATGAATCAGTTTGAGTTAGACTTATGTAGGGAGGATTGGTCTCCTATCTACAACATATATGAAGTAGATACAGCCTTTGACACTTTTTATCAAAAATTCAATTTCCATTTCCAAAATAATTTTCCACTGAAAAAGTTCCATCCTATAAAATCAAAATCTTGGGTGAATGAAAATGTAAGGAGGTCTAGTTTGAATTTGAAACAACTCTTTTTTTATAAAAACCTCAATCCCTCATGTAGGGATTTATATATTTCTGAGAAGAAAAAACATAGAAAATTGGTCTCACAAGTCAAAAAGTCATTCTACCAGGAAAGAATATGTAAATCAAAAAATAAGATGAAAGAGTCATGGCGAATAGTAGCTGAGCTTACTAATAAAGTAAAAACATTCAATAATATTGTATTACGGGATCAAAATTCCATTATTGAAGATCCTAGTCAAATAGCAAATACATTTAATGAATTCTTCAAAAATGCTCCATTAGAAATTTTAAATAAAGTAAATTTCAATAAAAAAACCGCGAAGGAAACTACGAAACTCACGTGTGACGCAGAACAGCGAATGTTACTCACACCGTTTTTAGAACAAGAATTTTACAATATTATAAATGAGAAATTATCGAACAAAGCATCAGCAGGAGTAGATGACATACCTAGTTTCTTGGTGAAAAGAATTTTACATTTAATTGTGAAACCGTTAGTTTTCATTGTGAATTTGACTTTTTGTAGTGGTATATTTCCCCGCAGACTAAAAACTGGAAAAGTGACTCCTATATATAAGAAATCAGATAGGCTCGATGTTGGTAATTATAGGCCAGTAACAGTGCCATCAACATTCTCTAAAATTTTGGAATATTGTTTCCTGGATAGATTGGACACCTATCTGAATACTTTTGATATTATTCCAGCAAATCAGCACGGGTTTGTTGGCGGAAGATCCACCATCACAGCTATGTATGCATTTTATGGGAAAATTGTTGAGTACATGGAGGCAGGCGAATGCCCTGCTGGCATATTTTGTGATCTCAGCAGGGCATTCGACTGTGTGAACCATAATGTTTTGGCGATGAAACTCAATTCAATGGGAATTAACTGTACTTCTCTTTCATGGATAAAGTCCTTCTTGTCATCCAGAGAGCAATTTGTAACAATAACTCATTCGAGTGGGAAATATTGTGGCAACTTCAATTCTGAGCGGATTGAAATAAATACAGGGGTTCCGCAAGGGTCAATTTTGGGGCCAAAATTGTTTATTTTGTACCTCCACGGAATTGAAAATGTTTTGCTTCCAGAATGTAATAGTTATTTCTATTGTGATGATGGAACAATGACAATATCTGATAAAGTGGAAAATATCTTGGAATTCAAATGCCAATCAATTTTAAATGAGGTCAATCTATGGTTTGCTGAACATTCTTTGTATCTCAATGTAGAAAAAACTCAGGTTATTCGTTTTCATTGTCATCAGAATCGGGCAAATCAGCTGAACATTAACATAAATGGGAGACACGTTCCTGAGGGGGGCATTGTTAGGTTTTTAGGGGTAACCTTGGATGAGACTCTGAGCTGGAAAAGCCATTGTCAGGATCTCACATCCAAACTAAACTCTGTTTCTTATCAATTTAGAAATCTCAGGCAGGTTTTGAATGAGAGAGAACTCATTACAATATATTATTCGAACTGTGAGTCTCGCTTGAGATATGGCGTGGGATTATGGGGTTGGTCTACCAGCTCAAAAGATGTGTTTCTTGCTCAGAAGAATGTTCTGAGAAGCATGTTAGGCTTGAGATACACTGACTCATGTAGGGAACATTTCAAGAGATTGGGTATACTTACTCTTCCTGGTCTATTTGTGTTTGAGCTGTGTGTACATGTGTTCAGTAACAAAAATAAATTTGTATATAATAGGGAGCTTCATGATGTGAATACTCGCCAAAAAAATAACTTGCACGAGAAGCCTTTTCGACTTGAAATAACAAAAAAAAGTCCTGATTATTTAGGTGTCAAAATATTCAATAGTTTACCGAGGTCCATTAAAGAATGTAGTAACATTAATAGCTTCAAAAAAAAGATGAAAGTTTATTTATGTGAAAAGACATTGTATGATGTTAGAGAGTTTGTTACCTGGAAATTTTAAAATGTGGTGTTTTTATTTATAAAACAATTTTATTTTTACATCATTTTCCCATATTGTTATATTGGAAATTGTAACTTTTTTGACGTATCCTATACAATTGTAAAATTGTCGAAACCTAAGGAAATAAATGTAAATGTAATGTAATGTAATGTAACTTGATCCCCCTGTTAGTCAGCAACGGACGTGTGATGGAAAATTTCGAAGAACACCTCAATTTTTCTATCTGGGGGGCCTAATTTTGATATGAAAGTTATACATATAAATAAACTTTCTGATAATTATTCCTGACATTGAATAACTTCCCATTTGATCAATAGACTTATCCTTTCAGGGTTGTAACTGGTTTGAGGATTGTCAAATATAATCGTATATTCCATTTACAAATACAAGAGGGCAAACTACTTCCTCGTGGATACATTGATAACAGTACAGTCCGTTGGGTGCCAGTAGACAACTACAAAATTACCGATGTAGGAGTTAAAAATAAATTAGATTATCATACAATGGATTATGAGAAGAGGTCCTTATTTCTGGATGATTTAGTACCACAATATGACAATCATATAGTAACAGGTAAGACGATCAAAGATTTTGTTACAGTTTGTATTGATAAGGAATGATTATGATGATGTTTGTTTATATAACCCATAGATAATACGCAATTTCGAAATACACAAAGTGTTTTCTCTGCAGGTGTCAAATTTGAAAACAAAAATGGAAATCTGCAATTTCAAATTCAGGTTTCTCCATTCAATTTCACAACAGGAGAACTATCACTGAATTCCTACTACATATCCAGCTCAGACAAGAGGTGAGTTGGAATATCTCAATTCAATTTGAAAAATAGGTTATTTTGTGACCTATAATTCGATTGTGATTTCTTCAAATCTTACTGAAACCAATTATGAGCGAGCTGAATTGGTTTTTTGGTAGGTAGTGTATTTCAAAACCTGATAACCTACATTACTACCGAATTGGTTAATTTATCCCAAGTAGAGACCTCACCTTTAATACGACTTTTTTTAGAGATCAATTAAACTGACACAAAAATGATATTACCCGCACTCGGCGCGCGATTCGAAAACAAAATTTGCATCTTGACCAGGACTCTGTCTTTAATCATTCTCAACACTATATTGAAAAGCAGGAAAAAAGGAATGTGCCCTTTATCACATCCATACTATTTTTACATTTCATTATTTCCAGACTATCGAATGCATCGAACAGCCTAGTATCATGCACATCCTTCATCAGTCTCAGATTGTCTTCACTAATTCTATGAGTAAAGTGTGGCATTATACTTTTCTACCTTTCTGTATCTTATACGTGCCTGTTTCCTAAACCAGGTTCGATCTATTCAAGTCTTCTAGTGTAATGAATTTCATATGGAATTGATAAAAACTTTTTTCTATTCTCATTTTTTCAAAAAGTCGAAGATTTACGAAACATTTCGCTAAATTTACATTTACAATCAACATTACACATTTGCATAGAAGCTCCTCCCACCATATCAACCAGACAAATGCACGTCTTGGCCTCGGTACGAACAAACAGTCAGAGTCTTACATGACTACATTACAAGTAGCTTGGTTTGGTAGCAAGGCTCAACCAACCATTCATTCCAATATCCAATTAGTGAAAAACCAAAAAAAATATATGTAGCTGAAGAAGATTTTCTACTAATCCAACTTATTTTGAATTGTAGGTACCACAATATTGATATAGATAACTCGGCAATACCGACAGAATCTCCATCATCAGAACCAGACTGGAGTCCAAACAGATACATTGATTTCACTCACACTGGTTTCGATAAAGACGCAGCTCAAACAACAGTGCCTTTCTTAGACATACAACCAGTAACGTCATATCCGCAGGTACCTCTCAAGGGAGCAGGACTCTACTATAAAGGAAATCCAGGATATGGTGGATTTATAGCTCCCAAAATAACTACTTACGATTTTACCAAACATATGACTGTTGATTTTCCGAAAGTTAAGAAAAGGGTGGACACCGACAAAGAATTTGAAGTTCTACCAAACTGATTATATTTGTTTTGAAATATTTCAAGCTAGATATTTTAAGAATTGTTGGAATGAATAGAAATATAATTGAAACTTTGATTCAAGAAAATTTCTGAAGTCCACACAATGTTGTGCACACATAATCAAGGCATATGAGAATATTCTTATGAAATAAAAATTAAAGAGCAATTGACTTTTGAAAAACGGTACCGACCTGTACTATCTAGAGCTTTGGGAAATTATTATCCATCTTACATGTGAGACACGAGTATAACATAAACCTGTATCGATAATACATTTTACGGATCAATACTAACAGCTCAACAAAATTTTATGGAAATTACTCAAATGGCATATTCAGTGCATTTAAAACTCAATTGCTCATTTTCATTGCCACTTTTTCCCCACTTCATGGTGGTCAACTTCCAGATTTTATCATGTACTTTAATACCATTTTGATCATTATGAATGTGACATGGTACAACAGTTGGCGTACTTATATATTACAGAAGAAAATAAATCTCATAGAAGAGGAGTAACATCCAGAATATCAAGAAAAACTCTCTGGCGATATATGTGTATGTCACGTAGTAGTCACATAATTGTTAAGAAATTAAAAAAAAATATTTATTTTGTTTATTCAACCTACAGATTCCAGGCAGACCAGTGATCTGGTATGAGGAGCTAAAAAAAATTACATCTTAAAAAATAATATATGATCATTTCATACATCATACGAGCAAATATTTTTTCAGTTCTTTTGGAAAGACGTGAATGGATTCGTTTCGACTTCATATCTCTTACAGCTATTCTTCCAAAAATTATATACACTGTATTTTCACAAACTACTGATTTTTGGGATTTCCGAAATATGCGATTCAAATACTATAAACGAAAAAACTTTATTACTTTTCCACGTCAACTTCAAAATATTCAGATTCAGATAAATGAATGGAAGCTCTCACGGGGTTTATGGGGTGCACTGAAAAATATGAGTTTACGAGCGGAGCAAATACTAATTGAATATAGAAGAAAATTGTGCTTATGCAGTTTGATAATTAATATAAAGGCAAATAAATCATGCAGAACCTATAATGAGGAAAGAATAAAAATTTGTCGGATAATACACGTCGTTTTTTTTAACAGTTTTTACAGGCATTCTCATTGCTTGTTGAAGTTGAACTTTTTTTTAGAAATCAATTACCCTAACACCAAATTGATATTCGAGTGCAAATAATATCACTTTGGTACTTGCAGTATTATAGAGAGTTATTGAATGCACATATTCAAAACCTTATGAATCAAGACCCAAAAAAAATATCGAGATGGTTGAATCAACATAAGTCATCTTTGAATTTTGCTGAATCTTCTCACATGTACATTTTAAAACGAATTCTAAATAACCCTAAAAATGCGTTTAATTCCTATGGTGATACAATAGAATACAAGCCAGTTATGAAACTTAGGATTATATATTGATGAAAAATTATCATGGAATAAACCTATTGAACATTTACGACGCAAATTCTCCCCAATAATTGGTATCTTATTCAAAATAAGACACCACATTCCTAATAAATAACTGATGAATATTTACCAATGCCTTATAAATTCAAAATTACAATATTTGATAGCTAATTGGGGTTCAGGAAATATTTCCCTCATCAAGCCACTACAGAAATTGCAGAATAAAACAATAAAATGTATTTTCAAACTCGATTATCGAGAGACAACCATCAATTTATTATATAAGCCTTAAGAATTACTTAATTTGAAGACCACTTATGAATTCAAAGTAATCATATTCTTTCAGTTTGTCCAGCACAAAATGAAATCATCTAATTTGAATTTTCGTGAGGTCAGTGATTTTCATCTATATAAGACCCGTCAAAACACAGCCTTGAGATCCTGTAATTCCAAAACCAGTTTTGGGCAGAAGTCCAATCTTCATAATGAAATTAATTGTTTATTGAGTAACTAATCCCAAGAAGCTAATGCTTATACAGGGATGTACATATAGAAAAACATTAACAAGATACAAACACAGAATAAATTAAACCGTTAGATCATAACATAAAAATAACGAAAAAGATATTTTTATATACTTGGAAATTCTATTCTATTGTCTCAAGAAATATTTTTTTGATTTTGATTTGAATTTATTTATATTTTTTATTTCTTTCAAGTTTTTTGGCAAGTTATTGTAAGTAAGAACTCCTGAGTGAAGCAGATATTTTCTACCAAAATTGCTTCTGATTTTAATCAAAAATCATTTAACTGTCTTGTATTATAGTTATGAATACTCGAATTTGGAGTAAATTTTAGGGTCGAATGTTTATTGTTGCATGATGTCAAATGAATAAATAAACAGGTCTTTAATTTATATAGTTTTTCTTAATTGAGTAAATTTTTTAGTGTATACAAATTCACAGTGGGTTCACGATAATGCAATTTGTAAATACACTTAATTGCCTTATTCTGTAGTGTTTTTAAAGGTTGCAATAAAGAACTAGATGCTGTTCCCCAAACTGTGATCAAGTACTGTAATTTGGAATATATTAAACTGAAATAGATCATTTTCAAGTATTTTCGTGGAATATAATTCCTTATTTTATATAGAATACCGATTACTGGAGATATACTTTTTCTCAGTATTTGGGTATGAATCGACCAAGAAAGGGTAGAATCGATATATAGTCCCAAAAACTTGATTGAATCAGTATATTTTATTACATCTTCCTTAAGCTTTATTTCTTTCAATGATTTTGTCATAACTGATCGTTTAGAAATGAACATGAAAGAACATTTTGGGATATTCAAACTTAGTTTGTGAGCTATTAGCCAGGAATTAATTTTTTGAAGATCATTTTCAACCCTAATTCTGATGTCATCAACTCTTTTTGAAAGATATACAAGTGTAGTGTCGTCTGCAAATAATTTCTGATCTAACTGTTTTTACAATGGATACACTGATGTCATCAAAGCCAGAGGTTTTCTTGTTATCCAAGTGGAGAATCATATCTTCTATTTCTTGATCATCGGTAGGTTTCAAGAACATTGATGAAGCTATGGTACTTTGGGGGAAATCAATGGGTACTGTTTCATGAATAGCTGATAATAATTTTGGACCAATGTTAACAAAATGATCATTCATAGTTTCGCAAATTTCGACAGAATCTTCTATCTTCTTTTCATGATTGATGATTAGTTTTATAGTTTCTCCTGTTTTCCTTTCTTTCTCATTATATAAGGCTTTGTTGATGGTTTGCCATACTGATCTTGGTGTAGCTTCAGAAAACTCTTTTCTGAAATACTCTTCTTTCAATTTTTTTATAGAAACTTTCACCAACTTATTGTAAAATTCATAAGAGTTTTCAAAATAGGCCACATCTGGATGGTTTTTCTTTTTGTGGAAAAATTTATCACGAATTTTTGTTAGGTTTTTGATCTCGTTATTATACCAGGGTTTCGAATTAATTTTGAATTTCACCAATTCTTTGTGTGAATTATGATGGAATATGTCTAATATTTTGTCATATAAGTCATTTGGGTCAGTGATATTTATATTTCTTAATGAATTCAGTTCTCGTTTGATACTATCTGTATCATACTTTCTGATATTTCTAATGGATTCAGCTAAATTTGTATTAATGTCAGTGATAATGATTTTATGGTCATTGATGCAGGTGTTGATAATATACAGTTGTGATGACTTAGTACTATTTGTCAATATGTGATCAATTAAGCTTGACGAATCATTGAAGTCTCTTGTAGAAATAGTTTCATTGCATAAACGAAAACCGTTTGAGAGATAAATATCTTTCAGCAAACTGGAATCAGAATTTATATTTCCAAAGAGTATGTCCCATAAGTTTTCGTGAATCTCACGATGAAACTAGTTCAAGTTGTTATGGGAATACTGCAAAAAGTTTGTTTTAATCAATATGTACAATTCAATTCCCAAAAACTAGAAAATAAAAAGCAAAATCTTATTCAAGAAACTTGAAGAGATATTTATTGAATTTGATTTAAATAAGAGGTGATATTCCAAATCAATCATTTGTTGATGATAAAAGTTAAATTCATATTTATTATAACTCAATTCATTTTTTCAAATTTTAGTTTAATCAAAATAATATGTTTGTTGTATCCCTGTTATAATTGTTCCTCTATAAACATTGCATGTTTCTTGGATCAATAAACGTTAACTAACTATAAACTATAAGGTTTCTTGGGATAATAAATTTACTTTTTACTTCTGAAAGATCCCTGTAGATGAACATGATGTAATGTTTCTTGAGGTAATAGATATACTATTACTTCGTGATTTTAAGTTACTTGGCAGTAAAATAAAAATTCTTTCTGGTGCAGTTACCGAAGAATTCTTGCATTTAGGAACGATGCAATACTTGTAACGTCCTTTTTTATCATTATTCATATTCGCGCAGATTTCCAGATGACACAATGCAATAAACAACACACAACTTGATTCTGACAGCTTTAACATACGTATTCCACTTATCCGCCAGCACTCCTTTGTCGCCGAGTCGACTAATGTGACGTCACGTTTGACACGCCCCGTTTCGGTGGACGGTGGACGCCACATTCAACTATTAATTTGACAGAGAAGATAAAGAGTGAAAATTCGATTTTTTGCAGATGTACTATTTGAAATATAAACTTTTGAATAATGCAATAAAAAAGGAGTTAAATGGGACCATTGTAAGAGTTCTCAGGTACCGTCTTCATGTGTTGGTAATAAATTTTATTTAATGTTATTTATTTAAATCCCAAGAAACACATGTGCTTATAAAGGGATGTGAGTATGAGAATACAAAATATATAAAAAGGAACAGATACAGGAATAAATAAATAACAGATAGATCGAAATTACAACTGAGATAACAAAACAAACAAAAAAAATAACTGGGAATTATTCATTTGTTCATAAAATATCTCTTCAAGTCACGTTTAAATTTCAACATATTTTTTGAATTTTTCAACTTTTCTGGTAAATTATTGTGAATATATATTTCATTATGAAGAATTGATTTTTTGCTGAAGTTACTTTTTATCTTCACTTTATCGAAATATTGTGATTGTCTTGTCCTATGATCACAAAAAAAATAACCGGGAATTATTCATTTGTTCATAAAATATTTCTTCAAGTCACGTTTAAATTTCAACATATTTTTTGAATTTTTCAAAATGGAATAAAAAAATCCTTATTTAAATATGCTACAAAAAGAACAGAAATCAGATAATTCTCTTGTTTATTCAATAAACAACAATTTTCTGAGTTAATTAAAAAAATTGTGTCTCAAAAATGTAAAATATCGTAAGTAAATTTTAGTAACAATTATTTCATTGTGAAAAAAATGTAGAAGTATTGAAAATAATTTTAAATATTTAATTATTATGTACTTACAGTATTCTCAGCACAAAAATTTTCCAATTCTTCATTATATTTTTTATTCAAGGCAGTCACTTTTTTATAACAAGTGGTATGATAACCTATAAAATCGAGTGACGCACTAGTTAGATCAACAACATTGTATTTAAGGTTTTTAATTTTACGAAAAGCTAACTTTAATAAACAGTTTTTAAAAGTTTCATCATTAAAATCAATAACACCATCATCCGAATTATACAAAAAGCACTTTTTGGCCATCTTTTACAATAATAAATCGTAGCACGTTTTTTCAATTACAAATGTAGCGACAATCTACTCCAAAATGACGCGTAGCATTCACTAGTCTATCGCTATCCTTTACGTTTTCACCGACAAATAGCATGCGCACTCTCTTTCATTCAACCGACAAACTATAGACAGCTGCAATGCTGTGTCCCCTTCTATCGCATGGGATGGTTTGCTGGGACCTCGCTGTCGCACGTATTCACTCGAAGCAATATTTCACTTTTTAAAATTTCACAACCACAATTCAGGACTGTTTTTTTGCAGACAACCCTATACCACCGTGTTCGTGATAAAATTATCTTTATTTTTATTTCAGTTTCATTCATTAATCAGACCGGTGTAAGTTACTAGTTTCGATTTACCTGTTTATACCTGCCTACCCAAGAGTTGTGACGGGAAATAAATAGTCAACCTAACGTTTGTATATTCTATAGCTTTCTTATTTTCGATTGGAATGGAATTTGTTCATTAACCGAACCAGTGTAATTAAAATAAAAATTTATTTGTTAATTAATCATATTCTGGACTGAAATTTTTCAGACAACCCATTCGCCAAATATTTATTGACATATTTTATTTGATAAAAAATATCTTTCATCCATTAACCAGCTCGGTGAAGGTCGTTTTATAGCGAGATACTATACTATAAGGCTTTCTTCAAGATGAGAAATCCTGAAAAACGAATGACGAGAAACCCAGTTCCGTACAAAGATCATTGTCCACTGGGGTCCTACAATTAATTTTTCAGGATCTACCATCTTGAAGAAAACCTCTTAGAACAGTTAAAAAATTCATGAGATCAATTTCATGTTTCAAGTATAAAACACTTCTGTGTATAAGTTTGAACCAACACCAATAGAAGAAAGCAATAAAATACTCGCCTGCACTCGGAGGGGATGCATCATGAGAAGGTTCAAAAACGAATCAGTTGGTGGTAGCACTTCATTCAATTTGATACCTTGCTTGGCTATTGCTTGGCAGAGAAACACCGCTAGGTATCTATGCAGGGGTAGATGAAAGGATACCTGGAGACTATCATCCTGAAAGTAAATTCCAAGGTAGAATCTCATAGCTTATTTGCAAGTGATAGTATAAGAATTTTGCTTCACCATCCTGAGGTTTTCATATCTATCATATAAGGTACAAGTTACCAACAAAAATCTATTATTTTTCAGTTTGCAAATATCACTGCCGTAGCTGTGAAATGTAACCGACTATGTCTGCAATTTGTTTCGATTTGTAGTTGCATCTTTCAATAGATCAATTAAATTTTTGCACCTATTTGGTATTGTTATCCAAATTCAAGGGAAACATTTTTTTCTGATCGAATGACAGGTAGAACCAAGCAAATGTATGAACTACATGGTACTTTATGTTGAACTCAGAACATGCGTTTGCTGAAAAACACTTTATATTTCCAAAGAGTATGTCCCATAAGTTTCCGTGAATCTCACGATGAAACTAGTTCAAGTTGTTATGGGAATACTGCAATAAGTTTTTTATTAAATTTTTTCATAAAAACATTCGGTCAAGTTGTAGTTACCCTGTATAATTCGAATCAATATGAAAGAACTAAAAAACTATTTTATAAAACCTCAGTTCTTTGTATTCAATTTATAACGATGTGATTGATCCGGAACTGAGATGTCTAAAAGGATGGTGCTGGGACCGATGCGATATTGTTTAGAATTTTATGGCGACACTTTTCTGTCATTAGTGTCATTTTTACGTATCGTGGTGTGTTTCTCAATTTCATCGCTAGTTGACGCTAATTGGAAGTGCATAGTCAACCGATCGATCGACAAACTATATTCTTTGATTCGAGCAGTCAACAAAATGAGCAAAATCTAATGTCATACTCATAAAAAACAAAATCGAATGAAAGGAACACAATTATAGGGAATTTGGCCAGTATTCTAAACAAATAATATAGGTTGTTGATCAGTCAGCGTCCATAAGTAAAAGTATAGCCCGCCGTCAGGTCGGCCGTTTATACATTTCCTAGGAAATTTGTAACTCTTTTCGTTGCAAACGCCATCTGAACTGATTAGATGTCGAAAAGCCATGATGCTTATTATCATAGTAGGCATGTGTCGCCAAATATACCCCAAACATGCCCAGGTATAACTCAGTACACCATCCTTCTAGACATCCTGCTGAGTAGCTACTGCATGTATAAAGGCATAAATCAATTCATGGATGCAAGTCAAATTGATAAGATTGGTGAAACGAGCTCCCTGGAGGGCAGCCAAAAGAGATCATAAAGGAACCATCGCCCAGACCTGATAAACCACAACCGTAAGGTTGCAAGGGTAGTGGTGGGTCTACTGACGAGGCATAGCCGGCTCCCAAAACATATGAGTAACATGGGTCAGACAGAAGAAACCCAAAGCAGGTTCTGTCAAGATGAGGAAGAAACCGCACTACATGTGCTCTGTGAATGAGAAGGGATAGTAAGGCTGAGACAAGTGAAATGCGGGGAAGAAAAAACAGAGGCTACTAACTAAAGGAAGGGGTCAGTGTCAAGGCTATGGAGTCTCACTAAAGATATCAAGCTAGACAATAATAGTTGAGAAAATGAGGCTAAAAAAATGGTAAAACCTCGCAATTTTTTCGTCCAGCACCGATTTTTGCAAAAATTTGGGATTAGGCTTATCACACGCTCTAGTTCATTTTCTATATTATGCCGTTGTACGCTTTTTGTTTTTTAGGGGTGAAAACTACCCCTAATTGTCAAAAATTATAAAATAACATTAAAAACCTAAATATGGGTAAAAATAGTTAAATAGTGATTGTTTCATTCTTTAGAATACAATTTCATACTCTTTCAACCTACCCTTGTTATAAACTACCCTTGAAAACATTGAAATTTCTATATGTCTTCGAATTTTAGAATACACTGGTGAGAAATCAACGAAATATACACTTACACACGCGAGCATATTTTTCTTCTTCTCTGTCTTCCAATATGAATGGAAAAAGTGGAACATATAACGTATAACGGCCGAATATTCCGGTTATGTAGATTACTACGCTCCGAAGCGGTTAATTCCAATTTTTCAAAAAAATTGATCGGTTTTTTAGGCATAGCTCCTTTATTTTAGGTGATGGAAAATTTTTTCAGAAACGATTTTGTCGAGATTTCCAAGAGCTATAAGACTATGTGAATCGAATTACTTAAGATCCCTTAATTTTTAAATGGGGACAGTTTAAAGCGGTTGACTAAGATGACGTCCGGTCGTAAATGTAGGTGTTAAACGGCTATATCTCGCCGAATATTCACTTTAGAAAAAATCTACGCATAGGGAATTTTTTGTCATTAAAAAAGCTACAATTTAGTACTGTATCATTTTTTTCGTATCTCTAGTATTTTGAGAGATATTTATAAGAAAAGAGTTAAAAACACGAAATTGAAAAAAAAATCGTTTTCTCTTTAAACTCCAATTTTTCTAAAATTAGGCATTTTTAATTGGTTAAACTTCGTGGGTGTATTAGTAGTACATATATAAAGAGAATCACAGGAGGGTGGCGATCAATTTTAGTTAGGGGGTACTTTGGGGGTTTTTTTGACAGATTTTTTTTGTAGAAAAAAGCGGGTACCGATCTTATTTCGATCGGTCAATTTTAATGCTAGGAAGACATTTTTTCATTTGTTTGAAAGCTTCAATTGAATATTTCAAGAAAGATTCTATGAGCTTTCTTCGAAAAATGCAAATTTTTCTCGTTATTTCGCTTTGAATTTTCCAATTTATACATTTGACGAAAAAAACTAAGCATTAACTTGCTGTATCTCAGTTCGTATGTGTCGTAGGAAAATTATAAAGAAAGCATTGTTTTTGTTTTTTCAAAAGCTACACTTTTTTTGATAAAATGCATGTTTTAGAGTTATTTTAAAAAAAAACATTTAAAAACGTCGATTTTTTTCGTCAAAAAACTGTTACTTTCAACTTCGAATAACTCAAAAAATATTACTTCCACGAAAAAAACATATGGAATATTTTTTTCTTAGAATTACTTTTTCCGTCGATTCCTGCTGTCAAAATGTGATAAAAAATTTCCACCCCCATGATGGGGTGGCAACCACCCCCAAGGCCCTAGCGTACAGCGTCATGATATAGAAAATGATCCTTGAGCTATTCCCTACCTTCTGTGAAAATTTCAGGTAAATCCATGGTGGACGAAAAAATTGCGAGCCAAAATGCTTCATTTCCTGAACTATAAGCTCTAATAACCTATGAGAATCACAATAGATTTTAAAAGGTCACAGTGAATCAGTCCATGGGCTAGCTCCTCAACAATCTAATCTAATCTTGTATTCAACTTACCACAGTGGGACTAGTAAATGCTATGGCCTCCAACCAATCCCTTAGCTCGTTGATACAGGTTGATAAAACTTTCCTGGTCAAATTAGCTGTCCAGGAATCCGTGAGGTGCGAAACGAGTGCCCACATGGGGTAGGCACTCGCCTCCAATTCAGCACTGAAAGCTGCATAATAAGTGTTCGGCTCGAATTCAATATGCTGGGTTATTTCTCTTTGGTTCACGTTCATACCTAAAAATATAAACTGATCACTGAAGTAATCGAACCTCTGGGACACTGTAACGAACATTTCATTTCATACACATTACAGTAAAATTTTATTTGCTATCACAGTCTGATTCCACTTCAATCCAACCAACAGATATCAAGAACTGTTGAAAATTCTGAAAATTTACATTCACGAAACTTGTGACCTCAATATATAGAAATTCTGGAAAAATACATTTACCCATATATCAAAGATTGATTTCCGTCTGAAAATTAGTTTCTCTTGTCTAATGAGATCCTGAAGTCACATGCCTAGTTTGGGGGGACTAGGAATTCATAAAAAAATGAAATACAAATTTGAACAAACTTATATATTTGTAATCAAAATCGGTAAGACGTCCCAGAAAATTACGTCACTCATCGAGAACATCAGCCGGAAGGGGAAATAAAGATTCAAAAAATGTGTAAATTTTAAACTTGCAAACTCCCTCTGCTCGAAATCAATTTCAAAATGACTGAATAATGACTGAAATAATCATCATTTGTAAAATAAGAATGTGTCATAAATAGAAAAGCAAAACTTCATTTCAAGTAAGGAAGTATCAGTAAACGCTTTTTGTTGATTGTACATAATTCACGGACGGTTCACCTACACTGAATGTTGTATCATCAGCGAATTGTGTAATGTAAGAATTACTTTGGATTTTACTCAAATCATTAATGAAAAGCAAGAATAGAATAGGACCAACCAAGCTTCCCTGAGGGACACCTGGTATTATGTCTCGGTGAGATGATAAATACTGTATCTGGTTATGATCAAAAGAAACTTTCTGAACTCTGTTGAACATGAATGATTTTATCCACGTCAGCGCTCGGCCTCTTACGCCATATAGTTCCAGCTTATTGAAGAGTAACTCATGTTTAACTGTTTCAAAAGCTCTTGAAAAATCAAAATATAAACTCACAACTTATTTACCCTCGTCAAATGTATTCAAAATTTGATTATATAAGCCCAGAACAGCATCCTGAGTTGAGAGGCCTCTCTGAAATCCAAATTGGTACGGGCTAAGAATATGCTGTTTTTCGAGAAATTCACCCAATCTGGTTTGAAATGATTTTTCATATGAAAAACCTGATAACAGTGATATTCCACGGTAGTTGGCCAAGTTCTTCAAGTCCCCTTTTTTGAATATAGGGATCACAACTGCTGAGTTCAGAACTTGGGGAAGATACTATGTTAGTGAAACGCCCATCGAGTGCAAATAATATAAGTTTGGTGTTAGGGTAATTGTTCTCTATAAAAACTTTTACGACAAAGGTTCCAATTTCATTTGGAAAACAACATAAAGCCTATTATCATAGTAGGCAAAATTCCGAACACTGGTGCAGGAGTTAACCTTAGAGTCGAAACGCCATCTACTGGATGACCTAAGACACACAAGTGCTGGAAATCTCTAACGACGGGAAGCACTGGAGTAATCTGAATATATTTTAAAGTTTATAAACAATGAAAAGAGCACAGGACTACAATACACAAGGGACATACAAAATATTCATTAAAGAATCTACAATAATAATCATTTCCATAATGATAGAACCAATAAGACCCTAAACCCAAAAAATCATGCAATAATAAATTTTGATGAATTTTCAGAAGTTCAAAAATAAGAATACAGAAAAACACTACATGAAACCATCGGTATGTATACCTAACGAATAACCGATTCATTATGGAATAGGGTTGCCACATATATTGAAAATAAAAATGAATATCCAAAATAAATACGAAACCTTTGCTTATTTGAAATGAATTTGAAATTTGGATTTTTACTTTTGACATTTGAAAAAGTTCCGTATAATATAATTGAGCTTTGGGGAATCTATCAAATTAGACCAATAATTAAAAAAAATCTCACCTTGAAACATAGCAAGAAAGGAAAACCACATCTCCAATAGAGCTTCATCACCCATAAATTTCAAAGCAACTGGTCTATGGGACAAGACATTATTCAGATCAGATACCAAGGGCCAATAACAATGGTTTTTCATGACAGGTTTGGCACAGTCGACAACCCAATGGAAATTTTCTTCTGCATCTGAAAACATGAATATAATGTTATTACCAAACTTGATCTCTTATAACAATAAATACAATAACACATCATTTCAATTAAATATTTCGATATAATTCTAAAAAAAATATTATTCAATGAAATATGTAATTAATATAAAGTTCATGATCAGTCTCATACCAGTTTGAAACTGTTTGACTGTTCATGATATTCCTTTATAGAAAATTAGTAATAATTTTAACATACCCTCTTATGATTTCATAATTGCTATTGAAAAAAAGAAATTGTAACATTACTATCTAAGAATATTATTTAAAGAAAGGGTATATATACATTTTGTACCTTTGTAGAATTGAATTGAATTACGAATAAACTTTACTTTACTTTAAATATAACAGTTAATGATTCATTTTGATTTCTGATACCAGCTCGATCAACATGCTGCAACATTCTGGCTTGGGCTTGCTTCAAATTACAGAATGGATCATAAAATTGAAAAATATCTATCATCACCTGTACTACCATTATGGTAAAAATGTAACTAACCAAGGTTTGAGTTTTTATGAATGATGTCACTGCTCTTATTCATTTAATATAATAGATGAGAAAATAGTTTATATTAGGCTTGTTTGTTCAAAATTCAGAGTAGGTTCTCGATAAGAAAATTAATAACTACATTCAATTATTTTCTTATAGAATAGGACCAGTGGCCATGGCCCATATAAAGGTTAAATATTGTAGATTAAAATGCATTAATGTTAAACACAAATATATCAACCCAGAATATTTAAATGACATTTCCTTCTCACGTACCCCAAACTATGACAAAATTGAGTACTTTTCAAATCTAAGTGTCTCATAAAAGATAAATGATTCACAGCCAATTGCACCAACTTTTTCTTGTGAGAGCATTAAGCTAATGGCCGTTAATAGTATATTACATTACTAGTAATGTACACTATTTTTCCTAAGCCCACCTATTTTATTAAACAATGTGTAAATAGCAGATCGTGTATAACTAATATATGCTACAATATGAATTCACTTCAACAGCAAACTGACAGCTGACAGTCCCTACTTACTACTTGCAATTGACTATTGATGAATATGGATTTAATGGCATTGGCCAGAATCTTTGCTTCGATGTGAAGATTTTTGTAATAAATACTTATAATTTATAATATTAGTGTTGAATGGACATGAATGTTGTGTGAACTCTGAATACACAATTGGTATATCGAGTAGCCCGACTGATTCTTTTCAGATGGAAAAGGATGATCTCACTAGAGATCCTGGATAGGAAAAAGTGGGAGGAGGAACGGATGATCTTTCCCCCAGAAAGCTTGGTCTGTTTTACAGACGGGTCCAAACTGGAAGTAGGAAAAGCCGGAGCAGGAGTTTACTCGGAAAAGGGAGAGAGAAGCTACGCCTACGAGCTAGGTTCCTAGCCAACAGTTTTCCAAGCAGAGGTATATGCCATCCTGGAGGCAATAAGAATGGAAGAAGTGAGGATAGGCACAGAGAGACGTGTTTAAGTCTGCTCCGACAGCCAGGCCGCAATTAGGGCTTTGAACGCAACCAGAACTAGATCAAGACTGGTTCAGTAGTGCAGGGACGCCCTGGAGGGTCTTACGACAGAAAAAGAAATTACGCTAATGTGGGTCCCGGCAACGAGCGGGCGGACAAGCTAGCCAAGCAAGGAGCCGAACAAACCTACTACGGGCCCGAAACCGCTCTCGGCATAACAAGGAGACTAGTAACAACGGCACTGAATGAGTGTACCGCTGAAACATCAGGTGAGGAGTGGAGAGGAATAGACGGCTGCAGGCAGTCAAAGAAGATGATATCGGGGCTAGACAGGGCAAGGACGGCCAAGAACTCCGACACTTAGTGGGAGTTCTAACTGGACACTGCGGCCTCAGGAGACATCTGACTTTCATAAGAGTTCAGGCAGACCCACTATGTGCAGAATGTGGAGAGGAGGAAGACTCCTTCCACTTCCTTTGCGAATGTGGAATATATAGCAGGCTCAGATAAAACGCCTTGGGAACCGCCACTATCAAGGAAGAGGAATTGCGCCCTTTGCAATGGAAGGATACTTCGACCTTTATAAGAAGGACAAAGAGATTCGAACAGGTATCCATCTTGGGTGAGTGAGTGAAGATGCCAGGGTTTGCAAAAAGGACCCACTGGGGCCTAGTCGTTGCCGCTTGTGTCTCCCACTCTTTACCATTACCATTGCCTGATTGATCTCAAATTTTTTTTTGTGTCAATCTATGTTTGAATATTGTTTCTATAAAAAGTGCACATGAATTTGCAATAACCTTTATAGTGAAATGAGGAAATAACGATAATTAACGTTTATTTGAAAATGTAAGTACTTATAATACAATATTTCTTTTTCTATTCTTTATTTTTTATGAATAATTAGTTACCTATCAGTCCAGTTTTTATATAATCACAATAGGAAGGAGCAATTAATAATTGCATCTGTAAATTTCACAGGATTCACGGGTTTGACGGCTTATTGACAGCCGTGCGGAAACTACTTTCCGCACGAGTGAGAATAAAGGTCACTTTCCATGGGAGTAGAGTGTGCGATAAGTGTTACTTTCCTATGTGGTCATAGCAAAAGGTTATTTAACGTGATTGCAACATGGTTTAAGAGATTATAAAACACCCATTAATGAACCCTCACCTATCTTAAAGAGTTCCTTTGTTAATCGTCTTATAAAAAAAGTCGGTTCAACCGGCTGTTAGAAATATATTATTATTAACACTTTATTATCCCAAGAAATCTTACAGTTTATAACAGAGATACAACAAACATATCTCAATTAAAAATTAAACTTGAAAAAATAAGTTAAGTTATATTGAATACGAATTTAACCAGTAACATCAACAAATGATTGAATCAGGAATATCACCTTTATTTTATAAATCAAATTGAATAAATATCTCTTCAAATGTTTCTTGGATAAGATTTTGCTTTTTATTTTCTTCAAGTTTTTTGGAATTGAATTGTAAATATTAATTAATTTCATTATGGAGAATGGACTTCTGTCCAAAACTGGTTTTATAATAATCAATCAATCTTTATTGACCCCAAGAAACATGAATGTTTATAAAGAAGGGATCTCAAAACTAAGTCACTAATACAATTCATGCATTAAAAAGAAGATTTCGATCATGAATCAATCCAATGTCAGAAGGAAAAAGAGAAGTGTTACTGGATCAAATACTTTTTCAATTTTTTTTGAAGCGTTTGTCAAAAAAAATCTTCAGATAATTTCTTTGGTAGTTTGTTATATATTAACACTCTATTGTATAAAGTTGATTTCTTCCCGAAGTTCGTGATTCTACTGATTGTACTGAGATTTTTGGACTGCCTAGTTTCATATTTATGAATTGTTTCAATTGTGTTGAAGGTAAGAGAAGAATGTTTATTTTTATTTTTTACGAAATGGATGAAAGAACAAATTTTCAATTTATATAAAGAGGTGATACTTAAAAGCTCATTTTTCACATATAAATCGGAAGTGGGATATCGAAAAGGTAATTTGAATATGCATTTGATTGTTTTATTTTGCAGAGATTTTAGGGGACGTATGATCGAAGCGTTAGCATTTCCCCATACTGATATCAAGTATTGTGGTTTTGAATGAGTAAAGCTGAAATATAATAATTTGAGATGTTTCAAACAAATATAGTTTCGAATTTTGAACAAAATACCAATTAATGGTGATATTTTTTTTCCTAAATATTCAATATGATTTTTCCGAGAGAGTTGTTCATCAAATCCTGAAAATTTTGTTGGAATTACAGGATCTCAAGGCATTTTTAATAGTCGTTGATAAAAAAAATATTCATCATATTAAATTCTCGTATATACATCCGATGTATCCACTAGAAATATGCTTACCGTGCAACGTACTCTTTATGAGAATTTTACTCATCATGTACTTCAAACTGATCACCATGACGTGCAGAAGACTCATATTTTCCGTCATCCTCATCGCTAATCTTTCGTTCGAAAACAACTGTACGCTGACGTGAACCACCCTGTTACTCAAGGTGTCAGGATCGATGGATCTCTCCAGCATCATCGACATGCGACTGTAGTGGAGGACGAACGCTTTGGTCAAGGCCTCTTTGTATTCGAGATCGGGTAGCATGTTCAGTATGAGGCAAACGATCTTTTGTGGAAATTCATACATAACGGTCCAGAATACCAGCTCCTCCAGAAAAGTTCTGTGAACTAATTTTTCCTGTAACGGGGTACAATCCTTGTAATCTTCTATGGGTTCGGGATTTTGGAGAGATGCTACAGCTTTTTCGTAAGCACGTTTCGATTCCGCCAAGTATTGTTCATGCTCCGTTTCAGGATTTGCTGGTACTTCGTTCAGAGATCGGTATTTCTGAAAAGGAATTAACACGTTATAATAATCACCCGTTTTTTATAGAACAAATTAAACTTTTCTTGAATATTATGTGTGAATGACCAAGTAGCATTTTTTGCCACTGAACTACGCTTTTTATTTTCTATAGAGTTTAGGAATTAGTATCGTTTTTAATTCTCATAAAAATGATAAAGACGATGATTGCTACTATCGAGTAGCTTCACGACTTTGCAGTGGTACTTCTGATTGCATATTTCAGTGTTAAGTACAAACGTTCTGATGATCAGAGTGCAAGATGATCTACAAAAAATTCATTAGTTGTTGTGTGAAAAATACAGAAACAACGTATAACATTACAAGTCATATAAGCATGATATTATGTAAATCAACAGACAATAAAGACCTCTGGTTTCTGTACAAACACAATAAAAAACAATATTCTAGCAAATTGACCTGGCAAAAAAAAATCATAACAACAACCTGCTACTTCGCTCGAGCAATAGGCAACGTACAGCTTTTCAAATATTGAGAAATGATTTCGAAGGGTCCAATGCAAGAAGACTTCCAGACTCCTTTCTGTGTCCGTCAAGTAACACAAAAATTACAAATTTGGAATTAGCTGCACAAACCTTCAACAACTTTTTCATTGATTCGATCAGCGAATTAATCAAAAATCAAAACTTTACTGTAAACTCAGTACATCCCCTACAGAAATCTTCAAACAATAGTATGTTTCTCAAACCTTATAACAGCTCAGAAATATTGACCATCATCAATGAGGTAACAACAAAGAACTCGGCAGGGTTTGACGGCATTCCATGCTCCATCTTAAAATATATCACTCAAGATATAGTCGAACCAATCACATATCTAGTAAACTTGTCTTTCTCAGAAGGTACCTTTCCCAAAGTTCTTAAAGAGGCCATCATTCTACCATTGCATAAAAAAGATTACGTCCATAACTTGAACAATTACAGACCTATTGCCCTTTTATCCGTCTTCTCAAAGATATTCGAAAAGGCATTCTATAAACAATTATTAAGCTTCTTGAATTCTATCAACTTCTTTGATGATAAACAATTTGGTTTTCGACAAGGAAGATCAACAACACAGGCACTATTGTCTCTTTACAAAAAAATCCTTTCAAACTTAGATAACAAAGAAACCACGGCCTGCATATTCTTTGATTTGCGTCGTGCTTTTGATGTGATCGATATAGATCTACTATTGAAGAAATTTGAATGCATCGGTATCAGGGGTAATCCATTGCGTTGGCTCAGTTCCTTCTTACTCCACAGACCTCAAAAAACAGAGTTACGTATCAATTCAAAAGTTTACAAATCGCAAGAAAAACTTGCTATGAACGGGGTCCCGCAAGGCAGTCTGTTGGCTCCACTATTATTCATAACTTTCATCAATGAGATTTTTCCTCTTTTTGCCAGAGAATACATAGCATTATTTGCAGATGACGCGATATCATCCACTTCCAGTCAATCCTCCAAAGAGCTTAGTTTGAGATCAAATCAGATAGTCAACTCCATGAAACATTATTGCAACACCAATAAAATAATACTAAATGATAAAAAAACAGAACTTGTGGTATTCTCATTGAGGGACTTGAATAGCAGCCTTCTGGTACGTGTTCATGGAAACACAATTGCACAAAAAAACGTCGCAAAGTACTTAGGAGTTTACATAGACTCGCAACTCAACTGGTCGAATCAAATAGATCATGTTCTTCGCAAACTAACGGTCTGCTGCTTTGTCGTATGGAGGCTCCGCACACATGTTTCATTTGAGCTACTAAAACTGTATTATTATGCTTACGTTCACTCATGCCTCAACTATGCAAATCTGTGCTGGGGAAACAGCACTAGATCAAACGAAGTTTTCAAGTTACAAAAACGAATATTAAGAACAATGTCATTTAAACCGAAACATCATTCTTGTCGTCATCTATTTATGAAGGCTAATATTTTGACACTGCCAAGTTTATATATCTATAACAGTATTATGCATGCCAAAGAGAATCCCTCAGAGTTCTCTATCTCACGATACGATTCGATACCTTATCATTTCCGAAAAAAGTTATTGGATATCCCAAGTCACAGATTAACGCTGGTTTCACACAGCCCTGTAGTACTACCGGCCAAACTATTCAACAAGTTACCCACCGATTTGAAAAAAAATAATAGTAACAACAACTTCAAATTCATGTTAAAAAGTCGCCTTACCCACCATGCTTTTTATTCTATTAAAGAATTTTTAGATTGCAAAAATTTAAAAAAAAACTATTTTTCTGTGTATGATTACTTCTCTGTTATTGTTTTTTTTATCGACATTTTTTACTGCTCTTGTATATTGATTGTAGCATCATTTTGACATTATCCTACACTTGTATTATGCAGGTCTTATGGAAATAAATGTGTTGTATTGTATTGTATAAAAAAATAACTGATTATAATTTCGAGTTTTTGGTTAATAATAAAGGTGCACATTATGGCTGCTTTTGCAATTTGATTAAAGAATTTATCGAAGCTGTGCGGCCTCCTTTTTCATGGCTTGTTGAAAACATGGCAGGTGCGAATGATATGAAATGGAACCTGTTCAGAAAAATATTCTGAAATGCATACATACCTGCGGGTTAGACAAAGCAGAAGTGATAACTCGCCTCATCAAACCTCCCATATTGTTGAAATCCAGCAGCATACTGATGTAGGAATCGGCATCTTGTAGCGCTTTCCTCTGAGCGTCGCGTATTTCCGAAGCATTTGAACTATTAATTTGACTGTTTTCTCTGAGGTGTTGTATCAAACGGAAGATAATTCTTGGCATCATGGCTTCTGCAACACACATCAGGTCTGTGGGTGCGTTCCCTTTGGAAGAACATTTGTTTGGACCGTGTTTGTCGCAAAAGCTGAAAGGGAAACGAAAATCATTCCTGTAATGATGTTTATGAAAAGTCTTCAACATTATTTCCATTCAAGTAGTTTCAATTTTACCATCATTATCGAAATATATCAATTCGAATAAGTTATACTCGAGATATGCCAAAAATAAAATAAATAATAACATTAAAAGAATCCATACAAATGTATAAGGGTCGATTTCTGATCTACCCCAAAAAAATGCTGAGTTAATTAAAAACAGTTCCTTCTCTATGAAACACGTCCTACTCATCAGCAAGTTTTTGTATAACATAAATTTGACTATCACAAAACTTCAAGAACTAAAATATATATTTGGAAATACTTATTTTTGTTGACATTTCGAGAATCGAATCCGTACTATTTCACAATATTTCCCTTCTATGTAGATTTTTATAACTTAGTCAAATCTCAGATCTTTGTCAGATTGTAGGAGATGAGTATTGTGGAAAAATTTTGAAAACGGAAATGGATTTGGTTTCAGAAAGGTTAACAAAAATAATTATTTGTATTATATATATAAAGAATGCCGTGTTAGTAAAACTCTTTATAACCCAAGAACAGCTGAACCGATTCGGCTGAAAATTGGTGGGGAGGTAGCTTAGAACCAGGAGACGGACATAAGATACTTTTTCCTTTTATCCCGTTTTATCGTGTTTTCGGAAATTCCACCCCTAAAGGGGTGAAAACAGGAGCCAAATTTTTATTGGACAATGTGATGCCTTGGTCCAATCTACTTCAAATTTTGCATAAAAATTCTTTCAAAGAATTGATGGAAGACGTTTATCGTATTTTTTTGAAATTCATCGCCTAATGGGGTTAAAAAGGGGTAGAAAGGTATTTTGGGGGGAATCAACGCACAGCCTAAACCGTTGATCGTAGAGATCTGAAACTTGAAGGGTGTGTTCTTTGTTTGACGTAAGAATCCGATGAGAAAGCGTTTTCCGTAATTCCACCCCCAAGGGGGTGAAAAACGGGGACCAAAGTTTGGGATAATCACCCGGATAGGTCCAATCTTCTTCAAATTTTCCACAAACATTATTTAACAGAATTGTTGAAGTGTTTCGTATTTTTTTTCAAATTCATCGCGTACAGGGGTAAAAAAAAGGTTAATAACATTTTTGACATCTATAAAACGCTCTTTCGAGTGCGCCCAGAAGGAAAATCCTTGTGATAAACCTGATGAAACTTAGTACTTGGAACTACACAATATAATTGCATCACAAACATAATTAACGCCCAACGAAGTGGCACGTGTCGGCTAGCCCATTTTATAACTGATTGACATTTATGTCAATATTTTCATGTCGAATTTAGAAAAGACTATTTGCTAGCTATGGGAAATAATTCAAGGCAATAGTCGACCGGGTTCAGAGGATTTGCAGCGGGATTCTCATCTCTCGACTCGACAGCTGTCGTATCGACAAAATGAAATATGCGATTTTCATGTTTCATATCGAGAAGTGAGTATCGACTACAAATGTCATTTTTACTCGTCATCTAATGAGCTGTCGAGAAGTCAATTTTGTGAGGTTTTGACTAGGTATTTGTGGTAGTTTTTGAAAAAGTCGTCATTTCGACCAAAAGAAGAACACATGCAAATAAAAAACAAAAAATGAAATATTTTCATGAAAGCTTCCTCGAGGTCTTTTTTTTTCCCTCTTGTTCTTGGAAATCTCAGTTTATTGGGGCAGATATACTCTTCGATTGCATTAGTAATTTCATGTATATATCTAAAACACAAACATTATTTTTTGAGTTCAGAATAACTATAGACGAAAAGACAGCCCTTTGATATAGCAACCAGTCGCATAAAAGCGCAAAGCTACCAGAATTTTTTGTTCTAGACTGACATCTCGGATTCTATACGTAGGTTCTGGTATATACGGCGCCAAAGGTTGCACGAAACTGCAAACAAATCTCTGTTTATTCTGAATAGTTCCTGAAAACAGGCCTCTGGAATTTCAACGACACTGAATTCTCGCCAAATTCGTCGTCGACGATTTCCAAATAGTAAAATTTCATGTCTAATTTTGTTGACAATTGGCAACATACGCAATATCTATTTTATTATTTTCGTTAATATATTAATATTTTCCATTCAGGGCTCAACTGAAACAAACTCAAATGATACGTTAGAATTAGAATGACATGATTGGGATAACAAATGTTTCATTATTGGAATTAGGAAGATGTCGTCTGCTAAGACATACGTAACCTCTCGACAAGTTATTCGACATGTGATAAGAATCATTCCACTCTCTATTTCGAGAAGACTGTCGAAAAGTGACAACCGGTCGATACATATCGAGTCGAGAGATAAGAATCCCGCTGTTGGTCGCGACGGAATATCAACTATTCAATTGACTGCTAGAATGATTGAAAATAGAGTAGAATATAAGACCGCGTTAATCCACTGGTCGTGAACAATCAGGTTACCGGAAGAAACACGTTCAAACAAATAACTTTGTTATCCTTATCCCTTTCAAATGGCGAATGTCCCACTCAAGTGGCAACGAATTGATACTTTGCCTCTTCTGCATATGATCTCGGATGGCATTTGGAAGAGGCGATATGATCGATGCTCCGACTTTCTCTTCATCAACAGACTCGCAAGAACGCAGGAACGTCGAAGATAACCACCCGGTATTATTTTTGCTCGAAAATGCACTTCGCACGATATAGATCATTTGTTTTCTAGAAATATATTATGACATGTTTACAATTAGCCAACTTATTAAAGTTATTTTTATAACCTGGACATTCAAGGTAGAAAATTATATGGACTTTATTCTACAATTTTACTTAATGATAACGATAAACTTCGTCACCTACCTACATGGAAAACACTTATCAGATTATTCCGAAAGGTCAAAGTCAAACCTTTATTGAGTTTTGTAACTGACATTTCATCTCCTACGAAATTTTTCATCATCATGTGTAATTTGGAGAAAGATTTAGAACCCGAGAATCTCTATTTCATGATGATTTCTGAAACTTCTACTGTTTTACAACTATTCGTCACTCAAACGAACCAGTGATATCTGCATTTGAAATATATATCTATTTACTAATTGGGAACTCACCCTGCTTCTTTCATAACTGAGGTGTCGCCACAGTCGCAAGCTCCTCCCGCTTGACTGAGGAACATGTTGAAATCGTGCCTTTGGTGGTTTCCCTTTTTGAAGCAGTCTGTACATAAAGACATGCATGGAGATATTCCGCATGTACGGCATCTGTACGCTACAAAGTTCGGTGTCCATACTAATCCACATGTGGTTGCGTTGTCGTATGCACGAACTGAAAAAATCACAATGATTTAAAATCTGAATTTTCAACAAGGTTCAATTGAAAAATATATATTCCAAATGTATGCCTGTATTGAAGAGTTGAAGCAATAAACATGCTGATATTCAACCTTTCAGTGCAATATAGTACTTTTTCACCGAGCAAAAAATCGGAAAGTAGTAGTACCATGTATGATAGATGAGATAGATAGACTTTTATTTTAGGATTTCCTAATATACAATATGGTTTCATATATGTGAATAATTTCACAGTAGGTCATGAATTATCATTTGGCATATTCTAATGATAGCTTTTTGAACACTTTTAAGTATAAGATCACTAGAACATCTATTGAATGTGATCTGAAAATGAATTTAAAATCCTTGGAGGCTTTCATTCTAGTCACATGCTGGAAGGTGAAAATGTTTAGACTTCTATTACGGTATGTAGTTTTTGATTGAATCAGTTTTGACGTTCTGTGAATGTTATCAACCTTTTATTTTTTCATGTAAATAACTTATCATATGCCGGATGCCCACAGATCCGGTTCTAGATAACGATATTCCTGTTTCTGTTATTGTTAGAAATATCAAAAATTATAACTGAACTTTTAATTCAAAAACCCATTCTGTAGCACCTTTAGATTTGGCATGCGAAGTTTCGTATCCACTGGGCCACCCTCAGAAACACATTTATGAAAACGGACCTGGTTAGTTAATTACGTTTTATGTGTCTATACTTCATCTTCAATTCATTGACGTATCACAAAATACTATCAAATGAGCGTTTCTAGATGACCTCACAAATAAAAATCCAATGGAAGATCTAGGAGGCCATTCAACTGTTGTTCCAATCCACCTATTTGGAAATGTATAGTCAAACTGATTTCGGACTATTCTAAAATTTGTTGGACCACATCAATCTTGTTGCAACCAAAGCATGTTACGTAGACATCTTATAAGAATTATAAGATGGTCATCCAACATTTCTTGTATGATTTTAATGTATTCTTTAACCAGTTAAATTGCCTTGAAGTACTCTTTTGCCTATGATACCGTACCATACGTTCAAGGAAAAGCGATGTTCCTAAATAAGATGGGGATGTTCTCTGGTATAAAAATGTTTATTTTCCCGATTTAAAATGCAACAATTTGCGAATGTGGTTTTATTACCCCAAATAACATTATTTACAATATACCTTTATCATGTATTTTTCGTTGAAACCAGTTACAGAATAGCAGTCTTCGTTCTTGATCATTGCGATGGAGCTTCTGAACGGTTTGGTATTTATAATCATGTTATCCGTATCTCCTAAGAATTATTGACAACGCTTTTCCATAGAACACTTATTGAAATAATTTCCTTTCGCGAGTTATAGGAAATTCATTTCACGAATGATTGGCAGTTCCGTTCAAATACCATCAACTAGTTGTTATTTTCTTATGGTTTACCAACAAATCAAAAATTTAGTTTTAGTGATATTTTCTAATGAATTGACTCACGAATGACACTTTCGTACCCTTCACAATTATTTCTTCAGTTTTTGAAAATTAGCCGACTGTACTAAGGTTAGTTGTCACAATTTAACCCTTTGGATAGCCAAATAGAGGACTTCGTTCCAAGTTGACAACTTGAAATATTCGTGAAAACGTCCACCGTCAGGGAAATTAAATTTTGAATTGAATATGAATGGGTTTGTTTTTATCAACACTAACTGAAAAATTCTACTCGCTCCTCCTCCAACATCAAGACCCCACTAGTTACACAGCTGTCCATAGATAGGGATCGAACGAATAATGTATGTGAAAACGTAAAATAAATGTTTGATTAATGAAACTAAGAATAGAGAAAATCATAAATGAATAACATAAACATATGCGAAATTTAAGCAACAGTTCAATTCATTCGAACAATCATGACACCGAAATTGATGACGTATTGCGCAGTGCCAGACAAGCGACCTGTCAAAACTTACAGATAGTTTCAGTGCGCAACCAGTAGTGGGACGAATTTCACTATCAACTGGCATTGGATAAGCTGTATATACAGTTGTTTCAGACAATAAAAATTCAGACGGAAACAGACATTAAATGTACCTACTGAATGGGCGTATATAGCTTCTAGTACAAGAGTAGTACAGCTTATCCAATCCAACTTGGCACGGTAATTGGTTCCACTGTTCCACATCGTGTTCTTCTCACTGAATTGACAGATTTCAAATGGATGCTTTACCCGCACTGCGCAATACTTCATAATTTCTGTGCCAAGATGAAATGGACAAGCTGTACATCATGATACTGCTTTATCCTAATTTCTGGACTTAGGCATCGAGTATAATGAAATTAAGTGATATTTTTCATTCAGAAGATTTCTGACTGATGCACGGAGAAAACATCATTGTTTCGTGGAGTCATCAGTGAAGAGACCGAGGGAGAGACTGATGAGACGTCGTCCGGAGAGGGGGGAAAAAAAAAACCCGTCGTATTCCGTACACCAGGAATAGTTTGCTTTTATGACACCTTATTATCGATTTTGTATTTGAAGTAGGTCTTATATATCTTACCGTATAAATCTGTTATTTTCAAGCTAGTAAATTAAGAGAACGGGTAGTAACTACGGAAATAACCTTTCGATGTGACGATGTTCGTATATGTGGGTCGAAGATATGTCCAATCCAATCAATCTGCAACTAGATTTCCCATTAATCGATAGTTCAATAAAACGTTCACTTTCAGACCATATCGAGAATATATACAATAATAATACCCGACGCATTCTTTTTCGTTTTTCTCTCGGCCACAACGGGTACATGATCTACGGCAGATATCCGTATCGATAAATTATCTTCAGCGGAGCACTTTGCATTCTCATTCGGTAAATCAATCACGTAGGTATTTCAGAAATGCCACGAGCATGGTATAGTTCTAATTACGTGTGCCGAAGGTGAGAAATAACAAATGAGTTTGTTCTCTTTCGAGGGAAATAAAAACGAGACATGAATAATGTGTTAAGTGTAGCAATTATTATCAGGATAATTTCGAAAAATCAATTAACAAAGAATAGATATTAACAACTATGCCAAATAGTTGAAAAACGAGTATGCGAAATGTTACATTGGCGGTCAAGTAATTATTCGTGAACGAGGCGTAGCCCTAGGAAAAATTTACTACTGAAGAGGGGTTTTTCAGACAAAAATCTGTGAGAATTATTCCTGTTATTTCATCATTTTTGGTATTGACTACTTAATTGGTACACTCCAAACAACGACTTCATTAACTCCGGTATCAATGGATGAAACTCGATGGAATAACTGAATTCTACAATGATTACTAGTCAACCAATTCTTTCTCAATTATTCATATATGAACTCTATATTTATCTCACCGTTTGTTTGAACATTTCTGTAGCAGTAGCAGTTGCCATTAACACTTTTTTCAACAATTTGAAATATTATAACTTGCAGGTACTACCAATTTTCAGAATTTCGGGAGAGGGTCGTCGGCAAGAATTAAAAATTGAATTTAATGAAGTTCCTTTCCTTTTCGTTTTTAATGAATATCGAAAAAATAAAATTGATTATCAATATTGTTACGATATTTCCTTGGGTTCATTCATTAAAACTCCAAACAACACTAACTATTTTTATCAAAACACTTCTTCACAACAAAATACAATTACTTAAATTGCTCTGCTAAACTATCCAACGCTCTGTGCTAAAATTCTCTGAAAAAACCCTGAATCGTCCCCGTATTTATACTTGCGTACACCTAGGGATAATCTTCCAGAGAGGTCGAACTCTCCACACGATTCGGGATTTCGTGGAAAATGACGTTCTTTCTTCGAACCCTCATATTATTTTACTTTTACGAGCGACAGGACCGCTAGGAGATTTCGTAACAATATGATACTTGAAAGGGAGTTCTGAAGTATTTGCCTGGTTGAAGAAAAAATCAACTGTATAACTCGAATGTATATTGACCACATCGCCCCCTTCCTGTGCGATACGACCACCTATCCCTTCGTGTTGTACAAACTAATATTCACTATTCACTGTTATGTCGAGTACAATTTGAATTAATCTCGGAATGTGTACTATAGCGAGTTCGATGGAAATATTAGCAAAAAATAATTTATCAGGATAACATTTCATTCTCAAACCCAGACAAGCTTGTTTCGCTCAGAGAAAAATATTCCCTGAGCTATTTAATCAGTGAGCATATATAGATAAATTATAGAACTTCTCTAGATACACCAAACATTATCGAAAAAGTGGAATTTGAGATATTGGGTGGAGTGAATAAAAGTGAGCATGAGTTCAAACTATAGATCCGTCTTTTTCATACCTCATCAACCCAAATAGGTTTGTCCCGAAAAAATTGAGCAAATGCTCGCACTCAAACTTTATTCACTCTACCCATTATGCTCAGAATAAATTGACATTTCCATGACACATATTATATTCACATGAAAATGAAACTGAGCCTTCGTTATTGATATTGCTATACAAATTGAGAAAGAAAAAGTGATCTATATGTGATCCAGCGCTCGTCGCGTTATACAGGAAGGGGAGTAGCTGTTTGAGATAAAATATTTTTTTCCTTTTTGAGGAGGTAATTTTTGTCTTTTTTTCTCCAAATCAATGCTATTGCATTAGCTGTTTTAGATACACTCTTCCTTTTTCTGATTGATTCAAACGTCTATGAATGACTTACACATATCAACAGGGAGTTGATATTCGATGTTACTTCTTTTATAGTAGTTTTGAATATTTTTTACGATTGAAGAAAAAGCCGAAAATCAGTTCCTCAAAACTTCCTCTCTTCACAAAAATAATCGTGTTTCTCATTAGAAGCGTATATCGTATATGTTGGTATGCGTTCGAAAATATATTCTTCCCAAGTCTTACTCATGATAATAACTTTTTGACAATGTTCATCACTTAACCACATCCTTGAGTACACATCAAAAATGTTCGTCAATCTCACGATATAGGTAATAGGTTCAAGCTGTGCTCGACATACGTTTGTTTCTATTACATTATTTCGTAACACATTCACTCAAGAAGTAACTCGCCTTGTACCATTTGAATCAGTACGGTTTAATGATTTTTGTGTCTTCGGTGATGTTTCATAAGTATATAATAAATAGACGCCAGTCTGTAGAAAATTGTTTGAGGTTTAAATTGAAATCAACTATCAAATTACGATTTTTATCAGAGCGCGTAAAGTTTATTGCTTATTACTGTCGATTTTATCTACGATATATTTTCTTTCGGTGGCATATTGGTGAATAATTGTCACTTATAATCCACACTACAGTATGAATCGCGTTGATTACGAGATAAAAACATGCAGATGCTGTGATAGAAGCGGGATTTCATTATGTATACCTATTGTGATGTTGATACAATTACCATTCTTGGGCTATAAACGATCATTGATTATAAAATAAAATATCCAGTACCTATTGAAAAATGCAAGAAATTTTCAGACTCAAATAGAAAAAGGGTAAATAGAGTGAAAAAAAAGACCTAGACATTGAAAGTAAGTATGCTCAGAGAAGAATATTTTGAACGGTTTTACAATTCACCATCATTTCAAAAAAGAATATTTTTCAAAAAACAAAACGAAAAAATATTCTTTGAAATTATATTTTCTTTGTGTACACCTAACACTTTGACAAATATAGTTTAAGCCTTCACCCACATTACCGTATTTTCTGAATAACCTTCTACTGTTTCTTGGGAACATTTATTTCGATTTCATTCATAAGCTCGAAATATATTTGAGGCATTCCATTGAAAACACCATTGACCATCGCCCTACCTCAAACTCAAGGTTGTCGAACTCAATCGAAAGCGAACTACTCATCTTGAGTTCAGGGTCATTCATCCAATTCCCTTGAATCTTGTTTTTACCGAACCTTCGAAAATTCACTTTCGGTGGGCATAGATAGGTATTCTAGGTACTCATGAACCGACACAGTCGAGTCGTTCCGACTTGCACGATAAAAAATCGAAACAGCACCCAAGTGAGAGCTGACGCTCTATCTTCGTCTGCTGTCCGATGAGGAAGAGATTCTTAGTAGGAAGCGACTCTGCGGTTAGCATTTTTAGGAAGGTCGCTAACCCCTTTCTCGAGAACACGTGTCCTACTACGAAAATAGGGAAAAAATCAGTAACGCGTATCTATGAGGCGCCGTTTGAGTCGAAAGTGTTTTTGCAAATATATGTAATTTCATGTCATGTCAAACTTTAGGAATATTTTTAGGTATTCTGTGTTCCGATATATTTATTTTCTACCGAACATAATATATGCACGTTTTGATTGTCACAAATATATTGAAATGAGATTCCCATATATTTATAAATTCGATCTATTTCACGTCGTCAAGAGATGGCGCACCGGTGGTATTTTGTCACGGTCGAGTACATGGCAACATGGGATGTCGTTAGAACATAGAGTGGCTAATAGATGGCAGTGACTCAGGCAGTTGTCATGTCATTGTTAATAATATTAATAGTTCAAATTAGGCACTCCAGATTCTTGTCAAATCGCGAAATTAGTTTTTTTTATAAAGGATCCTGGGACCTTTCGACCCACAGGCGGACGCGAAACCACAGCGCCAACTCCCTCGACATTTGAACTATTATTGACATGACAACTGCCTGAGTCGCCATCTATCATTTTATGATTATTCGCCATGTTGCCATATACTCGACCGTGAACAAAATGCCGCCAGTGCGCCATCTCTTGACGTAAAATATATCGAATTTATAAATATATGGCAATTCTCATTTTTATATATTTGTGACACTCAAAACGTAAATATATTATGTTCGGTAGAAAATAAATATATCAGTACACAAAATAAAAATATTGCCAAAGTTAATAAATATACTTATTGACATGAAATTACATATATTTGTAAAAACACTTTTGACCCAAACGGCGCCTCATACGTATCGACTAGCAATGTATATTTTTCGAAAGCTAATAAAGCACTTGCCAAAAAAATTAGATATATCCAAACAGTAAGCGAATTGCGTGCAAAAAAGTTAGGTAATATCTGACTGCTTCAATATTTTCGATATATAACTCATATTTGTACAAATTTAAACGCCAAAACGTGCGGAATTTTTATATTATAGAGAACTTGATCCGTTTCTATTCGCCTCGGGCAGTAAACACTAAATACAAGATTTGGGAGTGTTTCATCAGGTTGAAGAAGTCATTCCTCGAATGTACCTGAAACTTCCACAGTTTATCTAGTGTCTTTCATTCATACTAATCTAAAACTATGCATGAGCATTTACTCTAACCTACGATAATAATGGTCAGCTTAGAGAGACCCTCACTTCCAACATGTCAAGATAAAGCGAGTATAAGAAATCATCCATAACCAAATATTAGTGAATGAGAATCATTACTATCAAAAACTTTCACTTCAGTTTTCTCAGACCTAGATCCAAGCCCGAGTGAAAACTTTAACCGAGATCAATTACACTAACACCTAACTGATACCACTCGTAATCGACGTGCATATTCAGAAGAAATTGGTAATTATTCGATATCAATTCATGGAGAAGAAATTGCTATAACGAGCGTCGATTAAAACGATTTTCAGTTTAAAGGGTATTTGACCCCTGTTTAAAGTTTCCACTATCACACCAGACGATCTATCATACCTATGACTGAAATGATCACTGGATTACTGAAGTATTCTCCCGTCATTTAGTGTTATATTTATATCTATCGAAACTTAAAAAAAAAATTGTTGATATAGGCTATTATTTTTGGAGATCCCGTATACGTGAAGTATTTGGGCTGAGCATCTCAGCGATTGGGCATATTTTCTCAAAAATCATCCAGAAACAACGGACTCAACGAATGTACATAAACTTGACACCGAAAAACACAATGCCTATACAAACCCAAGCAGGTAGCAGTATTGAGTGTTTCTCACGAAAACTCTCATATCTATCTAACAAATCGAAACGATTCAAAACAGAAGAGACTTGAAACATCCATTATATATTGGGTCAACTGAAGAAAATATACCTGCGACACAGTATTTTAGCTGCCCTAACCTGATGCTGGGTGCTTCGCTAGGGTCCAATGCCTTGAAATTGACCGACAATATTTGCTAATAGATATTTTGCTATTTTCGAACAAAGCGCATTGAAAGTGAAACTAACATCAAATATGGCGCAGAAAAATACCGCATCTCATTACAAGTTAATTTCGTATTATCTTCCTCTACAATTAAATTATTATACAAGCGCATGTACTTCTTAATAATAGTACGAAGCACTTATAATCATCTTGAACGGTACGCCGTGTTCTTTCGACTATATAGATTATAAAACGTTGCCAAATTTTCGTATTTTGTGAAGAAATGGAAATTTTTTAATATAAAATTGATGTAGTTTTTTTTTTCATTAAATTTTTATTCAGTTAGTGGAGCTATCAAAACTGATGATAACTATTGGTGGATTCATGCAGCAATCGTAACTCGGAATTCGCAAGTCGTAAGGAAGAAGTTGAGTCGATATCTTTCAATGAAAACGTTCTTGCAGGTATATTAATTCGGAATTCGTAAGATATTGAACAAATTTCCACTCTTACGATTCAACAGCTCTTGAGATTGCTGCATGAATGGTTTATATTTTGTTGTGAGTTCCGATTTCCGAGCTACGATTGTTGCATGAATCCACCATATAACATGTTAACAACGCTTGAGATCAACTGTTCAAATATTTTTGATTCCCTCACGATATTAACCCTTCATCGGGTGACCTCCTGAATAATTTTATATTGTTTAATGGTCAATGTAACCATATGGTTACATCAACTTCAAAAACCACGCAAATCATATTACTACCGTTTAACATGTCGTGGGCTACGTTACCATATCGTTTCGTTGATTTTGTGGAGGAGGAAGAGCAGCTTCGTTTTCGCGCCAATAGACGAGTTCCTCACAAGTTGCCAACTTATAAAATTCGTCGAAAAGGTCTGCCTCTCCAATTTTGATTATTTTAAGATAGTTGTGTAGAGAATCAAAAATTATATACGCTGGTTCGTTTACTTTGAGTCAGAAAGCCTTTATAAAGTTTTTATATCACTTATGTCAATCATAGATTTTTTGTCTAAAAATAGGAACTGTTGGTAACGCAATTCCATGACAAAAACATATCGGAACGATCCAATTTACTGTGCAGTACTGGTCAGCAATATCGGAACATGCCAATGGTGCTTCTTGTAACATAACCTGATATTTTTGTGTTTATTTTTTTTTTGCAATATTAAGTAATTTGTGCTTGAATGTTTACGAATTTTCCCTGATTATCCACATTCGTCATGCATATTGTTTATATGATGCTCTTGTTGAATGAGAATGTAGGTAGGTAGATTGAATTATTGTTTTCTTTACAATACCTAATGTGTTTTTAGGTATGAGACGAGGTTGTTTTAAGATATGAGTATTTTAACATTCAGACACGACAAGGCATTCCTTTCACCAATAAAGAACATATCAACATTGCTAAATCTTTGGAATTAATACACTGCATTGTTTGTTGTACCTACTTGTGCAAGAGCTAGAGAAATTTTGATGGATGCTGTTCATGTAATAACCACTTGAAAAAAATCCTTTTGTATAATGAACGTGATTCCTGTGGGACGAGGAGAAAAACTATGAAACTGTTCGAAAGGAATCCGGGTTTATACAATGCTACAGAAAAGATGATTGAACAGTCTCTACATTTTATTCTTGGAGCTATCAAAAATGTATGATTAATGGTTGTGGAAAAGGTGAAATGAGAGAATGAGATATGCTTGTCTTTTTGAAAAGGGAAAATGAAGCAGAGATTTTCACCATTAATGTATCACCATTCAGTGTTCAGCATGGAAGTCGACTGGGACTGCAGACAGTAAACATATCCCTACCTAATACCAATTTTTAATGGCCTTAAATTAAGGTGTTCGAAATGACAAGCAGGGGAAGTTTATCTGCAACAATTCAAAATTTTTATGATGCAAAGATTGTTGGAGTGGTACATACTCTTAGAAAGGCAGAAAGAAAATTTCACCTCAAGATATAGGCGAAAGAAGATTATGAAGTTACTATGCCAACTATTTAATCAAGACAAAGTGTATTCACATTCATCTTAATAATTAAGATGTGTGAGATTTGTATTATAAGACTACAGTACATAGAAATAACCATGACCACTGGGAGATCTGCGTACTGCACACCAAGGGTCTGCGTTAGAGAGAAAAAGCAGGGTTCTAAATATAATATATAAAAAAACATGTTTTTATACTAGCAGGTTCATTGGCAAAAATTAATAGAAAAATAATTAGTAGATAACTCTTCTTATTCAGCATCCTAAAGATCAATAGCCATAGCTTATATTTTCAACAATGTCTTCCCAGAAGAACTTTGTTGAGACACAAACATGAAAAATCGCTTATTTCCAATCTCTATTTTCATCGATACATATCTAACACTCTTGAGGTCTGAACCCCCATTTTATATTTCATAATTCCTGAAATAAGACGACTCATTATTATGATTGATCTTGAAGCCTCCATCTACTTAGGTTTTATTGTGGTTTCATTCGGTTTTTACACCAAGATGATTGTGATTGACATTATTGACTAGTATTGATCGTCAGTAGGAATTTCACGTGGAAAAAATTCGGGGAAAAAGTTTCTATCCCCATAACAATAATAAATAACCTCACTTTCTAGTTCAATCTCGAATTTATTTTGAATCAATCGCCAGTTACGGAAAATGAAAATGTTTTGTCGTGGAATTGCGTTACCAACAGTTCCTATTTTTAGACAAAAAATCTATGATTGACATAAGTGATATAAAAACTTAATAAAGGCTTTCTGACTCAAAGTAAACAATCTACCGTATATAATTTTTGATTCTCTACACAACTATCTTAAAATAATGAAAATTGGAGAGGCAGACCTTTTCGACGAATTTTGTAAGTTGGCAACTTGTGAGGAACTCGTCTCTCGTCTATTGTTTCTACGAGTTTATGTCTGTTGGTAAAGATGCGGTATTATAGGTTATGTGTCATATTTATATGATACTTTCCATTTCTACTAAGATCGTATTCATATCATGTTCATAATGTCATTGCTGTTTTGTGAAAGAATCAGGTAATATGTTGTTCATTTCTTTTTGAGTTTGAAATATGAGTTACATTGTCCATATTTCTACCTTGCAGACCAACATAAAAAAGATAGAAGTGAGAGTACTCACTGTTTTATTACATGGACCTAAAGTATACCTCCAAGTAATCGCTCTTTGTGATGAAACTTCAACAGTGACTCTACTTAATGAGGAAATTGGACAAAAAGTCGGTTTGACTGGACCTAGGGAACCATTAAGTTTGCAATGGTCGAGTGACGAGACTTCGAATGACGAGACTTCGAATGACGAGACTTCCTGGCAACGAAATTTTCTCAAAATTGACTTCAGAATTTCAAAAGTGAATGATCAACACAAAAACTTTATTATGTTATGTTGAAATCGTTTCGGAGTTCTAGTGACACCAAACAGAATGAGCAAAGATACACCAGAACTTTAAATATAATGAAGAATACAATCAATAGATGTGGAGACAGATATGAAATTGGGCTTCTGTGGAAAACAGACAATACAAAAATTCCAGAAAATAAAGCCAGAGCCAGGCAGAGCTTGATTTATGTTGAAAGGAAATACCGTCTCAATAAAACATTTGGCAAGGAGTATTGCCGAATAACTCAGTCATACCAACAGAAAAGGTACAGTAGAAAACTCACTACAGAAGAGGCCAATATTGAAAGTCCCCGTACCTTCCTCACTTTGCCGTCCAGAAGGCAAATAAGAACAAAATTCGACTAGTTTTCAATGCTGCATCAAGGTCGAATGGTTTGAGTCTGAATGATACTTCAATGACAGGACCTGATTTACTACAATCTTTGGTGTCAATCCCTCGGAAACTCAGACAACGACGATTCAAATTCTGCGGAGACGTCAATGAAATGTTTCATCAGGTCAAAATCTGCGAGGAAGATAGAGATTCCCAAACGATTTCTTTGGCGAAACCTCGAATATAACCCAGAACCTGATATCTATGAGATTAACATAGTCATGACCTTTGGTGCCACCTGCTCGCCAATATATGCACAATTTGTCAAAAATTACCATGCCGAAAAAAAAAAAAAGTTTCTGACCCAATCATAAAGGAAGTCTCGATCAAGAAATTTTACGTGGACGATTACTTGGATTCCAAAGACTCTGATATCGAAGCTTTTCCACAAATCGATGAAAAATGCTGGGTTTAAAATAGTAAACTGGATGTTCAGGAACATCAGTCATGAAATCAAATGATGATGGTTCATCCCTCCATAGAGTACAGCTTATCCAATCCATATTGGCACAAAGTCAGATACTTTTACAGTTGCACACTAGTAGTGTAGCCCATGACGGAAGAAAAAACATCTAGGAATGATTTCAACAGTGAACACATATAATAGGTGTTTCTTTATATTAGTATACTTCACGGAGATTGCTGGACAGATGCCTCATTAGTTCTGTGTCAAGATGGATTGGATAAACTGTACTTGGACTATGGTGGGATACTGAAAATGACGAATTCAGATTCAAGTTTAACCTGAAAGAAAATGTTTCCTCAACCTTAGCATCGAAAAGAATTGTACTCCGAACGGTAATGTCCATTTACGATCCGCTGGGACTGATATCGAGTTTCACGATAAAAGCAAAGATTTTGATGCAAGATATATGGAGATCTGGGCTGAATTGGGACGATAAACTGTACGAAAAGCTATTGAATATAGAAAAACTGGTTGGATGTTTCACCAAAAATGATTGAAATCAAAATTCCTGAATGCTGCAAAAATTAAATTCCATACCTTTTCTGATAGTAGTGAAGTCTTTCGCAGCAGTTTCCTTTCTTCGAGTGGTAGGAGAATATCAAGAAGAGGATGTAATACTGGTATCATCAAAAACACGTGTTGCACTACTGAAACCCCTTTCGATACCGAGATTGGAAATGTAGGCAGTTGTATTAGCAAGCAGACTAAACCCAGTAGAGTAAATCCGAATTAGGAATCCCTATCACAAAAATGTCTTTTGTTCAGATTCTAAATGTGTTTTTACTTGTATTGGAAGTGACAGAAGAAAATTCAAGCAATTCATTTCCCATAGAATAGGGGAAATTCGAGAAAGAACCAACATTGAAGATTGGTGATGGATTTCTACAGACTTGAATCCTGCAGATGAAGGAACTTTACTAAATCCATTCAACAAAAGAAGTAACCCAAACAAGGATAGATGCGTGATCAACGCGTGATTACCACATACACGCCTCCTTTCGCTGGCCAATCAAAATCAAATACAATCCACTGGTGGAATTCATTGTTTCAGGTATACTGCTACAGTATCGAAGTGGCCACTGTGGTCAGATTTAGTGATGGGCATAATCGAGCTATTCTGAGAATCGAATAATGAGTACCGCTTGAAGGCGGATTCAGCTATATACTTGTCAAAAGTCGGAATGAGTTAGGATTTTTTGGATTCTTTATTCTTCGTCGTACTAAGGATAAAAATAGAGATTGAAATAGAGGCACTCATTTTTCAGTTTGAATATAGGATTCAAAGTCGTTGCAACGAAATTTCATTACTATATGGCGTATTTCTTCATTTCCCTTTGTTGTTGAGTATAGCTGTTGATAACTTTTCGTTGTCAATGTTGTCTTGATTTTGAAAAAAATGAGGCCTAGAGCTAAAAAATTTATCGTTCAGGAGTATTTCAACTCAAAACTAAATTATCAAGTTCAGTGTGTCGAAACTGCAAGAAGTTCATATATTTTAACAGCCTATCATTAGGTAGGTTCATCATTATCAAATTTTTCAACATTTTGAGCCCAAACCTGTAGTTCACCATACATGTTTCAGAATATAGCCGCCACTGCACTGGTGAGTAACGTTGCAAAACTGTTTAGTTTAGACTATTTCACTCGCTACTCACTTCTCTTTTCATTTCATACGGTACAACATTTGAATGATCGAATAATTCCATTTGACATCTCGAGATATCTCGAGTGGTTGCAATAATCGAATGACCGATTATTTTAATTCGAATCATCTCATCATTAGGTCAGATAGGTAGGGCATGTGAAAGATAAAAGTAGAGATTGAATTGTTGAGACTAGAACATCTAATGGATGATTTAGTTGACACGAATCCATTGATGATTCTTTCAGTAGCAGTTCTTCAGAATCAGTAATCGGTCCAAAATGATAAAAGGCTCATTTTTTAATAATTCATAAGCTAAAACGTCACCTTGAAATAAAATAAAATAAAAAATTGTTTACCCGTTTGTCCTGGTGAAATAAAATAATCCCATTATTTTGCAGTTTATTAAATGTTAAACACAAAATTGTATTTGGTTGCTTCATTGGATAAACTTTGAATAATTTCCCATACCCAGCCGCATATTATTGGAAATTTTTTTTTTTAAATTCGGTCGTTCCTTAATGCGACTCTGTACGAGCAGCCTTGTCTGAGATATCACGTGCACTATGCATGATAATGTTTTGGAGCACTCCTTTGCTTGAATGGACAGAGTATAGAGCACACATTGATATGATTTTTTTTCTAGTATGTGGCTTTTTGAACCGGAATTCCTACATCAGACCGAAGAATACTGGCCCAAGGATGATCATATTTTCTGGATTACAAGATCTGAATACTGATGAACTAAAGATAGATTATTTCAATGATGTATGTTTAATAACAAAAACAGGTTTCTGCATGATATAACACGATTTGGCTAAAATTAGTACGAAGTACAGCTTGGTGCCAGATATTCTTCAAGAAACTCAAGAAAAATGTGATCAAAATCATTTTTCCGAAGGATACCACTGTGGAAGAACTTGATGCAGCAGAAAATGCCAACTTGAAAGTTTTCCTGGAGAAATATCCTGTTTGGAAAGAGGAAAACAAATAGAAAGCCATAGTAAACTGAGTTCGCTTTGTCCAAAATTGAGGGTTCTTATTCTTTGTGGTAGAAATCTAACGCCTATTTTAGATGAAGTAACCAAAGATCCAGTCATTCTAGACCCGAAACATGATGATACAAAATAACTTCTGCGGCATTAACACAAAAAATTTCGACACAGAGGGACAGAGCCAGTCCTGAACAAAGTGCCAACAATGTGAGAATAAACGAACGAAACCTATTCCTCCATTGATGGGGGAATCACCAATAGAAAGAATAAGCCGAAGAGCTAGGACGTTTGTGAACGTTGCAATGGATTACTTTGGACCATTTTACATAAAAATTGGTAGACGCAGAGAAAAACGATTCACTTAGAAATAGCACACAGCTTAACAAGTGAATCAGCGATAACGGCGATTTTAAGGTTGACAGTCAACTTATTTTTGGAAGAAAAACGTCGATGAAACTTTGGACTAAAATCATTTTATTTGGCAAGAAACAAGACCTGAAAATAACTGAGCCGAAACAATACCAGGGCAGTGGATGATTTCCGAAACTCGACTAGATGTTTGCGATTCACAAAACAACTTTACTTTTTTCGTTTTACCTAGGTATAAGGAGATGATCCAGAAAGTATCGCCGCTAGAAACAACCATTATATGATACGAAGCACTAAGATACAACAAAAATATTGTGAATATCGAGTGAGAAATGCAAGTTTTGAATCCGGAAAGGACGAGCTAAATCTGCATCAAAAGAACATTAACATCAAACATCTATCCCACTCGTACATGGAACTACGGAATTAGACATTTCTCTAATAAACAGGAAAAAAATGCATTCCTCCGTTCATATTTTCAGGTCTCATTTTCGAAGCGAGTTCAAATCGAAAACGGGACATTTTTAGTTCTCTTGGAACTTCTAATGAAAGCGTTTCATTGGGTCGTCGGGGTACATCTAGAAAACAATATCGGAGATACGACCCAAAAAACAACCATACACCAAATTTCATACAATTTTATACCTCTTGAATAAAAAGGACCTTTTCAGACCAATCCCATGCGGGCCGGACCGTAACTGTATGCATCTCCGAAACTCACCTGTCACGAGTTGCCCCTCTTTCCCAAGCACAACGATAACCCTCCAATGGGCTCGAGTTCGACGACTCGCGCTACCTTGCAATCCCAAAAATTATTGTTTTCCGATTAGAACCCAAATGCAACGAAATTTTCGAAGCAGCGTAGCGGAAGTGTAGGCTGGCCGTACCAGTGGCAGGATCTCAGATTGGTTCGTCACGTAGTGGGATGTTTTCCACAATACTGGAAGCAGTCAGTGTCAACAGTGTGTCGCATTCAAAATGAACACACCACTATCGACAGCTTGGTATGGCATATTTGTTGAGACATTTAACTGAATTGAACTTAAAACTTGACCTAGCACGAATGCACATTCAGAATCAATTGTCGATATTTTGCTTCGCATAAAAAATGATAAACAGTTGATATTGTTTGATTTTTTTCTGGGGAGGAGGAAATATCATGAAATCCGTTGTTTGCGTTTTCTCTCCTGGATTATGTTTTTATAATATATTTTCCCCTAACTACGAAATCATGAAAAGCAAAATTGCCTACTACTATGCCAGTAACTTTTTATGAATTGAGAGATTTATTTCCAAATATAGATGAAAAAGATAGTCTCCCTTCTTTTTCAAGCATTATAAGATAATTCTTTTGGAAATACGATTTTTGGTAAGCTATGTCTGTTGTGACACTATCATGACTAATTTATAAACCTCGTTATGAAAAGCTACATCAAAATCTAATTTTTTCCATTTTGGAGGGAGAAAACAGGCAGAAAATAGATTCCTTTAATTGAATTGTATCTAACTCCCCCTATCTAACAAGTTTCATGACAAAATCCGAGACAAAATCGCTTTTTCACATTCTCAATATTCTGTTCTAGAAGTACACAAAATTATAAGGATTGGAGAATCAGGAAAAGTAATAAATTGACACCCCGTCAATTTAGTGATGCTATGCATAGAAAGAAGAAATAACTAATGCTTTTTGAATATGTTTTGAGAACATAGAAATGTTCTGGAATCTATTTTTTGGGTGTTCTCGCCCCTGGCAATCACAAAATAGACACTCTACTTGCATATTTTCAATGACAAAACCCAAAAAATGGATTACAAAAGAAATAAGTATTTCATTCAAAATAATAAAAATGGTCGAGTTTCAACATCAAACTCAGTACTTATAAGGAGTTGTATGGTATTCGTTACAACTTTTTTCAATAGTTTATTTCGATATCTCTAATGCGAAGCAAAATCTCTAAATGTGTCCCCTTTTGTGAATTCGTAGTGAGCAAGTTTGGTCGAATATTTTGAAAAATGTGGTCAATCAACCTATATATCCGGCAAAAAATTTTTATTTCTATTCTCACTATATTTTTCGAATAGCGAAACTCTAGAGGTGTCTTCATCTCAAGTGCACACTGTCTGAGAGACTACTTACAAGGTACCTGCCTTCCAGAGAAAAATTTCCATTCTGAATATTTTCGATACAGATGAAAGTATCAAAAATTTGTAGGGGGAACATAATCTCGTTCAAACGACTTACATATCTCCGCTCTATGACTTCATAATGTTCTCAAATACAATGATTTCCCAAAATTTCAGGTGATTTCAATGAAAATATTAAAAATCTTGGAAGGAGGATACTAGGAGTGGAAAGAGAAGCACATTTCAATGTCTAAAGGACAGTGATACCCTACCCCCTACAGGCCCCCACCTCCCCCAGTTTTCTCAAAAGGTAGTATTCCTAGCGTGGCGTTGATCTGAGGGTCTCAAATATCTTCTGAAATAATAAATTATTTCGACATCCCCAACCAAATTTATTTAAAGTAATCAATTGATATCAAAATCTTAGAAAAATACAGGAATAAGTATGCTATTTTGCTGCAGTTGTGTGGGCTTTCGACGCGGTCTTTCCCTGCATGAGGTCACCCATCCAAGTACTAGCCGCGCTCGGCGCTGCTTCAGATATCGAATGACTGTCAGTCAACCTGAAGAGCTAGGCCGAGCCCACTTATTCACTTAAATAACCTTTGATCAATCCATTAAGCAATAATAACGTATCAGAAGTGGCAGTTTTCAGCTGGTAGTTGTGATTTTCGTTAATTTTGGTTTTGCATTAGTTACAAAATTCTACATTATGCGTTAACTGAACTCGCTTCAATGTCAATTCATGCTAATAAATATATTTTTCATATATTATTCATAAAACTGATTCTCACTAAACAGATTAAAAACCGCTTCACGTGTTTCATTATACAATAGTTTGGTACTACCGTACTACACCTGAAGAGGATATTGTATAGTGAAACAATTATTGAGTCTAGTGAAAATCAAGAAATTGAGTGTTTTTTAATTACGTTTAAGATAATCATATGATTACAAACGAAATATAACGCCGCCATTCACCATTCATCATGCTTCCATGTTTACTAATTTTGAATCGAAATCAAACAACGGTTCGCAACATAGGTAATTCCTAAAGTGGCGTAATTATCATTTCATTGAAATAACCGAAGGCGAAGCATATTCCCAATTTCTAATCTTCAGAAATTTTATAGTGAAGAACGGACTTATATTTATGTTGAAACGATTACTATTTGAAAGCTGTCATTTTGAAAAATCACCTGGTGTAACACGTAGTCGTTGAAGCGAGGCGAAATGTAAGTATTATCAGTTCCAGTGATTTTGAAATGAACGTTATCTGGGGCTATCTCGAGAGATTCTTCTAGATAATCTTTCTTTCATTCATTCAACTCAATCCCTTTCGCAGCGTAAATACGAATTCGTTCGCCAAAACAACTGTCACCATCATCATGTATGGCATAAATATTAAATGTTTTTATTTTCGATAATATATATCAAACATATTGAGAACATCCAACACGTCAATATTCATTTTATGCCTCGTTTTATGCAGATAAGCTCAAAGTGAGTATATAGTATTATGAAAGACTGATAAATGTGGAAAACTTTATAACAATATTGATTGCTTGTTTTAAATTAATGTATTTGCGCCTGAGGAATGACGTATATGCGCAGTGCAGTACAAGCGACCATTTGAAATGTTCAGTCGGTTTCGCTGCGCCTCTACAAGCGAGGATAACTCAGACGCAAGGTTACCTTGGGCTGTAGTTGATTTCTGATATGAAACAGATCATTTCATGAAAAAAAGGAACCTTATAATATAATCGCACAATGGGATTCGAGAAATACGTCGAAGAAATACCAATGGCCAATCATGAAGCTTAACGAATTCGTATAAATTATACTGAATGACTTGTTTGGAATCTCTAACGCAAATAGGTTCCCAGTCAAATATTCAAAAAATATCGGATATAATCCAATATCAATGCAGTTCACTAAAGGTGGATTTATGCAACAATAATTTTCACTCCAACTTTCATTTCAACTTTGAAATTTTTAATAAGAAAATATCGGTATTATATAGAACACTTTCTGTAGGAAGTACATATGCGCTCGAATCATAATAGTATATTATGTAACGAGGGGGATAAGATCGAGGCGTTAGTCGAGTGCCGTAGTCGGAGTGCACGTGATTGGCCTTATCCTCAAGTCGCGTACTGTTATTCTTCTACTCCCACCATTCTGACAGCTGTAACCGGCTGTAACGTAATGGCTCACTTACAACACATGTGTACTGTAAATAATGGCGGTCGTCAGAGAAGAGTACAAAAAGTATATTTTACATGATTAATCTGATTGGATATAAAAATAGTTCAAAATTGGCCTCTTGTATTGGTGAAACTTACACTTAGAGTATTGCGATTTGCTCTGTAATGACAGAATCATTGACAAAGCGTGCTCAAGCACAGAAGCAAATTAGACTCGCTTCGAAAAGTTCGTTTTTCTAAAAATAAAATGAAAATATAGAAGTCTACTGAAAATGGGATGCTTATCCTCCATAGTGGAAATCATAGTGTAAGTGAAAATCAAAGTCTACGTGAAAATATCACTGTTGCATAAATCCACCTTTACTTATTTGAAATATACAATTAGAATATGAATTGTTAAGTTGAAAACGGGGGCGCAAAAGTGGGAAATAATACCAAATTCGGAATATTGCTCGAAAGACGAGGGGTGTTTCACTCCCGTAAACAAGAGTTCTACTGAATTTTGTACACCGGATTTCCGAATTGAAACACCCCTCGTCGTCAGATGAAGTCGCAGCAGGAAAACACTACACTCGCGATGCAAAAACTATAGTTCATCTACACCGTACTATTATAATACACTTATATACCCATAATCTGTTTCATAACGAAATATATTATGGATTTTTCATGATGAATCTAAAAACCAATGAGAGATATGATTTAATTCATGCGATTGTTCCCCAAAAGCCAAAAGCGAGTATAAGCTTGTTGTCTAGCAACTGTATTGCGTTGCTATCTGTTAGTTCGACTGTTACGGAAAAGGCTATAAATATAATGGAGCTTATGAAATATTTGGAACACTCAAGAATGATTACCGATAACTGATCACCTGTTAGCTTACGCTTTGCATATCTTGCAGCTTTTCGTCGAGAAATCTGGGAAACATTGGTTGTAGCACTCGGTTTTTCTATCTGATAGCTCTCTCCAGATAATTGTCTATGAGATTTCATCCAACATCTTACCCAGAAACGCTGTCGTCCTACAGGAATCATTTTTAGCGCTCATTACGATCAGCAGACTCTCTCAATGAAAAACCTTGTGAAATACTTCAGATCCCGATAGCTTCTGATGATCTATTTGATGATTATTGAATTATCTATAAGTCACATATCCATCTGACTTGGTCCAGAATACTTATCTCAGTTACTTCGTGGCTGATGTGACCAGTAACAAGACCTTTCACTCCTCCGAAATGAGCCTTGGGAATCCCTAAACTTCTTTTTTCTAGTTTTTTTTAACAACAGCTATGGAACTCGTTGCCAAGAGATGTGTTTTCTGATGCTCACAGCATTACCTCTGCTTTGGTTCAGAGATCATTAAAGATATTTTCCTTTCGCGTGATCCTAGAGGAAACAAATCGGAAAGGCAGGACGCCCCGCTACGACTTTGTTTCGATTTTTGTAGAGAGTTCGGAAACGCAAGGCCCGCTGGTGACAACACGAAACGGGAGTGCGATGACCGACTCAAGAAATCGAGCCTCTCAAGTTCGGCAAGGTCACCGACCTAGGACCGGGTCGGACACACCGATATTATTTATTAAAGAAAGCGTATGGTGGGACGGTAGGTAATAGAAAATCAACATGATGAAAATTTCGATGCGCATGCATTCGGTTCCAACAAACATTTTGTTTCCGTAACTGAAAACCAACGAGCGACTTGTTTATCAACTCTTTCTCGATATTGTACTACTAGTTTCCTCAATAACCCAGTCTTTTTTGTAGTTTCAAACCCCAATCTGCGGAAAAATTCCTAGTCAGTTCAATGTGTACACCTTTATTACCACGTTGTAGAGAAGATGTAAGAAATCAACATTGACATCGTGCCGACTAAAAAAGTTATAAAGGTCAAAAGGTCACGAATATCTGTTTTTCGCTAATAACTCGCGACCTATTGCTCGGAGGTCAATGGAGTTATAAAAATTGTGTGTCGTAAAATCATCGAACATATATTAAAATCGACATATTCATCATTTTCGTCATTGGTTGACTCTCCGTTCAATCATGACTGACCACGGCAATGTCCACAAACTTTCGAATATCTTAATCTAATTTTTTCCATCCACATTTGCCGCCACAACTTTTGTACGGTTACAAAAGATTACGTTCAGGAGATCATCGGGTACTGGTGGTAATGTAATAAAGTTCTTATTGGCTGTAGTATATTATTTTGTAACTCCCAACCCCACTGTTCATGAATCAAAATTCTCTTCCAAGCCGGGTTGTATTTGATAATACGCTCGATAAATATGCTGATGAGCAACTGAAGAAGTAAGTGGCAGTAATAGAAATTTGTCGAGAATGTTCGAGAGGGATACCAACCGCATTTGTTTACACACGGAAATAACCATCGCGAAAGTTCTAGAAGTGTCGAAGTCCGTTCGAATACGGAAAATCTCAGAACCACGGACCTATATATAGCGGACGGGGAGCAGTACGAGTTCAGTGGATTACAGTTGGCGATCAAGTGAATAAACAGGCGATCAAGTGAATAAACAGGCGATCAGTAATAGTTGAGTCATTTATTGAGCTGCGAATTAGTGTGGCAGAGAAGAGCATTTGAAACGTGACTGCCGGGCTCGAATGAAGTCTGAGGAAGAACGGAATTGTCAACTTACGGCTCCTGAACAAGAACAGAGAGGTTCGGAAAACTCCGCTCAATCAATGTAAGGGGGCGTACATTGGCTCGCCCATCCCAAGCCCCCAGGTTTTCAATTTCCACAATAAGACGCAATGGCAACAGTCTAGTTGCTGATGGTGTTCTGTACGACCATTCATGCTGTTTCACTGTCGATACGGGAGCCACAAGATCGGTGAAGTCACAATATTTCCGGCAAGCAAAACATTAGGACTCCTACGCGGACACCCATTTTGGAAACAGCCACAGAAGATAGAACCATAGTGTTCGGAGAGAGTAAAGTCAGGATTGGACTTGGAAACTTGGAGACAAAGCCTGGTGGCTGATATCGTCGACGAATTTATTATTGGAGTTGACATTATGACTGTCCATGGGTTCGTATTCGATATGGGGAGCAGGACTTTGTCGGGACCGAGGAGATTCTTTCCTTTATACCAGAACAACTGGGAGCAGAAGATTCCAGAATCCCACCCAACTGCGAGAAGAACGTCGCTGTCGAAGTTGTTTGACCTGGTGGCTTGGGAGTGCTATAGTGGAACCGCCCAAAAATTTCCAAGATGTCTGCGTAGCAAAATGCCTAGTGAACTGTAGCAACAAAGTGGTTCCGTTGAGAGTGGCCAATCCAAAGGACAACAGGATCACACTCAAGAAGGGGCATGGGTAGGAGTATGCGAACCTGTGGCAAAAATTACCGAAATTGAAGAGCAAGTGCCATTCTTCAGCAGTCAACAAGTTCCGGCAGAACTCGTAGCCACTTTCGAGGAATCATGGAGTCACCTATCGGAGGATGAACAGAAGAAGGTGAAGAGAGAGAAGGCGAATTATTCGTGAAAGGAAAGATTACAGGCAGCACGAATCTCGTTCAAAATCAAAACAACACCGTTGCTCCCATCCGACAGCCACCAACACGACTGCCGTTCAGTAAACAGGAGGAAGCCTCGGAAATATTACAAGAACGGATAATAGAGGAATCCGATAGTCCTTGGTCATCGCCCGTAGAAATGGTAGTCAAGAAGGATTGATCAACAAGATTCTCTGTGAACTACAGAAGAGTCAATGACGTCACAAAAAAAGACGGCTACCGTTTACCCAGAATAAACGGCACCCAGAACGTACTTGCCAATCGTACATGATTCTCAACGCTGGACCTGAGAAGTGGGTATTGGCAGGTAGAGGCTGAGAGATGCCAACTTGCAGCTGAACCCCAAGAAATGCATCCTCTTCCAACCTGAGGTCAACTTTCTAGGGCACGTCGTATCCTCGAAGGGCATTACGACAGATCCGCAAGAAATCAAAGCAGTGCAGGAATGGCCCGTACCGAAAAACAACTACTACGTCAGAATCTTTCTGGGACTCTGCAGCAATTACCGACGATTTGTTAAGGACGTCGGAAAGATAGCGAGACCCTTACAGAGCCCGACGGAGAAGAAAACACCCTTTTCTTGACCAACGGAGTGTCAGCAAGCTTTCAGTCCCCTCAAGAGACACTTGACTACTGTTTCAGTCCTGGCATACCCGAAGGAAGACGGTCTTTTCATCCTTGACACGGATGCTTCCCAGTATGGCTTGGGCATCGTCCATAGATATTCTTAATAAGTCTGGTAACTCCTTTGATGTGGTAAAATATGCCGCTTTTTTTGCGAGCGGTCGTAAATCATGCGGGCTACCAGCAGAAATACGGTATACGAGGGTCAGTCAGCAGCGCGAACAATATGTTTACTCGAAAGTGTGTCTACGAGGGTCAGGCGTCAAGTGTTGATCATATTCATTATATATTATTTATGTTTTTGTATGATCTTCCATTGAGATGATTATATTATATGAGATTCTAATAACAATAAATTGAGGAATATTTCGTTGTAATAACTGGCATGAATCACCTGATTTCTTAAATTATGGGCAGGTAAAAAGGTGAGATACTTATAAACGGACTTCACAATAAAGAAAAAATGAAGATGAATAATCTTTATTTACATATTACCTAATTGAATGGTGATTTGTTGTTTTCTTGAGTATACCCTAATAGTATAATTATAATCTATTCAGTACTTTGGCATATATATTTAGACACATTTCAAATATTTAGCTGGGGGTTGGTTGGAGTTAGGTCGAATAAATGAAACTACTATTATTTCTTTGCCGATGACGTTTCGACTTGTATAAAGTCATCGTCATCGCCATCGTCGTTGAAATTTGCGACAAGAATCACTTCTGCGAATGAGAGGTCAAGATTGAGTACATTAATTTGGTACAATTCAATTGACAGTAAAAATGTAAAAATAGACATAAACAAAAATTAAAAACTGTAGGAAACTGTAGGAAACGGTTGAACTCACATAAATTTCTGGTTTTCTTGTCTATTGAAATAAAAATTGAAGGACATTTACATAAAAATAAAAATTCCCAGTTTTCGATACTGAAATATATATTTTGTTTATATAATATATATATATATATATATATATATATATATATATATATATATATATATATATATATATATATATATAAATCAAAACTCTGTTGAGTGCAGGAAGTGAGTTCCTAATTTTATTTTCAACGGTCGCTAACACAGTGGAATTTTCGTCGGTCAGAAATATACTTCTGTATATTTCAGTATCAAAAACTGGGAATTTTTATGTAAATGTCCTTTTATTTTTATTCTAATAGACAAGAAACCAGAGATTGGGTTCTACCGTTTCCTACATTTTTGAAATTGTTGTTCATGTCTCTTTTTACATTTTTACTGTCAATTGAATTGTACCAAATTTACTCAATCTTGACCTCTCGTTCGCAGAAGTGATTCTAGTCGCAAATTTTAATAATTTTTCACCTGTATGTGTGTATTTATATCTGATTCACTGCAACTTTGTAATGCCCTGAGGATGACTTTATAAAAGTCGAAACGTCGGCAACGATATTAGTGGTTTCAGTTCAGTTGTTCATTTAAACATTGAGATCTTATTTGCCTGTTTGCAAATTTGATTGTGTCATAGATTCGAACTCTTGTAAACAATGAAAGTAAATAGTCTTTGGGAAAATTGCTACATGGATGGCTGAATTCTACATTGGAATATTATTTCAGAAATATGTGTCCTACATCAACATGTATGCAGTAATCATCATTAAAATCATCAATCATTAAAATTCGAAACAAAAATATTTTCTAATTGTATTAAATACTTAGAAAAATCATTGGGAGGGACTGTTAAGCCACCAAATATATTTTTACTACCTTTGTAAGCTTTGAGCTCACAAAATGAAGTAGACTTGTCTCTTTCGGATGATGAACAATATTCCAAACAAATATGACAAGAATGTTTGAAGAGACAAGAGACATCTACGTAAAAAATATCCACCAACATAGACCAGTGCATTTCCCTCCTCTGATATCAAATTCCTATAATCGGTTGATTCTATTTTTATAATTGGAGAAATATTTTCTTAATTTTTTTCCTGAAATCTTTCAATATTTTTCAATGACTTCGATGTTATATCAAGCGAAATATCGCTACTGTCTTCCATAAAATTGCTGCCTTCTGTCTCGTGCAAATATCCTATAGCAAAAAGTTTTTTAAATGCTCTGGTAAACTGAATGGCAGTTGGATTTCTAGCGTTTCCACAAGCATTTCTGATTTGACCAAAGTAATTCTCGAGACAATCCTGATTGAGATTACGCGTCGATAAAAATTTATAATTTTCAATTTTCATTATTTTCCAAAAATTCAAAACGGAGGAGATAGTAAGCCTCCAACCAAAAATAAATTCCAGAGAATTCGTAACTTTCTTTCCTCATCAAAAAATGTTCAAATAACTACAAGAATAAAAGTTCAAATAGAATGTTCATTTCGCGCACTCAGTTTAACCGGCCGGAACGATGCGAACTGTTCAATCGGAGACACTCTGTTAAACTGGCTCCCCCGTCAGACGGGCACTGACGACCGACCGGCCAGGCAAGGGACGCGCGAGGACGGACGGTGATGATTTGGGTCGCTGCTGAGAGTGAGCGGACTTATTAGAATATCTATGGACGATGGCTTGGGAGCCGTTTTATCCCAGGTGCAAGGCGGCGAAGAAGCCGTTATTGGCTATTTCAGCAGAACATTGGGGAAGACAGAAAAGAACTCCTTGCAGTTGTCAAAGCCGTGGAACACTACCATTCACTCCTTCACGGCCGGAAGTTCCTGGTTAGAATCGACCACTCAGTTTTGCAGTGGCTCTTCATCAAGACCCCTGATGGACAGGTCGCACGATGGCTAGAGAAACTGCGAATATACGACTTGAAGATACGCCACCGCAAAGGAAGAAGTCATGGAAACGCAGACAGTCTCTTAAGAAGACTTTTCCTGGAGAGGGTATGCAAGTTTTGCCAGCGCCAGGAGACACATGGCCCACACATAACGAGGAAAGTTTGTCCAACGACCCAATAGACGCCAAAATAGTTCCGCCGACAGAAAGGCTGCAACAAGTCACGACGGCTACCAACAAAAAAATGGCCTGGCAAAGGATACGGTAAGGGATGCACAAACAAGACCCGGACCTGAAGGTAATCCGAAAGTGGATCCACAGAGGAGCAAGACGGCAGTGGCAGGAAATAGAATAGGATACGGGCCTCAATGGGACTCGCTGAGTCTCCGAGATGACTTAATCACTCGAAAATGGAAAGTCCCTGATAGAAAACTGGTCGGTTATCAAACGATTCTCCCTAGTGCATGTGCATGCGTACCAGACGGGCTTGAAGAACTCCACGACAGCCGCTGTGGAGGACACTTCGGGGTAAACAGAACACTGGCTAGAGTATGAGAGACGTTCTACTGAGTGAACTGTCGCCAAGATGTGGAAGAATGGTGCAAACAATGCGACATGTGCTCCGTTAGGAAAGGCCTCAAAACAAAGCCAAGGGGAAAATTGAAGCAGTACCTCTCATGTGTCCATTCAAAAGGATCGCAGTGGACATACTAGAACCATTTCCCTAGACAACTTGTGGAAATAAGTACCTGATGGTCGTATTGGACTAGAAAAGCACAGAAGTCGTAGCTGTACCCAACCAAGAAGCGAAAACGGTTGCTGAAGCTCGTCTTCAGAATGATATCTCCAGACATAGGGTACCTTTAGATATCCACTCGGATCAGGGCTGTTACTTTGAATCGGATATTTGGAGGGAGATTATGGGCCTACTAGGGATGAAAAAAACCCAGGACAACAGTTTTTCGTCCCCCGTCAGATGGAATGGTAGAGAGACACAACCGAACTATCAACAATTACCTGTCAATGTTTGTGTCCGAAAACCAAAAGGATTGGGACAGGCTGGTACCTCTGTTTGTTGTTTTGTTTGGGGTACCGCCATTCTCAACATGAAGCTACCGGGTACACACCCACCATGCTGCTAACTCGTAGGGAGTTGAAAGATTTTCCTCCGCAAATAGTCAGCAAATGATTAGAAGAATCTAATGGTCTATTCAAAATTATGAAAAACTCCATAATAAAAAAGATATATTGCTAACTTGACGTCAAGTCAACGTGACATCATATATTTTTCTAAACAAAAAGAAAATGAAAGATTTGCCTCAACTAATAAGCGAATAATTAGAGGAATCTGACGGTCTAGTTAAAATTATAAAAAACTCCAGAGTAAAAAAATTATATTGTTATCATGACGTAAAGTTAGCAAAACATAATGCATTCTTTTGAAAGAAGGAGCGGAAAAATATTCTCTTATGCAACTAATTAGCACCAAATTATGTCGTTACTAGTTTTCCATATTCCTAGAAGTGTCTCGCTTACTTGATATACATTGAAGTCATGACTTTTCTGTGCACAGACAATATGAGAAATCAAGTGTGAAATACATTTCCAAAGCTAAGGACATGTTCCGAATATTAATGAAAAAATACCATATGTTATGTATATACTGACTAACGGGGTACTGAAATTGAAAAATAATCAATTCCAGAACTTCTATCCAATTTATAATTTTTTATTCAAATCATAGGTAGATATCATCCTGTTTGGAAATCTGACAATTTTTTTAAAGCTGTATGGATTTTATATGAACATTCAGTGGTGGGAACAGGCCCTGATCAAGAGTTCTGACCGCCCTAGGCTAATTATTCTGAGGACGCGTGTGTTACGGTTGGCCTAAAAGGTAGTATATTAGTTTTGACTTTGTTTACTAGTGTAAAAATTTTAACATAAAAAATAAAGTTTTTCTCTTTTAAATATATTCTGGAAGAATGAAAAAAAGGGGGAACCAACACGTTTAAAAAATACCAATATCAAGGTGAATTTTTACGTATAAAAATAGGGTTCTATTGAGGGATAATTTTTCCTTTATCGCCTCCCAAATGGAGAAGGGGGTAACCGCATGATTTTTCGACATTGAAAAATAGAAAAAAATTTGTCATCAGAAAGTAAAGAAAAAATATTGAAATGTTTCAGTAACATTTTTTCGAAAAACGACTCCTTATGACAAAGAATTTTAAAAAATCGAAAACAGGACGCCAACATCATCTGTCACATATTGCCCAGGTTATAGCTGAGGTGAAAAATCGTCAAAATCCAATAAATTATACTACAAAAAAGTCTTTCCCAGCGCTTTCAGTTTAAGTGTTTTGTCTTGGTCTAGTTGAAATATGTAGGGTAGATGTAATGATGCTAGATTAATAGTGCATGCCAAGTCAAGATTTCAGCGCGCCCCCCTTCTTCTCGATCCTCGGGCCTCGACCCAAAAAATGGAAAGAAAACTTTACCTTGTAATTATAGACCAATTGCATTTTTTTCCATCATTTCCCAAGTCATGGAAAAAACAATAAATAAGAAAGTTATCAAATATCTGGAGAAGTTATGAATAATTAATGATCGACACATATTTGGCAGTATTCCACCGAAAAATTCGGAGAAACTTTAGCTGTTGCACTCGACATTTCAGAAACGTTTGATAGAGTTTGGCATCAGGGTCTCCAATTTAAACTGCCGTCTTATGGTTAGCCTCCTCATTTGTGTGCTTTATTGAAGAGTTTCTTGTTTGATAGGTCTCTACATGTGGTTTTTGATGGAGGATCGTCTGATATTCTCTCAATATAAATGCAGGTGTTCTACAAGATTCAGTTCTGGCGCTCACTTTGTTTTTGCTTCATATCAATGATTTGCTGGAGAACACATCTGGTTCAGTGCAGAGTCCCCTTACCAGCACAAGAAACAAAAATTCAGAAGCATTATATTCAATAGAATTAACGACGACTTGGCCAAAATAATAGAATGGGAAGACATCAACTTGGTGGAATTTAGTACTAAGAAAACCCAGACATGTCTCTTCTCAGAGAAAGCCAATCTATATTCAGAAAGCTGAAGGTGCTTCCCAGAATCTTGGGTTTCTATTTTGTGCAAAGAAATACTTCTTTTCTCGTCAGCATCTAATGGTCACGGCCTGTCTTGGAATATAATTTTCATGTGTTGAACTTGGGAGAAAAATATTCATTAAAGTTTCTTGATTTTATTCAGAGAAATGCAATCCTATTTGTTGGTGATTCTTCGCTAACAGACTCACTCACTTTGTTGTAGCATCGTAGAAGGGTCGGAGACTTGTCTGTCTTCTATAGATATTTTCGCGGTCGGTGCTCTTCTGAATTGTCGTCAATCGTTCCACCCTTGGCAGCATCAACACGGATGGCCCGACAAATGTTGAACTCCCACCCCTTTGTTGTGGGTATGGAAACCTGTCAAACCTCTCAGGGATTTTTTTTCAATAGAAAAGCTGAACTTTGGGACTACTTGCCAAGGGAAGTTTTTCCTAAGGCTCACAAACTTCATAAATGTAAAGTGAATGATAATTCGAATATTCTGTTCCTTGATTCACGCGGTGTTTTTTGAACATTACAGGGCTCCCCTTTGGTGTGAAGCTGTACATCCAATGGAGCTATAACTAGCAATGGAATCCCGGTACAAGTCATTCACCGTTTTCAGATAGATTTGCCACTATATAGGCAGATCAAATTAATCCCCAATATATATATATATATATATATATATATATATATATGTGTGTGTGTGTGTTGAATTCCTTCAGCAATGAGTCCCTACATCGTACCTCAACAGCGGGATCAGTTTTTTCGGACCAGTCAAACCTAGAACGTGGCACAGTCTGTGGAAAATTTGTCCAAAAGATCTGTAATTGTTGCCTGTTCTATATCTACAGATATTGTTGAGATACATCATTCTACCAACGTCATAGTGGAACGAGATTCCTTCAGTTTCTTTCTCATTATGACGATTGATGATTTTCATTAGGAATATAATTTTGATTCATTTTGAATTCCTTTCAAAATGAAATCATCTAGATATCTATTTTCTCTCTTCTTTGTTGGCTCCTGTACCATAAAAAATGTTTGAAAACAAATATACAAAAATAAAATGATGATGTAATGCTATTAGAAATATTCGAGGAGAGATTGTCGATGAATACAATGTCCCTACCCTACCCCGAGAGATATTCGTGTATAGATTCAATCTTTATTAATAATCGAATAAATCACCAAGTCATTTACCAACTTCAAAACAGACATAAATTGCAAGGCCATTGACAAGGACACAACTGTGTCATTCTCACCTGTACTAGAAAACTCATCGGGAGTTTTTCCTCCTGCCATCAGCCATTTGCACCAATCTATGGTCTCCCATTCGTCTATGGCCTTTTGCGGGTTCAGAAGGCTGTCCAGGACCTCCTTCAGATGTTGTGGATTTCTACCATTGGAGCAGTCAGCTTGAATATATGCGGCAGTGGCCCGTTTACCTTTGGACATCAACACTTTAGCCTCAAAACTAGATGTTGAGGCCATTGTTAGGTCTAAAATGTCATGTCATGTGAAAATTTCACTGAAAATCTTTCAAAATGACGTACGAAAAAAAATAAACTTCACAACCACAACACGCTGGATCACTTGGCGACTACAACAAAGCTATTCACCTGAAAACCCCATAAATATGATATATTGTATTATAAATCACAAAAAAACTTGATAATAGTATTTATATGTATCAGGTCACTTCATTAAATTCCCCTGCATAAAAGATTTTTGAAAAACAACCGAAAAATACTATCGTCTTCTCAACAAAATCCACATAAACTAATTGCTAATAGCCAACTATCCTTTTCTCAAGATGAAACCTCTATCTTCTATCTTGTCACTGAAAATATAAGACATCATCGAAGCTTTTATGCGAGAATAGACCCTATTGAACCATTTCTTAAGATAAAATAAATAAAATAAAAAGCATATAGCCAGCCAAAATAAAGAGGTCTGTAAATGAACGTCAATTTTGTTTTGAATTCGACAACCAGAGGTCTCTCACCAACAAAACATAGCCAAGTTAGCCAATAAAAAAAAAACAGAGCCTCTATCGGGAAATATTTAAACTATTTCATCACGTAAAACAAAAACAAACTTCTGAATGTGAAATTATGGTACACTTCTCTAACACATTCACACACTGATTAGTCTACACATTTGTTTTACACAGAACTGTGCCAGAATTCGAAAAACACAAGGTACAATTCAAAATACAACGTAAACAGTAGTAAACATATGTTTTTGACAGATTACGATCAGCTGATTACGGTTTGTTGCCGCCATTTTCGAACAGACATCAGCATCGTCATCGGTAGAAATTCTTCCCAATTCCTCAATTTCAGATAGATTTGAGAAAACAAGTTTAGTCGAAATAACCAAAACAATGTCATCAAAGCCTGTATTTCTTTATGAATCAGGTGAATTTTCTCTAGTACAGAACACAGAGAAAAAAATTTAGAAATGTAACGCCACCTTCCCGCCTAAAATTTGGAAGCTTGAGGTCGACGACCACTGAAGGCACTGAGGGCGACTATTGCTATTTTGTTCTTTTTTCCAGTTAGGACTTTGAAGTGAAGTAATCGCAAACTTCTATGATGGTGTCAACACTGCCAGTGCCCAAAGGTGTTCTCTGGCGCTCATGTATTTGAAACGTTTTCGTCTGTCTTCTTCTCTGTCACTAACGGCTAGCAGGGGCAGTAAGAGAGAGATGGAGCGACGAATACCTTTTAAATTTTAAATGCAAGAGCGCCAGAAAATGCCTCAAGCCCGTGTGAAATCAAGATCACTCAAGCGTTCATATATAGGAAAGTTACGAAATGTCACGAGTTTATTGGCGAAGGGTACCTGAGGCTGGGGACAAGGTTCGGGGAAATCGAGGTTGGCAATTCTGGGGTGAATTCTCTAAAAAATAACCCCATAGAACCAAAGATAAACAGAAAAAGTGCAAAGAAATTGTCACAGAACACACAAACATATATGTTTTATGTGGCTGATTACTGATTGTCTCTGGTCTCTCGGTGTTTTTGTGGTAAAAATAAAAGATTTGTTGCGTTGTCACAGCCCACAGTATACCTGCGTTGCGATTTGTATTCTGTCTTGTCTTTGTGGAGTTTAAGGAGAATCAGTTTTTAGGTATTTCAAGTCGTTTGTTCAATTTTCATTAGTGTATGGAGTTTCTTTGAGTAATATTTTACTAACTTTAAAGTGTTTCTATACGATAAGTTCAATGAGGTTAAGGTGAAATTCCACTACTGATATGCAAGTGAATTTCAGTTTCTGGTATCTGATTGGTAGATAACAATAAATACCAGAAAAAAATTACCTGCTTTCCTAATAAGCAGGGCTATTCACTAAGCAGAGTTGTTATATATAGCGACTAAAAATTGTCGTTATGTTCAAGGTCAGCTGCTAAGCGCGAAATTGGTATTCACTTTTCGAGTTAAGTTGCTACTATAATGACCAGTTGCTGTGAGTAGTGGTTCACAGGCAACTGCTTTAGATATCTTGTTAAGGAAAAACAGCTTACCACCGTCATTATGGCAAGTTATTATCAGAGTTGCTACGACGGTTAGCAACTGCGATAACCACTTTACTTAGTGAATAGCCCTGAAGATCTATGAATATTCGAGTACATTGAAAATCTTACTCTATGGTGTTCAATACCGAATGTCCGTTGACTAAAAGTGTGGATATACTCTTCGTATTTGTGTTTGACAGATCGATCTCGATATATGTGAAAATTGAAAACGAAAGCAAATGAAGAAATGATGAATGTGTATGGTTGGTGAAAGTTCGAAAGGAATACCTTTGTTTAAAAAAAATTGGGATTGTTCCTAGTGCAGCAAGAAGTAGTTGAAAATTTTGCCGAACCCCCTGCTATTCCAACCAGATCTTCAACGAGCCCAACATCCATGGACTTGGGACCGCCGGCTTTACGTCCTCTCCGAAGGACGGCATATCCTCAATATATCTTGTGCTCATTCATATATTACCTGCGAGCTATTATATGCTATTTTGCTACAGCTGTACGGGCTTGCGACACGGTATTTCCTTGCATGGTATGTCGGATAGTTGGAATATACTTTTAACTTTAGGTGTTTTCTGGCGGTCTTGCATTCAAAACGTATTCGTGTCTCCTCCATCTCTCTCACTAGGTAACTGGCACTCAGTGAACTGTATACTAAATAGTATAGAGTTCACTGCTGGCACTACTGGCAGCATAGACATATATAATATATAGATAATGAACTCAAATAGCCGAAATAAAACAACATGGCGTCAAACAATATGGCCGTTTTTTAATACTTTCCCATCTGCTAGATGGCGCTGAAATCGAATATTGGAGACGTTGACATGTGTCAATCGTCAAAGAAGAAAAGTCACCATAGCCGTGTTCCGTTTCCCTGTGTTAACCAGACCGTTTCTTTCTCTCTCTATCATATTGGCGAGGTCCATTCAAGAAAGAGAGAACCGCTCTGGCTAGCCAGACAAAAAACATAATTATTTTTTATGTTGGCATGCATGATGCATAGCCGTTGTTTACATAGGTTTTTGGTTTACATAAATAGGATCAATTTCTTTTATTCATTTTCTTTTAGTCATTTGTATTTGAAATTTGAAGCTTGCTTACTCATACAATAGCGATAATTGTTCGTTTCCGTTAACCAGCTGACGAACGTCAACCCTCAGAAGTCGAAACTTGTGCGAGCAATGGATCAACGAGGCCTTACCTTTTAACGTGCGATTACCCATAATAGTGAAAAAATTTCTGAGTTGTGTTTTCGACCATTTTATTTATTTCCGAAGTGAAATCATTGGAAGGATATCGTTATTTCATCATTAATCATTATACATTCAGGATTGACATGGTGAGGATATATTGTTCTGTGGCTGATTGCTGGGAACCAAGTGGAGGTATGTTATCCAAACATCGGTTCCCGAATCCTAAAAAATATGAAGATTTGTTCAACAAATGGGTTACCATTTGTGCAAATAAAAAGCTCTACGAGAATGGTGTGACACCCGAGAGAATATATCAGAACTGCAGGGTATGCTCAAAGCATTTCTCAATTTCTGATTGCGCTAGAAATAATGTTTTGAAGAAAGGAGCTCTGCCAAGTAAATATGTTCCCATGAAGATCATAGGTAAGATTATCGAATGAAGAATATATCGTCTATATGTGAACTTCTCAATAAATCCAAATAATAAACAAATATCAATTTTTACCCATTTTTTTATAGAGACCACTGGAAACGTCGATGAAGAAAGCTACGAAATTCAGAATCATACATATGCTAAGACACAAATAGCCAATAACTTCATTGATGAACAAGCACAAGTTCCTGTTGGTACCATTACTGGTGAACAAAGAAATGACTTGTGGGAACATACCTATTCGAAGACCCAAAATGCCATCATTAGTGAAATTTCTGATTCCAATACTGGTGAAGAAGAACATGGCTCGTGGGATCATACGTATACAAAAAACCAAAATGCCTACAACGATGCAAGTCATATTGATGGCAGTGGGAATCTAACCGAACAGTCAGATGTTGTTTCAGAAGATCATTCTATCATGAACCATAATGGAGGTGATTATACTTCTCATGCTATTCTTTATATAACAATTGTAGCTTTCTTTTTGGGAGTTTCAAGCCCCGGGGCAGCTAATTTCAGCTTTACCATTGGTTGAAAAATGACATGTGTCAAATTCCACCAATAGTGAAGCTAGAATTAGCTGCCCCGGGGCTTGAAACACTCAAAAAGAAAGCAGCAAATAAAGCTTTGTGAATGGAAGTGAAGCAAAGGTGTTCGAATCTACCTAAAATAACTTAATTAGCTCTGAAAATATACAGAATTTTTTGGAACACTCTATAGGCAGGTCTTGTTATATACACTGCAACTTTGTGTTATATAAATCTAGCCCCCATTTGTTTCATTTGCTTGCATAACTGTTTCACGTTTCACTTGGAGTTTCACTACTTGAATTTTCAGGAACAGGGTTGTTGGCTGAAGTAAATGTTGCTAGGTGCGAGCAACTCACACCCAAGGCAAAACATTTCTACAGAAAGGCTTCCTATTTCAAAAGAAGAGCTATAGCTGCAAAAAAATCAAAACTGTCTTTGAAAAAACGTTTGCAGGAAGCAGATAAGTTCACCAAATCTGAAATGTTTGATAAGGTGAGTTCCTATTGAATAACTGTCATGAGCTTTTAACCAACCTGTCAAATTTTTATTTTTGTTAATATTCTGTATGTTTCTCTTGTTTGATAGGTAACATCTTGTATGGATCAAATAAAAACAAGATTCATGAAAATGCAATTGGATAATTGTATTAAGAAGCCAAAGGGAAGAAGGTATACTCTGGAAGACAAAGTACTAGCTCTTGCAATGTACAAACAATGCGGTAATGGATATAAATTGATGTCAAAAATTTTTGCACTTCAGTCTCGCAATACAATAATGAGACTATTGAATAGAATACCTCTTCAGCCAGGATATTGTGAATCTGTATTTGATGTTATCAGGGTGGAAGCCAATCTGTTCAAGGATCCTAGAAAGAAATATTGTTTTTTAATATTTGATGAAATGAGTATCAAACCTGGCTTAAACTGGAATTATTGTACTGGAAACGTTGAAGGACTTAAAGACTTTGGTTACAAGAGAACAAATCATATTGCTGACCACGCCCAGGTACTTTGATATATTTACGTCTAGATTCTGTAATATGTTTCATGTGTTTGCAGGTTTTTATGTTGAGGGGAATAATGAAGAATTGGAAGCAGCCAATTTTTTATAATTTCACTGGAGGAGCAACAAAATTGCATGATATTGCAAGAATTATTAAGCTAATTATCAGAAAGTGTACAGAAGCTGGTCTCAAAGTAGTTGCTACTATATGTGATCAGGGTAGTAATAATGTAAAGGCTATCAAAACTCTTATTAATGATACAAAGGCTAAATATCTGAGGCAAAATCTCACAGTTCTCGATAAAAATGAATGTTTTGAGGTTGGAAATCAGAAAATTGTTCCATTATTTGATGTTCCACATTTGATCAAAGGAATAAGGAACAACTTCATGAAATTCTGTATCGAAGGCAAGCAGATGATAGGAAAGTGGGAACATGTAATGAAGGCATATAAAATGGATTCATTTCTAGGCAGTTTGAGATTGATGCCTAAGTTGACTGATAGGCATGTCAATCCTATTGGATCCAATAAAATGAAAGTTTCTTTGTGTCATGAGTCGTACCGTAGCAGTTGCTATAAATGTGATGTCAAGCCAAGGTGAGTCAAAATTATTCATTAATAACATTTGATATTAGATTATTCATTATCTGTAGTTATTCTTATGTTTTCAGGAAAGGAAGTCCAGAGTGAAGAAGGTAATCTCAAAATGGATGAATCAGGAAAAAAAATGCAACATTTCTGGAATTCATTGATGACTTGTTTGATAGTGTCAATGGCTCGTCAAAAAACTATGACAACTTCAAACCTCTGATTACTCGGTAATTTTCTTAGTTATATCTCTGCAGACATACACATAGGCACAATTGGCCCATTTATACCTGTATGGTGTAGTTTCCTCTTATTTTCAGATACAGTACAATCACCTAAAAATTGGATTTTTCTTTCAGTTTGTTCTAGAATAATTTTATCTCTACTATTAGTTCATATTATGAAACTTTTTCCTGTAGAAAGTCAAATCCGGACTATATATAAGACTAGTTTTTGTATAAACTGTAAATTCACACTTTATTAAGAAAATTATGTTTGTTATATTCATCTCTGATTCAGATTCATGTTCTTTGTTTTTAATCAACTAACATTTATAGCAGTTACAAGTTTTATACTTTCGTAGTACAACTAATCTTTTGTCTGACATGAAAAATAAAAATCGTTTTCAATCAGTTTTTTTTAATTTTTTTCAAACACCAACAAAAAATGAAAAATTAGTGGCATATATTGAACAGACCTCAACTGCATAGTCCTATCAGCTCTGGCCATCTGAATAAAAAGAAGAAGAGATATTGTAGGCTCTTCGTTGAAGAAGAAGAACTAACCTTCTAGTTTCTTCCGTTTTCTAGGTGGCTCTGAAAGACGGTTTCATTCTTTACTATGGGAGTTGACAATCTATCCTATTATATATGTCTATGACTGGCAGTGAGTAACAGAGAAGGAGACAGGCGAGTACGTAATGAATACAAGAGCGCCAGAAAACACTTTTTTGGAGATAACATATGGGCTATTGGTAAGTTCATCATCCAGATACGCCTCTATCGGAAAATATTTGAACTATTTCATCACGTACGTATAGTATAGAGTTCACTGCTGGCACTACTGGCAGTGAGTAACAGCATTGTATTTAGATTACATAGTAGGCTCACCTTATGGACTTATCATTGGAGGACGATGGAGGCGAAATGTAGTTGGCAGCACCATCGAATGGATGCAGACGTTTATTAAGGTTGAAAATCGCTTGTTTTCGTTACACCCGACAGACTGGATTGTAACAGGACCGGCATCGGCTATTTCGTAGCTTTACCGTACCTTTCACTTGGATTATATTCATATATTTGTTGTGTTTAATATCATTATTGTTCACAATTTACGAATAGTTGATATTTATATGAAGTTTATTCACTTGGTTTTATTTATCAGAGAGCTACAGTATTGATTGACACCAATTTTCGGGTGTAGCTAAATTGCAGGTCAGCAAATGATCCCCGAGTTATTTTTGAATTACACAGAGGTGAAACTCGAACAAAAACCTGCCCCAGTGGAGAAAAAAAATCAACCCCTCACCCCCTTCTTTCGAAAATGAGAAAAAAAACTTTCGATGGCGAATCAACCTTATTGTAGGTTGTATTATACAGAGGTGAAACTCCACAAAATCTATTTTTATTTCAAATATCCGAGAGAACGGGGGTGATTGGTTTGATTTTTGTAACAAAAAATTAATACATAAGGTCTAGTTTCTGTAAGAATTTTTGCCGACTGCAAGTTTGTTGTTTGAATTCCGAGAAAACAACGTTAATTCTTCATTAAAAGCTTCCGTCCATGGTAATATTACCAATAAATGCCTATACTTCAAACAATCAAAAACTGAACATAAACTTCTTTGACATCCCAACCCCCTGGAATGGTAATCTACCAAAGAGTAGAAAAATCACCTCCATTTGCTCATATCATTACTTTGAGTAAACGAAATTATTTTCCGGACCTTTTGAAGGCGGTACTAGAATTATTCAGGTTCAAATAGCATCTGAACAGTTGAAAATTTTGTGAAACATACAAATAGTGTGCTTACCAATTGCGGAATCCAAGTTTGTGTGAAAACTCCAACTCAACTGATGAAGAATTTCACAAAAATCTGCATGAAAGAGTTTAGCGATAATATCGAACAATGCATATAACTAAGAAGGTGGTCAAGGGTTTAGAAAAAATAACAAAAAAAAAATTGGAAAAGCGACTTCCCAATTGGTGGCACATCAATGAAACCTGTAGAGAACATAGATAGTATATACTGAAATTATTATTAAGAACAGTAATTTATAAGTATTGTAAGACTGTTTCGGAATCAATGAGAACTCGAATAGGTACTAACAATGTAAAATTATCAATCTTACAGCATAGTTGAATTTCTATTAATTTTTTTTATTATAAATGGATGTCTTTAAACCCTCCTCTATATGCACGCTTCGGTCACCTATGCTTTCGCTCCGAGCACTCTATCTCTTCGATTCATTATAAACGACAGCTTGGGGCCAAGTTAGCGCTCAGAGCTCACAATAAATGACCTCAGGTAGAATTGTTCAATACACCTCAGGTCACGTGATCAAAAATCCTGATCCGAGATGTGATTGAAAAACTGAACTACAACATTTGTGTTCGGTATGTACTGATCTGTCAGGACTTCTGTTCGCTTACACCATAACGTGTTTGACAACTGTTGTTTATGAAACTTTAAGGTGAAACACGATCAATTTTAATTTGAATAAACAGTGTTCATAGTACATTCGCTTGAAAAAGATACAGTGTATCGAAACATGTCGCGAAGACATTACATTATGTGGAAATTGAATCGTGTTTCACCTTATAGTCTCACAACTATGGTTTCCTCCAAGTAACCGCCATCTCAATAAAAAATAAAACTGTTTTTTATGCATTACTTACATTCCAATATTCAACTACATACAATATGGATCTATTTACTCTAAATTATATTACTTAAATGGCCGACTTGGTGAAAATACATAAAAATTTAATTGAAAATCGATTGTGTGATTTCCACTAGAAAGTTTGCCAAACCGCTTCACGTGTTTCACTATAGAATAGCTTCTGTAGGCCTGAAAACGCTATTGTGTAGTAAAGCACGTGTAGCGGTTTGGTAAACTGTCTAGTGGAAATCGCACAATAAAGTGTTTTTTTGATAACGTCAATTATATTATTAGTTTTGTCTAAATCACTGAATTATTCAGGTCAGATATTTTTCATACGTATTTGTAGAAATATTCATGAATTAACACTCCACTTCAATGTTACGAATATGATTACACTATTTCAAGCGAAGAGTACTCATAGTTTATCAGTCAACTTTTTTGAATTAATTTGCTTCCAATTTTTTCAATACGGGCCTGTCTCGACTCCACGTGCCGGTCAAAAAGATCGCTGTAGCGATGATATTTCTATCCAACGGTAAATACATTAGCGTTAGCCTACTAGGTAGTCTATATACAATGGTAACAGAGAAGGAGACAGGCGAGTACGTAATGAATACAAGAGCGCCAGAAAACACTTTTTTGGAGATAACATATTGGCTATTGGTAAGTTCATCATCCAGATACGCCTCTATCGGAAAATATTTGAACTATTTCATCACGTAAAACAGAAACAAACTTCTGAATGTGAAATCATGGTACACTTCTCTAAACACATTCACACACTGATCAGTCTACACATTTGTTTTACACAGAACTTTGGCAAATTCGAAAAACACAAGGTACAATACAAAATACAACGTAAACGATAGTAAACATATGTTTTTGACAGATAACGATCAGCTGATTACGGTTTGTTGACGACATTTTTGAACAGACATCAGCGTCCTCATCGGTAGGAATTCTTCCCAATTGACTATTTCTATCTTTTTTCAACAATCCATTGGGCGCGTTCAGCCACGCTAGCGCAAAGTTAGCGCTGGCAGCAGCGCTCTATGAAAGCGCTAGAAGGTGGCTGAACGTCTTGCTTTGATGCTCTCTGACAAACAGATAAACAAACACATCACATAACCTTCAAATTATATTTTCTGAATATAAGGCGCCTTGAAGGAAAACCTTATAAGTTACTTAATCTTAGAAGAGCTTGCGGATGATAATAATATTGTGGAATTGATTCCACCTGTATTTGAAAGACAAGAAAATTTTGAAATATTAGCATTAGGAAAAGCAGAAAATCCTGTCAGAAATTTAAATTATTTCTAGGAAGAGTATTTCCAAGATACCCACCGCAAGACTTTTGTGAACATTTTAGAATGTCAAGAAATGTTATGGAAGTAAATAACGAACAATTAAACAGAAGCAGAAAGTATACATCCGAATTAATATTCATTCTAAGTAGGTATAGGAAAATATTGTTGCTATATTTCCACATATTATTTTTCCGTCAACATTGAATTCTACGGTTGTATAACTATTCTCCGCCATAATTAATCCTCAGACACTAATAAAACCCAAATACAAAAATTGAACTCAGGTTAGGTTTAGGTTAGAATTGTTGGTCGTCGTTGACATATGGAACCGCTGACCAACTTAGCGAAAAATAAATTCGCTGGAAAAAATGGCGACCGCTAGAGCTAGCGCTGTCACTTAGCGATCAAATTCGTCCTCCGCTTACTTAGCGCTTGCCTAGCGCTAGCGCGGCTGAACGCGCCCATTTGAAGGCTGAAGGAGGAAAATTGACAAGTACTGTCAACTGTCAGAAATTATAAGAGTGCCACAGAAATATTTCTGTGAAGAGTGCTCACTGGCCTCACTGCTCACTGATAAATGGAATTTATAAATTTTTTACTGTTGACTGTTGATGTGTTGACATTATAGTCATATTTTTTTTCGACCAGCAACTTTTCACACTTCACAAGAAACATTCATTGGCGATTTGGGAAGTGTTTTCGTTTTAAATTCTTCAGAATGCCAGAAATAACACCTAGGAATATTATTGAAAAGTTTTTTTTGACGGTAGGGGAAATTTTGGATGCCCCTACAGCTTGGGTCAGAGGTAATTCCCTTTAATTTCCTTTCTCAAGCTCTTAAGAATAATTCCTGTTATCCAATCTGACATGAAAAACTGCGAACGTTTATTCCACAGAAACATTAGTGGAGCCCAATCAGAAAAGCTATCCATGGTACCATCAAAAGTTTCGTAGGGTTCCGACCATTGATGAGTGCTATACTAATGATGCAGTTTGCATATATGAAGCCAATCAACAGTATAGAAGAGACAAGTGAGAATAATGATTTCATATTCGAATTAAAAACTTGTTATGTAATATTTTCAGGTTGGTCGATTCTCAAATTTTGAGCATTCTAAGAGAAAGATTTGAGGCTTGCTCGATGTATGAAGCCCCAGACCACCTAGAAAAATGTACCCCACTTTTCAGGCAATATGAGGAAGCAACAACCAATTGGTTTATCAAGTGTGAGTTTAAATTTCCATTTTATTGTAATCTTTTTTTTAAAGTCTGAGAAACAAATTTTCTGAAAAATATTTCACAACGGATTTATGCAGCAGATTTAAGTAATAAGCTATAAGAAGTTCAACCTTCACTTTTCAATGGGAACATTTATGCACTTATCATAAGTGTTTTGGGTAATTTCCATCTCTTATTACTTGAAGTTTATTACTTATTACTTGAATCTGTTGCATAAATCCGGTGATAGTTTTTTGGGTTGCTAACCAGCACAATCTCGAAAAAAGAATTTATATTGGTATTGTCATAAGTGTAGGAGGGCAGATTTCTATTCTACCCTAAAAAGTTGCGTTAAACAAAAACAGTTCCTTCTTAATAAAAGACATACTATTTGTATAACATAAATTTAACTATCACATAAGGTTTGGAAACTAATTCTGTTTTAGTTTAAAAACTCATTCACGAGTACTTTTGGCAAATTGTCAAAAAACTGAGTTTGACATAGCACTTTGTCATTTAAGAGGTGTAGCCAGGTGAGATTCAACTAGTTGACATACAACTATCCTCAGACAGCATGATAAAAGCAGATTACTTCAACTTTCGTCTCCTGCTATTATTGCTCTTCCTGCTATCATTTGAGAGTAATGGAATGACAATCAATTGATAGCGGTGATAGGAAACAAAAACTGAAGCAATCTGCTTTTATCATGCTGTCCGAGCATAGTTGCATTTCAAGGAGTTCATTTGATATGAATCGAACCTGGAAGGAACTGCTTTCAGTTAAAGAAGTAACTTATCTGGGTAGATTTGAAATTGTATAGATTCCAATATTAATTTTTTTTTGTGGTAGGGGAACAACCAAAAAAAAAATTGAAAACATTCATCCCCCACAAAATAATGACTTTCAAACAGTACTTGTTTATTGTTTATATTATTAACATTCTAGGATATTTCATGTAACAAAAAACATATATGGATATTATTTTCCTGGAAAAATGATTTGGTGATATGTCATTTGGTAAATTTTAAAATAACTGATAATTTGCAGATGGAGATTTAGGAGCTTATCATAATGCTCAAAGTGCCTACATGAAACAGAAACATAGAATGGTATGGGAAAGAAGACATGGCCCTGTTGGTAGTGGAATGAAGGAGTCAGCCACAGCAGAGTAGTTGAAAAAAATAGAATCTACTGCTTATTGCAGGTTGTGTACATTCATCTTTGTAATCTCTTATTATGGATAATTGTGTATATGAAAGTATTTTCACAATTTTTCAAAGGCTCTGAGATAATGAATGTATGTTATTCTTGCAAGTAGAATGCCCTTTTATCATGAAAGCACTTCTGTAGATGACCTGTTTTGTAATATAGTCGAAAATATGTGTTACCTATACATTTTTCAATTGTATATTTAAATTTCTCTCAACACTGTAGTGATATTCTAGGAATAGAAAGGGATGTATCTTTCAAACTATAAAACAATCTCACTTTGGATTTTCCATCCGGTGGTATCTCACTTAATTAAAAAGCAAAACAAAAAATGTTGCTTGACAAGGTGGGTAATGAAACAAGTGCATAAATCACAAACATTTTTCGGATAATTATTAAATATCATTTGAATGAGTTTTCTGAAAATAGTGATATAAATTAAAGGACATTCAAACCTTCATCCACAAATGAAAAAATGTCCATTGTGCTATGTCCAACTAAAAAGCTCACTTCAAATAGTATTATTAGGAGAAAAAGTGATGGAATGGAACAAAAAGTTTAGCACTGAAAATTTCTCATGTGGTAGGTACCTAAAGAATCGATTATGTTATTAAACCAGCTCGTATTTTTGGAATCTCAATTCAATATCAATATTACCTTCTCAACATTCATGCTGATGATACATTTTAGAAATGATGAAAAATTCACAGCAAGTATAATCAAATATATAGGGTGTCCAGATATGAAATTGACAAAACTTATGGGGAGTGCCATATGATTGCAAAATGACATATACAAATGTCTAAAATCGCTTCGTTACCAACATATTGGATGATTCGTAAATTTAGACAGAAAATTCAATCCATCATATTCATCCATCATACATGAATTACACTGAAACGCCTTAACAAGTAGCCCTTCGAACGAAACCAATATCAGGGCCGGAATATATATTTTTTCATATAAATATGTAATGTATATATATATCAATAAAAAAAGGAAAATTCTTGACTGTTCACCTATTATTGATGAAGACGTTGAGGTTGCAGTCAATAGGAATACTAATGAGAACTCTGCTGTATCGTCAAGCTTTCATTACCTTCCTTTGGCTTTGTCAGGACAATTAATGTGTGATTGATAAAAGATCACCATTAGACGAAAACAAAAATTAACTTTGAATTTAAAAATTGATGTCAGTAGAATCTTAGTTTATTTCACAACGTTCGATCTTATATATTTTATTTTTCCATTTAATTTTATCCAACTTGGCGAGTTCTACACTTATATCTTCATATCACTTTTAAGCCCATTTACTTTGTAAACATTCCTTAGACTGAGAAAAGAAATGAATTTTTGCGAAAGTTCGGATTATCAAAAAATATTGTATATTTTTTGGTAGCGCTTCAGAATACCAAAAGAAAGATGTATTTGTTCCATATTTATGGATGGAAATGCTCAAGACCCGTTCGTGTTGATTTAGGTTTGGGTTGCATGCAACTACCCTTAACCCATTAGATCCCAAGACAATTTTTTTGAAAAAAAGTCTTCTTTTCATGTGAATTCTCTCAATTGTATTATTTAGAACAAAAAACTAAATGTAACTGATATCAAGAAAAGTTCGGTTCCTAACAAAAATTACATGTACTCGAATGAGTACAATGGGTAGTGGTACTATTGAAATAGCCGAATTACTGGAGTACACTTTAATCAAGAAAAATCTGTCACCAGGCATTACAAATGAAATAAAACATAACTCTAAGAGTGGTAATTTCTGAAACAATCCCTTTCAATGCAGAGACTGACTATACATCTCGAACAACTCCTCCTGGCTCTTTGATGACATTGAGTACGCCTCAACTGTTTATCTAACTTTTGTGGGAAATGGCCAACTCCGTCTCTCCTAACACTCATTGGTAGCTGACCAATTGGTCTCAGTTTAGTATACGTCGACTCCACGTTACAAGATAAATAATGACGGACTACCATTCTCTCAAATTCGAGAAGTCCCATCGAATCATCATTCGCAACTTGATAGAGTCTCCATGCATTTACTACAGACATATTTATCATATTAGTGAAGAGAACCCACCACCATATTTTACCGAGTATGGAAATCCTATAGTTATTTACCGCTTGGTCATGCAAATCAACCCCACCCATAAATTTGTTATAATTGTGGAAAATACTTGGAATTGCCGACCAGCGTTTCACATGACGTATAGGTTCCAGTGTGTCATAATTCGAAACCATGGTCACTCTGTTATTGTCCTGCCATCTGATGAATAAGAGGGCTGAATCGCTGTCGTACATGTGCTCAAAGTAGCCCCTCTCCTTTTTTTTAACATTTTACGTTCGAGAGAAGGCATTTTCTAGTTCTGTTGTCCCTAACTGTACTGGTAGCCCGTTGTCCCTTATCTTTTAGTGATTTCAACAGTGTGACTGCTGAAATAGTTATCAAAGAAGGCTATATGATCAGAAGGTATTGCAATTGTTTTCAGAAGATCGAGAACTACTTTCGAACCTAGTGGCAAATCAGAAGGTTCAGTATTTTGAGTGTAGTTCTTCGCACCACAGTAGGTGTCAAACGCATAGCAATAGCCTGAAGAGCTACACAGCATCCAGTTTTTGTACCCGAAACGAACTGGCTTGCCTTTGATATATTGTTTGCTCGAATGGCGACCAAAGAACTTCACCATAGCTTCGTCAATTGATAGATGTTCATCGAAGATACCCCACTGCTGATATTTTTGATTGAGGAGGGAAATCAGAGGACGTAATTTGGCCATTTGGTCTTGTCCATCCAAACTAGTATTATTTGCCAAATGAACGTATTTCTTGATCTCCTGAAACCTGTTACGTGACATGGCATTTTGGATGACTGTTACTCCTAAATCTTCATCGAGACTCCAGTAATTACGTTCACTTGGCAATTCGTGATAGCCAGTTAGAAGAAGAATTCCAACAAAAATTTTCATGTCAGCCTTTGAAACAAAGAAGGCATGGTCATTTTTTTGGCAGGAATATAAATTGGTTTGATGCACCAAAAGCTCGAATACTTGGTCGTCGGAAAGTTTTTCGAAGACTGCTATAGGTTCCAAATTCTCCAAATCATTTTTGACGATACCAGGTCGGTCTGCATATCCCGTTGATGCTTGCATGTCAGTATTCACATAATCCTTAGTCCACTTCGGCTCCAATAGTATTTTCTTTTTGGTACGTTTTGTTTTGGAAGATGTATCATCGAATTCTTCTTCATCCGTCTGCGGATCAACTTCAGGCGGAATAACAACAATATCGACAACATTTTGATTACTTGAAGCAGCAAGACCTTCTAAAGCATTTTGCAAATGGCAATATCTTTGTCTTCCATAAAAGTTGCGAGGGGGTATTTCGGTAAATTCAGGAGGATCCATGAATATCTATGAAAGAGACAAAATGCATAGAATATAGCTAACGAAAATGTCAATGGATTGCTGAAACCCATTGTACCCAAATGAGTACACCAACAATTATCAACTTACCAGTTCCAAAGTTCCTAAAAGTTCTCCGAAAATCAGTTTTCAAACACACCTCTATACACCCAACAATAAGTTCTTATGCAGAAAACGGGGTTCAAGTACCACAATCTGATGTTTTTATTATATTCACCAAATATATGCACTGGCTCAGTAACCAACTACGTACAACTGTTGACAGAATTGCTCATTACCTCAAAAATAGAAAACTATCACTTGATTTCTCTTTATGATACTATAGAAAACAGTACGATCGCTCAGTCATGAAGTTCAAAATTCTGAAATATTTCGATAGGTAGAGACACTATGCCGATTTCACCAGTGTACTCGAATGAGTACAGTGGGAGATAATGGGTTAATCAGAAGACTTGTTTCCTGTTGTTTGCATGAACTGGAACTCTCTACAGTATTGCTTCCTATTTATTTCATAGTTCAGAAAATGAAGCTGAAAAAATGGTAAAACCTCGCAATTTTTTCGTCCAGCACCGATTTGTACAAAAATTTGGGATTAGGCTTATTAGACCCTCTAGTTCATTTTCTATATTGTGCCGTTGTACGCTTTTTGTTTTTCAGAGGTGAAAACTACCCCTTATTGTCAAAAATTATAACATAACATTAAAAACCTAAATATGGGTAAAAATAGTTAAATAATGATTCAAAGATTGAAGACTTTCACGGCCGGCAACTAATGAATTGTTAGGTGCTTCCGGGCTTCTGAGCCGTGGACAACAGGTTTTAAGGCCTGACGTTTCGTCTGCATCTGCGGCAGACATTTTCAAAGGCGATGCGGCAATGGTCGAAGTATCCTTCTCTGCTGCGAGGCTTTGATCTGATGTGGTTCAGATGATGAGTCACTCTTTATCGAATCTGGGTTCGGACGGTTGATTGATCCTAATCGATTATTCGAAAGAGTTTTTTCTCTCATTGGGAGGGTTCGTGCATTTTGAACTGCTGGCATCCATGTTCTATGAATATTCAGGCTCTCTTCTTTGCGGTTGAAGTTGTTTTTATGTTTATGAATTTCTATGGCCTCCCTATAGAGCCTGGGGTAATAGCTCCTACTACACTCCTTCGCCTTTGAAAATGTCTGCCGCAGATGCAGACGAAACGCCAGGCCTTAAAACCTGTTGTCCACGGCTCAGAAGCCCGGAAGCACCTAACAATTCATAAATAATGATTGTTTCATGCTTTAAGATACAATTTCATAATCTCTCCACCTACCCTTGAAAAAATTTGAAATTTTTATTATATGTCTTCGAACTTTAGAATACACTGGGAAGAAATCAACGAAATATACACTCACACACGCGAGTAGATATTTCTTCTTCTCTTGTCTTCCAATATGAATGGAAAAAGTGGAACATATAACGTATAACGGCCGAATACACCGTTTATGTAGATTACTAGGCTCCGAAGCGGATAATTCAAATTTTTCAAAAAAAAAATCGGTTTTTTAAGTACAGATCCTTGATTTTAGGTGATAGAAAATTTGTTTCAGAAACGATTTTGTAGGGCTTTCCAAGAGCTATGAGACTATGTGAATAAAATTACTTAAGATCCCTTAACTTTTAAATGGGGAGAGTTTAAAGCGCTTGACTAAGGTGATGTTCGATCGTAAGTGTAGGTGTTAAACGGCTGTATCTCGCCGAATATTCACGTTACGAAAAATTTACAAACAGGAACATTTTTGTCATCAAAAAAGCTACAAATTAGTACCCTATCGTTTATTCGCAACTTTAGTATTTTGGGAGATATTTTTAAGATAAGGGTTAAAAACACTAAATTGAAAAAAATCGTTTTCTCTTTAAACTTCAATTTTTCTAAAATAAGGCATTTTAAATTGGTCAAGCTTCGTGGGTGTATCAATAGTACATATATAAGAGAATCACAGAAGGGTGGCGATCAATTTTAGTTAGGGGGTACTTTGGGGGTTGTTTTCACAGATTTTTTTCGTAGAAAAAAGCGGGAACCGATCTTATTTTGATCATAGGCCGGTCAATTTTCATGCTAGGAAGACATTTTTTTATTTGACAGCTCTTATTGAATACTTCAAAAAAGATTCTAAGAGCTTTCTTCGAAAAAAGCAAATTTTTCTCGTTATTTCGCTTTAAATCTTCCAATTCATACATTTGACGAAAAAAGCTTAGCATCAATTTGCAGTATCTCAGTTCGTATGTACCGTGGAAAAATTATCGGGAAAGTAGTGATTTTGTTTTTTCAAAAGCTACAATTTGCCTCTAATTAAAGTTGCTGGGCAACGATTATTTGGTTTTTTAAAAATTTCGTTTATTTTTAAAATGAATACAATTGCTCGGTAGCTGTGCTGGATCAAACGTAAAAATCGAACAATAATGCGTTCTCGCGTTTATATAAGGAATGTAATGCAAACTCGGCGTCTTCGAGCTCTGGTGAACACTTGGATTATTACAATGGGTATATTCATTAGGAATATATAATTCCTCCATCGAGTTGAAAATAATCTCATTGAATTGAATATCTGTCGTCTGAAAATAAACAGTGATAATAGAATAACAAAGATTATACATGATGAATATAAAATATAATGTGAAGAATTATTTTCTTCCGGTCGTTGTAGACTATGCAGTTGAGTCTTTTCGGCTATCTTCTGGAGATGGCTCAGGTCATCTGGGTTGATTTTTCCTAGAGTATACAGGGGTAGATTTCCTCTTGAGGGTGCCTCGAGGGTGTCTAGTTGTTCAGTATCTAAAGATTCTTCATCTTTTTTCTTTTTTGGAGGTGGACGAATTTGAATGTCCGAAATAATGTTTATTTTCTTTTTTTCTAATTTTGTTTCTTTTTCTGTTTACTTTTTAATGAGTTCGTTTATATCATCTAGATCATTTAGATCACTTTCTGAGAGTTGAGGAATTTCATAAGTTGGGTTAAATAATTCAGGGAAGTCGTCTTCAATTCTATGTTCTTGTGGATCAATATTCACTGCAAGTGATTGGGTTTCAATAGGATTTATTTCTATACGAGATAAAGCATCTTTTGGTTGTTGATGGTAAGGTAGTACTGCTTTTATTTTATTAGGATTTGGTTTTATTTTTTCTAATACTTTCAAAAGCTGGTATTTCGAAAGTATATTGTTTTTTATGGGGTTGTTTATAAAAATGGTATTTAAACATAATCTGACCGTAGTAATTGGTTTTTAAAATCATTTCTTAAATTGAGGTATTTTAATTCTTTTGTTATTTGTCCCTTAATCATTTATATATATATTTATTATCATTATTTATGAAAGATCTTATGGTTTTTAGCTTCATTTTCTTTCTATTTTGTTTTCGTGTCTTCATCACTTCAGGGTTCATTTTATTCATTCGATGTTTCATCCGTTTTTTATTTTGTTTCAAGAATATTTTTGGTGTATTATATTTTGTTTTTGGTGTTTTATATTTTTCTACATTTGGGTGTTTAGATTTCCTGTTCTTCAATTCTTGGTTTTCTTTGAACTTTTTCAATATCTCATTTTTTACTTTAAATGAGAGTTTAGATTTCATGTTCTTTAATTCTTGGTTTTCTTTGAACGTTTTCAATATCTCATTTTTTTCTTTAAATGAAGGTTTAGATTGCATGCCTGTTGATTCATCTTTCTGATTGAAAGTTGAAAAATGTTTGGTTTTTGTTTTGGGAATATCTTAAAATTTTGCATTTGCAACGGTAATTAGTTTCGAAGTAGCAGACGAATTTGATATCAATGTTACACGTTTTTTTTTGTATTAGGCTCAATTGAAGCTTTGGATGGTACATGTTTTCTAGTCGTTCTTTGAATGAATTCAATTTTGTTTGGTTCAGTGCTCGACTTGATGGTAGAAATAATTATTGCAAAGTTATTCGCATTATTTTTAACTATACGAGGTTTTATTTTTTCAAAATTCATATCGTCAATATCTAATGATTCAGCTATATCTGTATACGGTATGCTGTTTACTACTGCTGAACGAAACTCCATTATGTCTTCTCGTCCATTTGAGGCAGATTGTAAAAATTTGTCTCATTTTCATTGTCTGTTGGTTCATCAACTTCAACTTCATCAAAAATTGTATAGAAATCTTCAAATTCTTGGTCAGATATATAATTAAATTGTGAACTAATTGGATGGTTTAACAATTGTTGTGTATTATGTGAATATAACTGAGGTGTTACATCACAATCTTGGTTGTTTAGTTCTTCGCTAATGAAATTTCTTCTTATATTAGGGTTATTTTTGAAAATATTATTATTCGGTTTTATCATTGTTGGATTTCGAGAAGTAGTTGACATAGGTTCAACCGGTGTATTTAGTTGTTTATTCTTTGGCTTCCAGACATTTTGGGGGGGGGGGCAAATACTTGTTTGTTAGTTAGAAATTTTTGATTTATAGCTTGAGGTTTAATCGCTATCGGTTGACATGGAAATTGATTCCTTGCACGAGACTGTATCATGCAGTTTTGATAATGTGGTTGGAATTGTTGTGGTACATGAGTCTGTTTCATGCCATGTTGTTGAGAATATTGCGGTTGTACGCGTTGTTGAACAATTTGTGGTTGTTGGTAAAATTGTTGTTGTAAAGGTCTTTGGGACTTTTGAGGTTGTTGGTTTTGTAAAGTCATATTTTGTATTTGTCTGAAGTTTCCGTCTTCGAGTACTAAATTCATAGCCTCTTCCAATGAATTTGGGTGTTGCACTAAGATTTTATCTTGTAGACGAATGTTCAAATTTCTCAAAAATACTTTCAATGATTGAGATTCATATTGTCTAATATGAATTCTTTTTGTTAGTTGGTCTATATCAGGATCTAAATTTATTTTGAAAATCAGTTTACTTCGTAAAACTTGAATTCTTTTTCCAAAATCTAACATGTGTTCATTTTTATTAGGTATCAACGTAAAAAGTTTTTGTTTCAAATTATCAAGACTCAATCTGTCACCAAAAGTGTTTCTCAATTCGGTTTTTATCAATAGCCAAGTATTTAATTCCGTTCGTGAACTAATCAATAATTGTGCTCTATCTTTTAATTTGCTCAAAATTATACTGACTATACATTGGTTGAGAATTTGATCATTACCATGATATCTTGTATGAAATTTGTCAACGGCATTTATAAAAATTTCAAGGTTTTCAGAGGATCCAACAAAAGTAGGAATGGTATCTGAATAAATTTTGAACAATGTGTAATTTATCTCTTGGGCCATGGTTGTCAATATCAGTCATAAAATAAATAAAATAGGTTAAATATTTTCTAAATCTACTTGGTTTCTTAAATCTACTTGTAAAATTACTCAAGAATTCACACTGAAACTTGGTATTTTACTCTACTCTAATTGGTTTATTTGTTTTTGGTTTTGTTGATCTGTATCACACAAAAACTGTGGTTTGAGTGATCTGTATCACTCTGTTTCGTTCTGTTCGTTTTTCCTCAACCTAAGCTCCTTTGAAATGTTTATGATAAACAAATTCAGGAAGTACAAAGAGGATACTCGACTCCGTGATGGTACGACGTAGCAGCTCTAGGGGACTTCAGAATGATCAGCTTGTATTCACCAAAGGTCGCCAACTCCTTCTTATTTCTTCGAATAGCGGACTAACAGCTGGGCTGACGTGTTTTCTCGATGAAGGGACACTTCCACTATCCTACCGACTGCGCCAATTAAAGTTGCTGGGCAACGATTTGGTTTTTTAAAAATCTCGTTTATTTTTAAAATGAATACAATTGCTCGGTAGCTGTGCTGGATCAAACGTAAAAATCGAACAATAATGCGTTCTCGCGTTTATATAAGGAATATAATGCAAACTCAGCGTCTACGAGCTCTGGTGAACACTTGGATTATTACAATGGGTATATTCATAAGGAATATATAATTCTCTCTACAGTTTTTTTGATGAAATGTATAGTTTTAGAGTTATTTGCAAAAAGCCATTTAAAAAAGTCGATTTATTCGTCAAAAAACTGTTACTTTCAACTTCGAATAACTCCAAAAATATTATTTTTACGAAAAAAACGTATAGAACATTTTTTTCTTAGAATTACTTCTTTCGTTGATTCCTACAGTTAAAATGTGATAAAAAAAATTCACCCCTGTGATGGGGTGGCAACCACCCCCAAGGCTCTAGCGTACAGCGGCATGATATAGAAAATGATCCATGAGCTATTCCCTACCTTGTGTGAAAATTTCAAGTAAATCCATGGTGGACGAAAGAATTGCGAGCCAAAATGCTTCATTTCCTGAACTATCATGATAGCGGCTTGGGGGAATACGTACCTGATCGTTTTCCAGTTTTCGCATCGCACCAGACATAATGAACGGTCTAGGAATGTATAAAGAGCGTTCAAACAAATGTAGTATATTTATTTCACACCCAAAAAAATTACGTGATAAAAAAGTACAAATTCATTTATTCATAGCACATTAACAACGGTACATTTGGCAAATTCCTCTTTAAAATCTACTTAAGTACAGACAATTATTCTTAAATTCTATACTCACAAAAATAGTCACTGGTATCATAAAAAATATTCAATTACACTGTAAAAGGTAACCCACGAAAAGAAAATGCATAAAAATTGCACAAGGGTTGCTTTTGAAAACAAAATAGAAGTGTTTCAAAAAATGCAATCAAATACAATTTAAAAAATGAAAGTTGGTAGCATTATCAATAATTTAATGGTTACCTCGTAACAAAAATATAATTTTGGTATTAACTGACAATGTTACCAACTCTTAACAAATCGAGTACCTACATCTAATAAGAGAAAACAATCACAGACAAACAATAAATAAAGGAATGCTATAAAACCTGGTCTTTTATTTTTCGTATGTGTTAAAAGTAAAGAAATATGAATTAATATTTCAGAATTATTTCTCTAAATAAAATTGCAATCAAAGCTGAATCATAAAACCATATATATAAATAAGTATTGCTCAACAAGACTAGTAAAATCAAGAAAGCTGACCAATTAATTTGGTATTGAAGCTTTTTGGGTTGTGCCAGAGAGTGCAGTAATGTAACCCTTATCAATGTCGTCAAACCAAAACCAGCAATCATAACACTTTTTTCATAAAATAAATAATCTTAAAATGAGAACAATCGATATCTTATCTAGTTTTTCATTGAAATTTTCTAAAAAATATATAGGGATTTTCAAGCTTAAAAAAGTACACACAAAGTCCATTTAAATAGGCTGCGATGAAATCTTTGAGATCTATCAAATTGTGCGTTGTTTTAATTGGTCTAGTTATTGAAATTCAAATATGTCGCAAACGTTAATTTATTACCTGAAAAAGAAAAAATATGAAATATTCAAATAAAATAGACTGATAGCATCAGGACCAAATAAGCATAAATGGTATCTAGCAAATTTCATCAATTTTTATGGAGATTCGAATATTACAACAGGCTTTGAATATGTATCGTAAGTATTCCCGTCGACATTATAGGACCGTATACATTGGAGTCGAATGGAGTTTCCTTGATTAAAAAATAATGGTATCTCTGCTGTTTCGATGTTGAAAGTTGATACCCCCTTTTTGAGACGAGTGATGACACAAATATTTTTCAACATACTGAAAATGACTATTTCTCATGTGAACTTTGTCAGAGTTTGATTTCTAGTCCAGTTTCAGAAGTATAAAGGGGAAGTATTTTCACGACCGCACCATATAACGAATGCTTTTCTTGAGCAGCTGCATTGAACCATTTTTTTAAGTCGGTCGGCCAGAGGAACATTCAATATTTGTAGACCAAAGAAAATGTGCATGCAAAATCAAGTATAAAAACATTTTTTCGTCATTTAATTCCTTAAAGAATGTTTTGATTATTCTAAATTGTTTTTTCAGTTTTTTTAGCATTCAAAAAAAATACCCCGAAAATATGTTTGTTTCGTTAAAAAATGATATCTGTTTACGTTAAAGTAAGAGCTTTTTTCTCAGAATATATTTTCTTCGAAAAAAAAAAATATCAACACATTTTCATTGCCATTTGTAAAGAATCGGAAACATTTTTTTGTGAAAAAACACTTTCGGAATATTTGTTTGAATAATAAAAAAACTGGGAAAAAAAAATTCTTAATTATCGTTATCTCAATTCCCTTTTTTCAAAAGAGTTACACCGAACATTTGAAATTTACGTAATAAATATATATACATATATAAATGGAGCAAGTAATTCAAGAATTAGTTGATTCAGGCATTATCAGTACAATTACAACAATTATTGTGTGAACAATTATTCATTATTATTAATACATAGCTGTGAAATATCTTTTGATCTCTATTTTGAATTTTGCAACAAGATTGATATTTTTCATGTGTTTAGGAATACTGTTGTAAACCTTTATTCCAGTAAAGTACGACTTTTCTCCAAAATTACTGTTTTTCGATTTTTTATTTTTTTGTTAGCTTTAACATAAACACCGGTACTAGTCCAGTCTATGACCATTTTCCCGTGTATTTATCCCATACAGCACCGATTCGCATGAAAAGTATTCAGGATCAACTTACACTCTTTTTCAAAATCGCTTGTTGAAAGTTGATTGGTATTTTCAAACGCCAAAATGGAAAGTTTCTACGTACAATAACCAAAAACCAATGGATTTTTCGGGAAAAACTAATTGGGCCTTTTCTGAAGTCCTTCAAAAATCCTTTATTTTTGTTATTTATAAAAGTGTCTAGCATCAAAACTGACCGAGGTATGAAGGAAATAATGTTGAATCCTATTTTTTCCTCGAAAAAAATTGTGATTTAATCATCCTTGCTTTCCCCCCCCCTTTGGAAAAAATCGTTGCCTAGTGGGACTATATGTATATATACATATAGTTCCACTAGGCCTGAAATATAGTTACTATTAGAGTAAGATCCCAGGGCCCCCAGACGTTACTTAATTTCGAAGTAACGAATTTTATGGTATAGACACTCTTATATGTGTCTGAGAGTGTGTGCATACTCGCTAGCTCGGCTAGGCGGCCCGTCCAGGGGTAGCAGATAGAAAAGGTAGACAAAAAGATAAGTAACTTTTCTTAAATTCGAAGCACTGGTTTTTATATATATCACACAGAATAGTACTGACAATAAATATTTCATATTAACAGACTGATTCTGTGGGCCGTAATTCCTCCCAGAAGCTTTAAATTTCATTAAAAAAAAGAGCTTTTCTTACATTCGAAATCTTCAACTGGTGTTGGAAATGAGCAAAGATATGACGACATAACCAAAATCTATGAGCACTCGGAATCATCTCTATGTCGAAGCTTGCCAGAATTCCATGCTTTTACAGGGTGTGACTATAATCCTGCTTTCTTTAAAAGAGGAAAACAAAGACCTTTCGGAATATTGACGTCAAGTTCAGAATACCAAGAAGCCTTTCTCCAATTCGGTGAAGAACAATTATTTACTGACGATGACACAAAATGCAAAGAATTCGATGTAATACAAAATTGTATTTGCGATGTGTACAATGTCTCCAGAATACTCGATAAGGAGGCCGCTAGGCTTCAACTTTTCATTAATTATATGAAATAATGCACATACACAAAATTTACCTGGTTTCAGTCCAGAGAATAATAGGTGGACGTTGGATGAGAACCAATATCAATTTTACTGGTACGATGACGATCAGTTACCAAATCTTATCTGTGAATTACTCGCAAATGAATCAGGTATATCAAGTTCACATCAAATTTATTTCTTATATGTAAAGCATTTCACATCTTCATTGTTTTTTTTTGTATTTTCAGAAGATTCAAATAACGATAATAACGATAATGACGACTTGAATATTGAAATCCAGGATTGTTCGAGGATGAAAGTCAATGAATTCATATGAAGCTGACAATGAAGATTAAGACTTAATTAAATACTAATGCAAAAGATAATATTTTTTGATTACTATCAACAACCTCTGGTATTATCAGCGATCTTGTTCTGCGTTTCCATGTTGAAATACGATAACACCCACATTTGTGTTATATATCCATTTCTTTAATGTTTAGTGATTTGGTGATTCTTCGTTGATGACTTCCAAAACATAGTTTAGGGGAAGCCTCTATGAGAAAACGAACTCACAAAATAGGTTGCTGAAAATTTGCTGATTTGAGAAATATTCTTAAATTGTTTGTTGTTCTTAAATTGTTCGTTTCGTTAACCAGCTGACGAACGTCAACCCTCAGAAGTCGAAACTTGTGCGAGCAATGGATCAACGAGGCCTTACCTTTTAACGTGCGATTACCCAGCACGGTGGCCCGGCGAGGATTCGAACCCCGGCCTTCCGCTTGATAGGCAGATATGCTAACCACTACACTACCGAGACCACCACAGGTAATGGTGTGATTACTTTTGTTGAAAGTATTACCAAGAATGGTTTGTACAATGAGAATGGGTGTAATTGCAAGGGGTGAATGTTTGAACACCACGTCGAGGGGGCGATTTTATCGATTTTGATTCAATATTCAGATGTGATCTTCATTGATTTTTTTGTATTTTCAGAAGATTCAAATAACGATAATAACGGTAATGACGACTTGAATATTGAAATCCAGGATTGGGTCGAGGAAGGAAGTCAATGAATTCATATGAAGCTGACAATGAAGATTAAGACTTAATTAAATAGTAATGCAACAGATAATCTTTTTTTGATTACTATAGTAATTATAATAATAAATTTGTCACTTAACTCTATAATTTGATATTGAAAATATACACTTTGTGGGCAACAAAAATTAATTGTTTCTGGGGACCTAATTAAAATTTTGATTGTGTCTGGGAGAATGTTTGGCCCTTAGGATCAGTCTGGCTGTCCACAAAAGGTATGAAAATAGTCTTCCAAGAATTATATGTAGAGTTGATGACTTCGAAGTTGAGAAAAGTTTTTTGTGAATTTTTAAGCGTCTGGGAGGAATTATGGACTACAGAAACGGTCTGTCAATATGAAATATTTATTTTTAATAATATTCAGTGTGACATATATAAAAACCAGTGCTTCGAATTTAACAAAAGTTTGTTATGTTTTTGTCTACCTTTTTTACCTGTTACCTGTGAACAGGCCGCCAAGCCAAGCTAGCGAGTATGCACATACTCTCAAACACATATAAGAGTGTTTATACCGTAAAATTCGTTACTTCGAAAATGAGTAACGTCTGGGGGCCCTGGGATCTTAGACTATATGTGTATTCTTCAATATACTAATGTACATACTCAATTTCTACAAAAATTGTTTTTGGTTTTTTCCCATAACTCGCTTAGTCTTCAAGCAATCAGATCCACCAAAAAAGTACTTTGTAGCTCTTTTCAAGAGCTATAAACTCATTCACATCATTATTCTTTGTTTCAGATTATATTTTTGAAAAGGTTCATGCTGAAAGGGCTCAAAAAAGGTACTTTGTGCGAGCCCTCACAATATTTGACTGGTCATATCTTACTCTATTTTCATCCTGCAGAAAAAATGAAACACCGAAATTTTCAGAGAAGAATAGCCTTCATTTTGGTACTGTAGAAAATTTAGCATGTGATCAATACTTTTCGAGTTATTTGGAAGAAATTGTGATCTTTCGTCACAAACGAACAATCGCCTTTGTTTTTTCAAAAGCTATAATTTTGCTCTCCACAGATTTCTCGATTAGATGCATTATTTTCCAGTTATTCGCGAAAAAGGATCTGAAAATGTGTTTTTTTTTACTGAAAACCGACAATTTCACTCGCGAATAAGTCGAAAAGTATTGCTTTTCAGAAAAAACTTCATTGAACAAAAAGTGCTTAGAATTAGTCAATCTATTGATTTCCGCACTCATTCACAATAAAAAATCCCCCCCCCCAAGAAGGGGTGGCATCCATCCCCAGGGAGAAAGCAACCCTCGGCACGGGGTAGATTTTGGAATAGAGGGTAAGTAGAACCTATATTCAAATTTTCATACGAATCGGTGCTGTATGGGATAAATACACAGTTTACACTTTTTTCACCGTCACACACTGGAGTATATGATGAAATCTCGTTAAGAATACTTGTAGTAGAGCCTTCAACTAAGTTATTTATGAAAGTATTAAACATCCTTTTTTTAAGCGTAATTTGTTAATAACTATCGAATTAGGGCTAATTTATTCATCTGTTGTAATCTTACTCCTTATTTTAAAACAAAGATGATTTTAGACGTGTACGTAGGAGCATTCAAAGAACTAAGTCTGTTTCAGTCTTCCCTTCAATTTCGAACATGTTACTCAGGCAGCATATTATGATCAATACCCACCTAATCCCCTTGAATGGAGTGTGGAGCTGTCATTCGAGGATTTAGGACTAAAAGAGAAATGTATAAATTGGCCTTCAGTTTACTGGTGGATAATAGCTTTTTGCACATGTTTCTGGACATCATTCCGAATCGAATGTTTAGAACCACTATTGAAGATTTCTGTTTTTCAACTGAGCTAGACTATAGAGAGGAAAGTTACTTGATATTTGAAATAAATGAATTAACATGGAGGTTGATATTTCCATTATATTTACCATTCAAGACCAACTCTTGCCAGAAACTCATCTACGTCACGTTACAGCCATATTCGAATGTTTCAGGGTGTAATGCTCTTGGCCGAATACCCTTCTCATTCAAGTGAAGGCTCTGTTGAACTTCCTTCCTCTCTGTGGTTTACCTTCTGATCCATTAGCATCAGAAGCATTAACTACCTTAACACATATTTTGACTCTGACCCTAATGATAAGTTTTCCATTACATAATGTTTCATATTTAACCTTCATACACGAAATATTTTAGTGTTATCATTCGTGTAAGGCAAATGTAAATATTTTTGTAAATTGTTACGATAATTCCTTGGGGTTAGTTGATTAAAACTCCAAATATCAATTCAAATAGACTTGATCGTTTCCAATATATTTATAGGATAGTTCAAGATTTTTGGAAACCGAAGTTAGAGTACCTCACAACGTTCCAGATCAGAGAAAAATGGAACTCAGAATGTCCAAATATAAAGGTTGAAAAACCATAGTGATTTTCATGAAAATTCGCCACCACTTCATTGGCCTTTAGCCTAAATTAAATTTATGAAAAGATGGCATTATTCGTAACGTTACCGTTCGGGCGAAAACAGGAACTTATACCACACCGGTGGTTGAAAGGTTTACCTATACCGACGAAATAAATATAGGCAATACTGGTATTATAAACATTTTTTTCCAAGTCGATTCTAGTTCAATTATGTAAGTATTACATTATAGGGTATTCGGGGGTATATTTCAAAACAATAAGCTACCGTATCCCTCACATTTACATTTTCATTCGGTTAGAGAGCTGAAAAATATTTTTTATGGTGAGGGTGTGTAGTGGCATTATTATTATTTGAGATGGGGGCGAGGAATTTTATTTTGAAGATTTGGCAACCTGGCTTTTTCGAATGTATTGAAAGTAAAAGTTTGTTCTATGGCCCAGGCATAAGTCTGCTACTTCACGCTAGAAGTGAATATCTGACGGTAGATTACAGATATAATTTACTATGTTATTCTTGATTTGCCCCTCTAACAGCCATTAAGGGATGCAGCGGGTCATTATTGTCTCGATCTCTTTCTACATCACCATACACAAGTCATAAAAATCAATGAAGTGCGGCAACATTGAAAGTGCTGCCAACCAAATGCCAAAGAATAACAGGCGCTGAGTTTGAATTCCAATGCAAACAATCTCATACATTTCAATCAATGGATTGGTGTATGACGTCATCAATGACGTGCAACTCTTTTGAATTGTATACACTATAGATGAAGGCACCAATGCACGTAAGTATTTGGACATGTCCATTTGTTCAAAGTAGGTAGAAATCGCATTTTCAACAAATTATCTACTGGACAGCATTATGAAAAGCAGAACATACCGAAATTCACCATTGAATAAAATTCACGGATGATCAAATTTTGTTCCTACTCTGAGTGTGTATATTTTGAAAAACGATATATCGATAAGATACTCACTGCTCAACTGATGTTCTGAATTAATATCATTTTCGGTATCCGAGGGAGAATTATCAAGTTTGCTGTTGACACCAGAATCCACAGAATCATCTGAAATAATGCCACCTTCAGGTGATCACAAACGAATTGAAGTTAATGAGTTTCAGATAATATAATGAATTATACATACAGTATATTTAGGGGAAAATGTATAAAATTTAAATCATAAGACGCACTAGAATGGTCTATCGAATAGCAATAAGATGATTTTTGATGAAATTACCAGCTTGACTATTGGGAGACATTCTTTAACCCTGGAACAAGTGCCCGAGGTTCAATAATAAAAGAAAGATGGAAAAATTAACGATACAGTATTTATTCTATCCGAATAAAAATACTATTTACCTACCTTTCGACATCAACTTGTCTGGCATAGGCAATTCGGTAGGATCTGGAGCTGCAATGGAAGATATTTCATTATTCCATGGGTTCCTATCAAGGGGTAACAGTTGACGAGCAGGAGATATTAAAGAATCAGGATTCCCCAACAACTTTGGATTCTGAAGAATGGGCATTTGTATCGATAAATTCTACAAAAATAAAATCAGATATTGGTTACCTCTAAAGCTATTGTTAACGTGTCAGTTTTCTCCTGATAATTCTTTCTGAATTTTTTTGAAATACTCTCACAAGACCAAGAAGGCAGAGCCTTGTGCAGCTAACATTCTTGGTTTTCCTAGCGCTCCGACGCGACTTACTGATTTTCCGGTAGTGGATTTGCTATTTCAATTGTAGGAAAACGTACGGAGTTAGTTGGTGTAACCGATTTACAGATCTAACCTGTTACGATTGATAACTAGGCAACTAAAGTTACACATATTCTAGGAGCGTGCGAACCGCCCACCGATCAAGCAAGTCAGGAAATCTTAGATCTTAGACTTATTACTCAATAGGTGTCCTGTCTCCTACAGGGTGTTCAAGATATTCATGCCCTATTTCCCAAGCAGATAATGAAGATTATGAGAAATCAAAAAATTAAATTTCTTTTGCATGACGCATTTAATTTTCAAAAGTTGCTGTAAGTTTGCTAACCGAGTCGAATGCGCTAGTGGCTCTCAAAATTGCAATAGTACTATTGACTAGTTTCGAAGTGGAACAGGTATATAATAATGTTTTGCAAGATGATTTTGTAGAAAATCTTGAAGAAATCGGTTTTTGATGAATATTTGGAAACCCCTATTCTCTTTTCTTACGTTTCTAATCTGGAATTATCAGGAAAAATCTGATAGTTTTCAAAATAATTCAAGCTCTCACCATGCTACTTTCAAAACTAGAGTGTGAATTCCAGCAGCTCGTCCATGGATTGGTATCCTATGGAAAAAAAATGTAAAATGTCTCTTTTGAAACGATTTCACTGTTACTTTTAGAAAATATGATTAGGTGTTCATTATAGGAGAATACTAAAACTATACTCTTACATTACAGCCTTTTCATGGAAATTGCTGGCCTTTGTCAAATAATAAATGCGCATGCGTTTCGGCTTATTTTCACTGCAATTTTCAGACTTGAAATTTATAGAAATGTTTCTAATTTTCAAGGTCATACACGCGCAACTTTGCATCTTTTTAGTGATATTAGATTTTGACAACATAATTATTATCTTATTGTGTTGGTTGTTCTGTATTCTTTATAATGGCCGACTTTTAGGTAGAAGAGTCATGAGCTATACTTTATAATCAGTCATTCCAATATTGTGGATGGCGAAAACAATTTCCAGGTAACGTATTTGATAATATAATATCATGTTTTCTTAAAAAACTCCATAACCATTTTAATGATATGTCAAATGTCAATAGGTCAAAAAGTCTTGGAAAGTGGCTCAAATGTAAGAGCACTGGTTTCTTCTTTTCACTTTTGCATGCAATTAATATTGCTCTCAATTTAGCAAGAATTTGAGGGGCTAAAATCTTCGTCTCGTTTGAAACACCAAAAATGCAAAAAAGACAAAACTCATAACTATAAAAGAAGTGACATCATATATTCAACAAACATTTTGTTTATAGAAAATATATCGAGTACTAATTCCTGGGTAAAATGTTGAACATTTCAAAGTATTATATTGTATATTCCGGCGTCCGTGCAACATTCATTTAAGCACTTTCTGATGTATAATTCATTCACAAAGATGAAGTCTATCTTCCACCTTACAAGGTGGAATTATTCATCTAGACCGTAAGAGCATGACAGATGGAAGTGTATGATTTTATTCCGCTTGCCTTTTTGATGGTCGATAGTTGGCCCACAATTGAGCCAGGAATAGTGGGTCCGAATCTCCGGACGCTTGACGGCCATATTTGAAAACGCGTTTTTATTCGTACAATATTTTTAAGTTTTTGCATGATCTTGTACCGCTTGCCATTGTAACACACGCTCATTTACACTTAATGGAGCTTGAATAATGAAAGGCAAGCGATTACAAGTGACCGGCGTAGTTTGAAATGTCACGAAAAACTGAAAAAAAAAATTATAAATTGCATGTTTTCAAACTACTTGCCAATAAGAAAAATGAAAGTTTATATCAAAATATGACGCTACAAAAATTGGCAAGCGCCGGTCGTTAGCTTAACGGTACGAAATTTCCGGAACATCTTGTAAAATTTTTGCACATAATTTGTATGATCCTGAATTGCTTGCCATTCGAACAGAATGTCATTGGAGTCATTAAGGGACAGTGAAACAAATGGCATGCATGTAAGGATGTCCGAAAATAGAGGCAAGCGAAAATAATGTTGCAAAAAATTTTTTTAGTTTTTGTTCGATTTTAAACTGCTTGCCATTCTGCATGTATTTGAAGGACAATGAGATGGGTATGTCATAAAAAAGGCAAGCATCGGAGTGCAGTACAACATGAGAAAAAAATCGATTTTAAAAAATTAATTAATGTTTAGAGATGATAGTAAACAATTCACAAGTTTCGTACGATTTGAAACTGCTTGCCATTTTGCATTTAATTAAAGGGCGATAGGATAACTATCTGATGAAAAAGGCAAGCATTGAAGTGTAGCAGAACATAAAAAAAAACGATTTTTAAAAATAACTAATTTGTTGCTTTGCCAAAAAAATCGCTAATACAGGACAATTTGACAACTGCTGGTCATTTTTATTTCAATTATATATTATAAAAAAAGCAGTCACGTAACTGCAGGCCAACTGACAAATTTTTACAAATATTAAGGAAAATAACTGACTTATTATTGAGTTAAGGTCGTGTTTTAGCTTTAGCAGGTTTTATTTTTTCAGTATGTTTCACTATAATTTTTTTTGCTCAAGTATGTTCGCTTTATAAAAAGGGTTTAATTGCAAAAAAAAAATTTAATCAGTAAAGCACAATCAAATTTCATTATATTGATTTTTGTTCTTATCCATTGTTCATATCGTTCAACTCGTGATCAGAATCGGAATCACAATCATCTTCTTCCTCCTCGTCATCCTGGAAATCGATAACTTGTTCGTCATCCTCATTGTCACTGGCGGATTCATCTATTGAAACATAAGTTTTTTCCTAATGCAAATGTTCAATGAAAATAGTAAAAAAAAAATTCACCTGCAATTATATCTTCGACATTTGGAGGTACTTCATCCCCTGTGAACCATACGAAACAGTATTTGTTTTCTTCAATTTTCCACCCAAAGTTTTCTGGTCTTAGACCATCATTCGGAATTGGTTCCGATGCATTTTTCCATAAATGACTTATGTATGACGTTCTCAAAAGCTGCTGCAGAAGTTCACGCTTGTAAGGGGGCAGAGTGCAAGCGTCAAAGTCCCGCAGCTTTTGCCGAAATTCATCATTTGGCTCAATGTTGTAGCCGTAGGTCATGGAGAAAACTCTAAGGCGCGCCTCATCTACACTTTTGCAGCCTCTCAAACCATTTTTGGCTGTGCAGTATAAATTACAAACGAATACACTTCTTGGTAAATGAATCGAAGGTTTTTTTTATAACGTGTATAATGGAGGATGTTTTCGAACGCAATCCTGTATGTGGGAATCAAATTTTGTGCTACACTTCAATGCTTGCCTTTTTTGTTATATATTTATTTTATCGCCCTTTAATTAAATGCAAAATGGCAAGCAGTTTGAAATCGTACAAAATTTGGGAATGTTTTCTATTATCTCTACAAAATAATCAATTTTATAACATCGATTTTTCTTATGTTGTGCTACTCTCCGATGCTTGCCTTTTTTATTACGTACTTATCTGACCGCCCTTTAATTACATGCTAAATGGCAAGCAGTTTCAAATTGTACAAAGTTTGCGATTTTTTTTTACAACTTTATTTCTTGTTTATAATAAGATGATTTTATTATATATGCTTGCCTTTCGGGTTGTGACATTGTTTTATTACGAAATTAATGTTTCTCTTTGTTTGAAGCAATTCGGGATCATGCAAATTATGTGCAAAAATTTTACAAGATGTTCCGGAAATTTCGTACCGTTAAGCTAACGACCGGCGCTTGCCAATTTTTGTAGCGTCATATTTTGATATGAACTTTCATTTTTCTTATTGGCAAGTAGTTTGAAAACATGCAATTTATAATTTTTTTTTTCAGTTTTTCGTGACATTTCAAACTACGCCGGTCACTTGTAATCGCTTGCCTTTCATTATTCAAGCTCCATTAAGTGTAAATGAGCGTGTGTTACAATGGCAAGCGGTATAAGATCATGCAAAAACTTAAAAATATTGTACGAATAAAAACGCGTTTTCAAATATGGCCGTCAAGCGTCCGGAGATTCGGACCCACTATTCCTGGCTCAATTGTGGGCCAACTATCGACCATCAAAAAGGCAAGCGGAATAAAATCATACACTTCCATCTGTCATGCTCTTACGGTCTAATCTGATTATTGGTCCTCGTAACAATAACAATCTTCAAGAGGGTAACAGACTCAATTTGCATTTGGTTGCGAATTGTCAAAGAAGCAGTACTTTGGAATGAAGATTGATAGCTGCAGTGGTATATTTTTTCGAAATTTATATATATATATATATATATATATATATATATATATCACAGTTTGTCTTCGATACGAGGACCATGCCACCCCACAGCTGATGAAGGCCAAAGCCAGAAATAGCTAGCTATCTTGTGGTGGGCATTTCGAATTGAATGCAAATTGTGATAGACCAGAGAATTCGATAATCTATTTATAAATTTCCTGATTTATCTTGCTTCATAGCAAATAACACTTTCTCTTTATATATATATATATATATATAAAATATTTCAGACATAGGATCCTTGAAATTTTACGAGCTTATTTCAGATATAAGACAAATTGTTGTCAAACAATCAAAGTATGCATATTATACGAGGTCGACCAATTGATCTGATGTTGAACGTCTTGCAAAGGAAAGGTAAGAGATAATCTGCCGTATGCAATGGAAAAACTAATAGACAATATGCCTCCAGCTAGTTCAAATAACATTCACAATTACAAAGTGATCATATTATGAGGCCGAAGGTACAAAATCATGACTTCTGGGATTACAGCCTTCAAATCAGGTGCTACACTGAAAAATTATTCGAACAAAGCTGTAAAATTCGTGTTTTGGCACTGTGTATGACTGCCGGTGTTTGTTTTAGTGGGACTGTTCAATTGCAGCAGACCGGGATCGCAGTAAAACGGTTTGGTTCCCCACAAATCAAAGAGGTGACCTTTCATGAACTATGAAAGTTAAACAGCATATGAGATGATTTATTAAAATTGAATCAAGAAGTAAGACACTGGCTAAATAAGATAGGCAACTTCCTCTCAACACGAACTCAATATAATCTAATAATTGCCAATTCGTGCAGAATTTTCATTTCTCAGCCAACACTTACTTATATTTCGAGTTGTGTGATTAGTATCACGGTAAACTACTACAATTTGAAGACTCTTGCAAGAGTATCCACAAATATTCTACAACATCAAACTCCACAGAGTAGGATAAGATGAATGACTGACAAGAAATAAAATCTGCATATGGCAATCGGCATGATTTGGGTAAGGTCTGTTAAATACTCGTTTTTTGTAAAATCGCTGGCCAGTGGTTCTTTTAATGTACAATTTCATTCGAGGGAAGTTCCTGCGATTTATCCTACTGAAGTGGAAACATTCGATATAGTCAGTGGGCAGGTAGCATACTTGAAGACTGCCTATAAATCAAATCATCTTTTGAAAATTTGTTCAGGCCAGTCTCAACTACCTACACAGTAGGTTTCTGAGCTGACACCTGTCAGAAAACAACTACTCCCCTGGCTAAGACCACGGAGGGCGATGCATTATATCCGACCAGTTTGTCCTTATTACCACTACTTTTGAAATAGTGTTCCTAACAGTGTTATTTTTTTGGCCATACATTATTGCAGAGTACATCCAGCTGAATTTGACAATTTTGAATTTTACTTCGTGAGTCGATTCTTCAATGCTATGCTAAATGTAGTGAAAAAGAAACAAATGTGAACATGATAGCATAAAAAAAAAGTTTTCAAAAACTTACCGGTGTCGGTGGTGTATCAGGTTTGGGTGGGGATACTTTCCTTATTGTACTCTGTACCATCTCTGACGAAGGTGGCGGCGGCCATGTCGAATTTTCCTGATTACTGCCCACCAGAAACTGACTAGATTTGTACATCGAACTGGGTAAAGGCACTAAATGTTCTTGAAAAATAATAATTATATAGAACCTCTATGAAACATTTTAAATATTGATGATAATGAAAAAAAATTATCGATAAAATCGATTATAGTTTGTCACATTTATCTTCCATTAGACCTTTCAGAATGTCGAAACTCGTGCAAGCTAAGGATTAACGTGTCTTACCCTTTAACATGTCATTCCTAGTACGGATGTAGATATATAAAGTGAAGTCTGTCCAAGACAGGTAAGCACCCAGATCATGGCCACGATGAACGTGACTTGACCTTTCATTGTATTAGTTTTTTTTTCTTTGAATAATAATTGTTTTGATCTCTGGGTATTGTCTTATTATTTCTAGGACTAATAACTTATTGACAGGTTTGAATAGAATCATATGATGTAAATAATGGAATTCGAACTTCAAAATCACTGAACAATGTCGGCCAATTTCAAGCACAGTAAGTGTTATTTGCGTGAGATTCAATATTTTTGATTTCATTCATTCCACAACTGTAGTTGAATTGATTGATTGAAACTTGTCGGTACTTTATGTAAATTCACATGAAAAAATACTTATAGTTTCTTAAAGTTTTACACCATAACAGGTTTTACAAAACCGAGACACGATAGATTCTTCTAGCAGAGATAGCTCTATTTATACAATGGTAACGTTCGGTCCGACCGAATGAAATGTTCCGACTATATATATAACCCACTGAGGTGGGGAATAAATCCCCAATCCAACGTTTGTGTTCCTTGGGATTCTTCTGTACCACTCGATGTTCGATCGAGATGATTAAATTGTTCGTTTTTCTAAATAATACTCCGAGCAACACCAACCTATTTTTATTAGCTTCACTATCTAAACTCCCTTTCGATGAAATGCGTCCTTTACATACACCATTGGAACGGAGGAGATCTCTCCAGATCTCATCATATCCTAGAATAAAAGGTCCGGAACTTTCAGAGAAGTGATCAGGCAGGAAATTCTCTCGTCGAGTAAGCCGGCTCATTTATCATTGAAATGAAATTATTTTATTTACAAGCACTACTTCCAATCAATGTCTCGTCCCCAAAATGTATCGCTCGAGTCTTCCTTTGTGATACACTTCGGAGCGGTATGATCAGTTCTAAAGAGGCACTTTCCTTCATACAGATATTTGTAGAAGTGGTCTACAGCTTTAATTATATTGCCCTTCTTGTTACAGGCTTGGTCAGTACTTGCTGTAAACTAAATCACTTTTTCCTGGTCAACTTGTTCTTGTGAGCGGCTCCAATAACATCATTACTGGCATCTGTGTCCAAGACAGCAGGCCTAGTTGACGTGGGAAACTCAAAATACGAGTAGAACATAGAGCAACTTTCAGTTTTCCAAGTGATCGTTCACTTTTGTTGCACCAAAAGAATTCGACTCGGTAGACTATCAACATTTCCACAACCGATGGTAGTAGGTTCAGATACCTAGGAAACTCCTCACCTCTGTTCGTCTTTTGGTCTCGGCCAGTTTCGGACCGCCAATATGTTCCTTTCAAATCCTTTCGTCTGTTCAGATGCCATCTAGTGATTCTGTGTGACCCAGAAAATCCACCTCTTTCTAGAACAATGATGAGTATTGGAAATTCAGTTTGAGGTTGGCATCCCAGGATCTTCAAAAGAGTTTTCTCTTGTAAGTTCTTGATGACTCCAGCGAGTCGAAATGTCGAGCAGTTCAATATTTTGCATGGTATCCGTGAAAGACATTCATTTTAGCGCCATACTTGAACGGGAAGGAAGACGAGGGATCTGATCGAGCAATGCCGTTTTACCGACGGCACTGTACGGGGTTTTATCCGTAGTCGAACCTAATTGTGGTAGGAGTAATCATATACCAGTAACTAGAAGGCGGAACAGGCTGTCCAAGTCCAAATTAGTATTGGGAAGTTCATCATCCAGATGCGCCTCTATCGGAAAATATTTGAACTATTTCATCACGTAAAACAAACTTCTGAATGTGAAATTATGGTACACTTCTCTAACACATTGACACACTGATTAATCTACACATTTGTTTTACTTACACAATACTTTGCCAAAATTCGAAAAACACAAGGTTCAATACAACGTAAAAAATAGTAAACTTATGATTTTTGACAGATTACGATCAGCTGATTACGGTTTGTAACCGACATTTTTCAACAGACATCAGCGCCCTCCTTTGTAGAAATTCTTCCCAATTGTGGTTTGGATAATCGATTGGTAAGGACCTTGATTGGTTAGATCGCGGTTTTGATAGAGATATGGAAGTTCTTGATAATGACTTCAGCAGGAGTTGAGAGTCGAAACGCCAAACTGTTCAACATGTACACGAATTAATTCCCGAAAGGTCTATTATCTATACTCCAGCAACCGTCAAAAAAAATAATTTTTTCAATACATTTTTTCAGTTTTCTCGGACCATACAAGGGTTTTTATTTTTCTCTCAAAAAACGACGTATCATAGGAAAAAACATTTTCATCACATATTAAAAGAGTGGTTAAAAAATTAATTTCATTTGAGAAAAATCCATGGTTGTATCATTTTTTGCTTAATTTCCGCACCCGCATAATATGAAATAATTTTCAATTTTTATTCTTGAAACATTAACAACTCGTATTTTCATAACGTAACATTTTTGGAAGATAATTTATATAGCAACCTATCGTGTTTTTTTTATGTAGATTTTCATATTTGAATATCATTAAGGAATCACACTGTATACACCATTGGAATAGAGATCTTTCCAGATCTCACCATATTTTAGAATCAAAGGTCCGGAACGTTCGGACGTTTCGAGAAGTGTTAAGGCTGTAGTTGACAAAATATTATTTTCAGATTGAAACCAACTGAATTATGACAAATAAAAGAAATTGCCTAAAAGTCTGAATATTGGCATGAATATTGCTTCGATTTGTGCAGAAAAGAACATATTTCCAAATGGAAAGGCCTTCTATTCCAAATATTTTTCGTACCAGTTATACATTTTTTTAATGACTACCTTGGTAACATATGATAGTATTCAATACTATTCATACACCACTAATCGGAGAACATCAATGACAGACTGAATATAATATGGCATGTTGTCCTAAGAAGAGCTAAACCTTCGAGAAATCGCAACGGACGACAAACAACAATAAAAGAAAGTTAACAATATAACACCGGATCATTTAAAGATCAATTGTTCAAACGAGATTTTTGATTTTTGAACGAGATAGATTCAAACACACTATTTACCTGCTAAATTTCGATTCAGCATCACAATACTTTTCTTTTTACTGCCTCTTATGAAAAACAACGTGCTGAAATAATTGTAAAACTCATCAACTGAATATATTTGATAGTTTGACAATTTCAATGTGTCTCCATAAAAGTCGTAGTATAATTTATCCAAGTTAAAATATGGTACGCTACCACCATTACTATAAATAACTTGGTAAAGTTGTGCCGCAAGAACATACAGGACAGTCAAAGATATGTAAGTGGTATCATTCGATGAGGATATCTAAAAAAAAGGCAATTTGAGAATGAGTTGTTCCATAATAATTCAAAATTCACCATACCGAAATAACATTCCCAATTTGCTGCAAGCTTTCCATAGTAAAACTGCTATTATATCTAGACTGATATTCGTAACGGAAGGTATTCAAATCCATACAATGAGGAGGCTTCAACAGTAAAGCCCAACTTCTTATTTTCAAAGTGTTCGGTGTTGTATCTACGTCAATTGCAACAAGTAATAATCCAGCATTACTGTTGTTAACCTACAACATATTTTTACTTCACAATGTATATATATATATATATATATACATATATATATATATATATATATATATATATATATATATATATATATATATATATTTGTGATGTATTCTTGACCGTACTTTATAAACTAGATTTGGAAGTTCTCAGGTTTGCGGTCTGTTTACTAATAAAACTCATTTGTTCTTGGATCTCAATATTTCGCTAATGTTTTTTAGCTTCATCAGGAGAAAAGCTACAGAGAATATGACAAAATTGTACAAAATCAAATCGAGAATAACAGATCTACATACAATCATAGAATTAATATTCCTGGTGTGCCATTGCCTTGGGAAATATACCACACTAACAAAAAACCAAATACAGTTAATTATAAAACCGATACAGGCCAGTTAAGCAACATTTATTGCAATATTTTGAATTCTATTCAATCTCTTTTGTAATATTTAAAAATAAGGACAGACATGTGCTTACTTATGAAAACCCTTAGATTAACGTTAATTACATCATTGCCTGGGGCAGCTGAGGGACTCCTATAAACATGAATTTTGCCTAGCTGATTCAGTTTGAGTGAGGCAGTAACTATGAGAGCATGGGTAGTTTGATTCAGTTTCCCACACCAGGACTATTAATTCTATGATTGTAAATAGATCTGTTATTTTCGATTTGATTTAAAATGGAACCACCCCTGTAGAATGTGCATTTTTCAATCAATCTCAATTTTTTTTATTGAAATATTAAGCATGAAAAACTGTATCTTGACACTAACTTTCACAATTTTAGTTTCATTTCCAAGGCACTCTATGGTTTTTTTTGTTTGTCAAAAACGGCAAAAGTTTATTAGGCAATTTTTGTTTTCAAATTTGACTACACCACTGGATTCGTAGTCGTTATAAATCAAAACTGTCAAATTTTCATTAAAAAATATTTGTTAACAACGAAGTTACAACAACTTCAATTTTGGAAACAAAGTATTTGTTTGTAATTTTTATTCAGATTATAGACATATTTGAGATCTGACAACACTGTCATCACCAAGTAGAACACCAGTGAATTTGTACAGTGAAAATCCGAAGTCAACAGCTCAATGCGTTCTACAGTTATAACTCCTGAAAATATGGTAATGTGAGAGATTTGTGGTGCAAGCGTTTTGTAATAAAAATCTGACTACGCCACTGGATTTGTGGATAATATTCCCTTAAAATCATTCATTTAAGTGTCGATTATAAGTCTATTCGAAAATAGCAGAAAATTAAAAGTTCATTTTCAAGTTACGCAGTAGTAGACCAAGTTCAGAATCTCATGTCATGGGATCTCCCAATTGCGCTTTTACCAAATCTTGATAGAATCTTGAAGTATTAATGGTCATACTTGTAAGCTTTTTGGA